>JAUYWG010000051.1:11674814-11685525 GCA_034779775.1 Enteromius afrohamiltoni
TCCACCAGCCAGGAACGGTGTGAGAGAATGTTCTGGAAAGAGATTTTGTGCCTCTTTGTGATGGTACAATGAGGCGTCGCTCACTGGCAGATCTCAGAGTTCTGGAGGGAGTGTAGACTGGTAGCAGTGAGTGGAGGTAAGCAGGAGCCAAGCCGGTGATTGTTCCATATGCCTTAAATTTGATGCGTGCTTCAACTGGGAGCCAGTGTAGGGAGATGAAGAGAGGAGTCTGAATTTCTGAATTTGTTATATTTAATCTTCATCATAGAACATAGCTTTTTCATTTTTATATCAGCAAAAATAGCAACAATATTAACAATAGGCAAAATAACCTGACAAAGTGTAATCAAATGGAGATTTATAAGCACTTACTTGCAGAAGTAATAATAATACATTTCCACAAAGCAATATGCTATATAAGCAATATGTGCAAGATTGCATTTGTCCTCCCCCTCAAGGACATCCACAAAAACAACCGCTTACAAGTAGCAGGTGACCCGTGCAAGTGTTCCTGCGCCTGTCTGGCCATGTGAGAGTGAAAACAACTGATATCCTCAGAATGTATGGCTTGCACTTCATTCTATATGAACACTTTTCTATACTGTGGCACTCCAGTTAAACCTTGTCATTTGAGGATTGATCCACAGTTGAGGAAACGCTGTGTAATTGTAATTGTGAGTGTTTTTCTAAAGGAGAGGATGTTGTCTGGACACTCTCACTGCCTGAATGATCTCTGTTCTTCATGGCTGTGCTGGGATTAGACCGGATTACACTTTCCCACACTCTGATTGGATTATTTTCCACACAGCAACACTGTAGCTTCACTTTTAGACATGCAGCAGTGGATAAAACATTGGCACAAACACGAGCAGACATGCAATCCGTGCACATGCAAGAGATAAAACACTGACTGTACTTACATGTGATCATGAAATAACAATCATCCCAACCCAGTCAAGCCCTACATATTGCAAATGACTAAATTCGATGTTCCCAAACACTGACCAATAAATTTACATGACTTTCTATGATTTCTCCACAACATTTATTAATGTTTTTAAATATATTTGATGGAAATTATATTACAAACAACAGAACGATACCAGCATATTACATGTTCTAGAGCTGAGGATAATGAGAAAAAGTCTTTTTCAAGACAATACAGTTTACAGTTAATATGAATCTGAAGCATGAATAATAGTAATTAATGAAAGACTGTAAGGATCTAGGTCTGATTTTAATTTAAAACAAATAAAAGTCGTACAAAGCAACAAATGGGTTGATGTCAAAACTATTCTTTTGTACAAAAGCTGTTTGGTCATATTTGTTGTATAATGTACATGAATTCAATTAAAAACAAGTAAGGGTTAATAATGTGTAAATTGCACATAGTACTTGCCTGTTTGATAAGAGATGGTTGACAGAGATCAAATTTTTGAGACGTCTCCTGATTTTGCTTCATTTATTTCTGCTGGATTAGATATAATTTTAGCAGTCAACACTTACTGTCAGCTTTCTTTAACACTCCTCTCTTCACAGTTGATTTTTGCTCCTCGTAAGCTCATGCCCTCCACCCCCTTGACGTGACGTCATGTCGCGACCAATCGCGGTGAAGATACGTCACTTCCGCGGGAGACTCGAGCTTAGTATTTTTCGAGGGAGTTTTTGAAAACAGGAAAAGTGATAGGTGTACGAGGAGAAAACATAATAAAAGGTAAGCCTTTAACATACTGTCTGTCTGCTTGTAGGATTTTAAATTAAAGTACACTTGAGAATTAGAACAGCCAACGAGGTTTTGTGTTCACCCTGGTTTAGCTAAAAACAGCGACAGATGCATGTCATTAGCGTTGACCAGAGGGATAGTTCACCCAAAATTACATTTATGTCATTGTCTTTTTTGCCTTCCTGTCATTCCAAACCCCTATGAGAAGTTTTTTTTAATAAATGAAGAATATTGAGCTAGAACTCCCGCTACTGACCGAATGATTCTTTTTCTTTGAGTCGGTTCTTTTTAGTGAATCAGTAACACTACCGCCCTTATTATTTAAAACGGCTGCCGTGTTATGTTGTACTTAAATCTCAGCTTGTTGCTGACTGTTTGTTCATATGACATCAAATAGTAGATATATAAGTTTAGTTGTCATCACTGGAATTCTATAATTTAAGAAAATTATTTTTTGGGTTTATTTCCATTAAATGTATAATTATGACCCGTTCCTTGCATTTATTCCTCCTCTAAAAGTGTGTAAACGCACACATTAAATGTATTACCAGGATGTTTTGAGTCCCCATTGACTTCCATAGTACATAAATACTATGGAAGTCAATGGTGACCCAAAACTGAGTACAATTTTTTTTTTTTTTCAAGATATCTTGTGTTCAGCAGAACAAAGAAATTCATACAGGTCTGGAGCTACTTGAGGGTGAGTTAATGATGACAGAATTTTCATTTTTGGGTGAACTATTCCTTTAAATAAAATATTTGTAGGGTTCTGTCAGTTCTATTTTTAAATCTTGGGGCAATATATTCAGAAAAAACGGCATATTTCTTCCTCAAATGTGCTAAAAGAATTGTTAATAAAAACCTTTAGCATAAAATATAAGCTATCCCTTTCATCTGCGATGGTTTAATGGTTTGATTACTGCGTGTCTTTATTGACAGAATGCGTAGATCTGGAGCTCCGAGTCAGCTCCGTGGAAATACTGCTAAGAAACCCAGGTTTCTGCCACCAGGGCCAGCAAAGATTGATGGACCACCTTTCTCTCATCCCCAACCAGAGCCATCAGCACCACCACCCACACCTGCTTTGGGAAATGTACTGCTCAATAAGGTCACAAACAAGAAAATATTTAAAAAGTGGTCATAATGACAAATTTTTATGCAGTATTTGTGAGTATGTACATACTTAATATGTGACTGATAGCTTCTTAATGTTCTTTGTATGTGTTATTACTAGTGTTTTCAACTGTTTTATAATAATAGTGCAGTGTAACAATGTGATTGAGAGGTGGATGCATTAGGAGCTGTTTTCCCCTGTGGATGTTAATTCTCCCTACAGGTTCATAGGTGTTTGGGTAGTGGAGCTACTCCAGCTGTGACTAATGCTCCAGTGGCCAGTAAGGCTTTAGCCAGGGTGCTGAGTGCACTTCCTCGCAGTGAGTGTAAGGAAAACGGCTTCAGTTCTTTACCTGACTTTTCTGAACCTGAACAACCAGCAGACAAAGACAGCTCCTCAACACAGCCAAGCACGCTCACCAGCTGCACAGCTACTGGTAAGACACAGCACTGTCATATTTTGGGAGTGATTGAAATATCACTTGTTACATTTTTTCAGTCTGGTTAGTGTATATAAGTCTGTAAATAAAAGAATTGTCCTTTGGTAATATCTGTGTAATGCATTATTTGTAGCCACATTTTAAACATAGACTCAAAAGAGGCCTTTTTTAAAAGAAATACTTAGTTTATAGATTTGGTAACACTTGTAAACTTATAACTACAGCTTTTCTCTCAATAAATTCTTAATTTGCTGCTTATTTATTGTTAGTAAGGCAGTTAAGTTTAGGTGTTGGGTAGGATTAGGGATGTAGAATAAGGCATTAATATGTGCTTCATTTCCACTAATAAATGGCAAATTTTCTAGTAATATCCATGCTAATAAACAACTAGTAGGTATAACCATAAAATAAAGTGTTACTATAGATTTGTGATCATCCTTGCAACTCAACAATATAAACGCATAGCTGAAAAGGTGTTCAGTAATTACAACTAATCTTGGATGGTCTGTTTTTATGTTTTCTATTTATTATCTTCTTGTAACGATTGGTTTTAGAAACTGTTTTAAGTAATCTCCTGTAATTTACCCATAATCCAAAAAACTTAATTGAGCTGATGGTCATCATTGCAAAACAAACCCCAGACTCTTTTTTTTATTACCTTAATGGGTCTTGCTTTGCAATAATGACTGTATTATTCCCTTCCCCAAATAAATAAATACATGGTAATAAAATGTTGATTTATGTTTAAATTATGACAAAGAGAGAGAGAGCACAGTTGTAAAATATTTTGATAACATTACTGACTATTTTTTTGTGTGTTTTGAGTTAAATTTAAAGAGAAATGTTCTTATTTGCTTTTGATGCGTCAGTTTTGGTCTTTTATGAACATTATCACGTAGATATTTTTATGGCGCATGAGTTAGACGCTAGAATCTACTGTACTCTTAAAAACTAAGAAAGAAATGAAGACAAAGATTAATAAAGAAGAGAGCTTAGTTTAAATCCTTGAGTTAATCTAACAGAGAAAAACAGCTGAAGGCTCAGCGTGCGGGCAAGTTGAACAAACGGCATCTCTATTCCCCGCCTTTAACTTCGGCTTTGAGTGAAACTAACCAATCCGTGCGCACGGACCGCTTGATTGACAGGCGCGATGCGCGTATTAGATTGTGTTCGTGCAGAGCACGCACAGATTGGAGGCAGATTGTCCTGCTTTTTACGAGTCTGGGCTGTGGTGGTTTATTTGTCAGACAGCCTGAGAAATATATAGCAACTGGTGTCCAAAAAGCAGCCCTCTCTCACACAAAAACACTTTACGCAGGCACACACACACACACACACACAACGCTGTTCGAGTAGTTCTGGAGAGAACGCATTATTAAACGTCAGTTTAATGTTTCCTCTGGGGTTTCAGCAGTCGCGCGGACTCTGTCTCCTGTCAAAACACGGACTTGACGCGCTTTAAATATAACTACACCTTCAAAAACGCGCCTTGACTCGTTTCCCGCTAAAATGCAGTACATGTCGCTGTTTGCAGCGGAATAAAAGAGCTCCGCTGTGTTTCTAGTCTAATGTAGTCGGGTTTGTTATGTAGGTCAGGCCAGGCTTAAGCAGCTTTACTGAACCTGCGTCAGCTTAAGCTAAAAGGAATTCCAGCAAAGCCCTCCCCGGGTAGGCGTGGGCCTAATCGAGGCTGGCCTAGTTAAGCCTGATTCTTTTTCTTATGTCTGTGTGCTTGAGAGCCAGTTTGTGCATGTGTGTGTTTAACTGAGACAAGCAGTGCAGCAGCCTGCTCACACAAGTGAGTAGAGAAAGACAGACACACAGCACAGGGAAAAGAAGAAAAGGAGATCAAACCTAGAGCACTGAGACCAGCCTAAAAGCAGGATGTCTACCATATTCATGTCAAACAGCATGGTGGGCAAGGCCCGCTCCTCCAACTTCACCCTATCTGAGAAACTGGATCTTCTGCGGCTGGTCCAGCCTCACATACGCATTTTGGAGGAGCACACCAACAAGCATGCCGTGATTGTGGATAAGAACCGGTGCTGGGACAGCATAGCAGAACGATATAATAGTTTTGGAGGTGAGAGGCCCCCAAGAACGGCTCAGGGCCTTCGGACCCTCTATAAGCGACTTAAAGAAAGTGCCAAGCAGGAAGTTCTTCAGCGAACCCATGCCCAACCCGAGTACCGGGGCAGCATCTCGGAGCCAACTAAACGCGTCATGGAAATGATACCTCAACTGTTTCATGTGGGGGACAAAGAGACGAATGCACTCCACAGGTGAGATTAAGCGTACATATATTTACATGACACAACTGGCTCATCATTAGGTGCATCCATATTTAAAAACATATCTATAACCCAATTTAATCAATAACAATACATAAACACATACTCTTAGGAGGTCTACTCTGAGGAGATGGATCTAAATCCTATCTCAAATTCAAATGAATCAGATCCTGTGCATCCACAGGACTTTAAAATATTGATTTAGTGTCTGTTAATATCTTCACATATTTTTTCCCAGTTTTTTCCATTTGCTGCAGTGTTAATTGTTACACTCAACCAATTTAAACTTTATTAGTTTTGATGTGAACATCTCCTTTGCTAGTTTTAATATGTCATATGCGGTCAAAGCACACATTGCAGTCATACGCTCGCTGTCCTTTCACTCTGTCCTGTGCCAGAGGTAAGCTGTAGCGCTGAGGGGATTTGGATGTCATTAACCGTATTTCCGATGCTGCGTTAATGCCAGGTTTGCCACCGTGTGCCAGAGGAGTTACTTTCCTCTAGCATCTCCATATCTTTCGGTTGTGTTGACAAATGTATAAACACTAAAATATATACATGCATGTGTGTTTATTTATAAATGGATAATAAATACACAAAGCCCACAATACATATCTATTATGTAAACAAAAACTTTTATTTTGAATTAATAGTTTGACCGTACTAATTAGAGTATATCCCAAGACATACAAATGAGCATTCAAAGCTCTTGTTCTTCAAAAATCAATGTTAAGGTTTTTATTTGTGTCTCTGCTAGGCTTCAGTTCAAGAGGAATTCTCCAATAGAGCAGCCAGGCAGTAGTTTGTCCCTACCAGCCTTGTCGGACTATGCATCTGTTGCGGCTGTGAGGGTGGAGACTGAGGATGTGAAACCGCCTCCTGATATCCATCTGATCACATCACAGAGCTCACCTGTCACCATCGCTACCCCGAGCAGTCAGGCCCACCACGGACAGAACGAGAGAGACAATGAAGCAGTGGAAGAGGAGGAAGATGAGGAGGATTTAGCCTCCCACGTGTATGCGGCCTCTCTGTCTCCGTGCCCATCCTCCGTACACCTGCCACCCTCGCCGTCGGCGCCGGGCCCCAGGAGGAGCATGTATCAGAGGGGGAGGGCGATGTTCAAGAATCCCGTTTTTGAGGCAGAAGCTCAACAGATGATGCGAGAGGAGCATGAGCTGCTTCTGGCCAATCACAGAAAGCTTGGACTGTATTTAGAGGAGAAGAGGGAGGGGCTAAAGAGAAAGCAACAGCTGGAGGAGGAGCTGCTCCGGTCAAGGGTCAAAGTGGAGAAACTGAGGGCGGCCAGGCTGCGCCAAGGATTGCCATTGATGTGATATATATGCAAGTCTATCACAAAGGGAACTCTAATGTAAAGTTAAAATGAGCAGGCTTGTTTGTACAGTTATTTCCTGTTTTTGTATTCAATTGACATTTGTACATGGATTGTTTCTGATGTTTGTAGTTTTTTTTTTTTTAATGTGTGAATTCCTGGGTAAAGAAGAAAATAAGATTTTATTTTCTAAGTATTCACAAATAAATTCAGAACTGCTTCAAACTTTGTCTTTTGAGCCTGTTCTTTTATTCATTTTTATTAGACAGGGAGTGTTACATAGCAACAACAGTGAATGAGAACCTTCTTAGTCAAGATGTTTCTGTGGACTTCATTTGGGTGACTATTTGCAGTATAATTGAGTATAATAGATAATAAATATAATAATAAAACAGCCTCCCAGATGTGAGACAATGTGTCATGACTCTGTAATTGATTGGATTGTTGTTAGTAGTTAGTTTTCTATCTGTCTGTCTGTCTCACCATTTCTGTAGTTTTTCTGAAAGAACACAATCACGAGGCACACGTGAACATTTATTCACACTTTAGTGACTGTATAAAGACATTTTTAATTTGAGAAACATTGTCTATGAATAGGCTATTGCTGTATTTTATATTAACTCTTCTATATTAACTTTTTTTTTGGTTTATTTTAAAGCACGGTATTATAGTGTAATGTGGTGCAAGGCGTCATCAAGAAAGCATAAGCGCTGGGAAGGTGACGCTGTGCTGGTCGCCAGGGGACGGACTGTTGTCCTCAAAGACATGGAGGGTCGGGACATTGGACGAGGTTTGCCTGTCACGTCAAATTCTAGAAATACTGCTGGTTTTTAGATTAATGTGTATTTAAAGTTAGGGATGTTTAATTGCTGATATTCAAGTTTTTTTTTTAAATAATTTTATAATTGTATAATTTTCCCAATTATTTTACTCATTCATCTGTCTAATGGTTTAGAGGTAATTTTTTAAAAACAATTTATTTAAACTAACACTGTTATGTTTTTTGTTACTATCTGAATACCACATTTTTGCACAGTCAATTATAATTCTCTGTTACCTAAATTCCCTTTTTAAACATTCAAATTATTGATTTTAGTTTATTTTTCACTTTATATCAAATTACATTAATTTTTTTCAAATATTTGCCATGAGATTAGCCATATTATATAAATAATTAAATGTCAGGTATTTCGATATTTGTCACTTCCTATTTGAAATGCACACTTCCCCCTTAACTTCGCTTTAGAGGTTATATGTTTGAGTGAGTGTAGGTGTATGTTTTAAATCAGTGTTGTTCTGTCAGGTTCAGGCTATAAGGCATCAGAGCTGGAGAGCCTGTGTGAGGGTCAGACTCTTATGGTAGGAGGGAAGCAAATCGAGGTCATGGGGGTCATATCCGACGAGGACTATGGCAAAGGCCGTTGTTTTCAAGATGCTGCTGTGGAGACTCCTGAAGAAACTGTTTTGAAGTCTCCTGTTTATCGACCGGTGTCCAGATCCTTTACCAAACCAGCGCTCAAGGGAAGTGCACTTACAGATTCTGCCCCTGAAAAACCAATATGTAAACCCAGACATGATCCGAATGCACCAGGTACAGCACATGTTTTATTTCCTTTATAGTAATTGATGTAATATTTATCCTGCTAAAAATTTATAAAATAAAATTGCTACACTGCAGATCTATTTATTAAAGTAATGAAGACAAAAAGTTGATTACAATGGTTAAAATCTAAAAGAAATGGTTGCATTACAGGATAAAAACATAAGTTTAAACATCCATGCTATCCATAGCTATACTTTTTACTTTCTATTGGTCCCGAGGTGCCCTTGTGATGCCAAGACCAACGACTGATCACCAGTGGCTGTATAATAAATCTGGTTTTCCTTTGGTGGATGTGGTCATCGACCCCCATTTGACCAATCATCTTCGACCACATCAAAGAGAGGGCGTGGTCTTCCTTTACGAATGTCTAATGGGAATGAGGTAAATAAGATTTAATCTCTTTTTGTAATGTTCTTACATATTGCGCACTTTTGCATGTTTTTGCATATGTATTTTTGTGTGTTTGCAGACTGCCTGCTCGCTGCGGGGCGATTCTGGCGGATGAGATGGGACTGGGGAAGACACTTCAGTGCGTTTGTGTTCTCTGGACGCTACTGAGACAGGGCCCCTACGGTGGACGGCCCGTACTGAAGAGGGCACTTGTGGTTTGTCCAGGAAGTTTGGTCAAGAACTGGGCTGCTGAGTTCAACAAGTGGCTGGGCAGAGAGAGGATCAGTGTTTACACTGTGGACCAGGTGTGTATATGTGGCTGTTTGTGTCAGATGATAGATGATAGAGTGATGAAAGCTAAAAGAATATGTTGTCTCTTTAGGATCACCGTGTGGAGGACTTTGTGTCTTCTCCTCTGTGCTCTGTCATGGTGATCAGTTATGAGATGCTGTTGCGCTCTGTGGACCTGCTGAAAGAGCTGGATTTTGGAGTGCTCATTTGTGACGAGGGTCATCGCCTTAAAAATAGCAACATCAAAACGGCTGGCGCACTCACAGCCCTCTCGTGTGAACGCCGTCTTATATTAACAGGTGTCCTAACAAACACACATACTTCTGTAAACAATTGTAGTAGTATAGAATTGTGTAATTGTAAAAAAAAAAAGGGCAATTATTCATTTAACAGGTACTCCAGTGCAGAATGACCTGCAGGAATTTTATTCCATCATTGAGTTTGTAAATCCAGGAATTCTAGGAACATCTGCAGCCTACAGGAAGATTTATGAAGAGCCCATTCTCAGATCTCGCCAGCCAACCTGCACTGAGGTAAACATCTTTATTTCCAGAGTAACAAACATACACACACACACACACATTTATGTACAAACTCTATGTGCTATTGCCCTACACTGACCCTACACCTAAACCTACACATCACAGGAAACATTTTTAGATTTTTAAAACATTTTTTTAAAGTCATTTGAATTATCAGGACACTGAAAATGCCCTCATAAATCACCTTCATATTGTAATACCTATGTCATACCCATGTAATTATATGATTTGCATATACATACATATGTATTTCTTTCAGCATAATATGTGCATAAATACACACTGTATATATTTGGAAAATATTTATATTAATATAATGTATACTGTAAATAAATATATTTAATATATAAACTACATTTTTCTGAAGTAATATACATGCATGTGTGCATACATGTTTATACATATTAAATATACATAGCAAACATACCTATACAAAAGTTTTATTTTGGATGTGATTAATCGTTTTGCAGCACATATGCATATTTACTTCCTGTGACGCTACATTTTATTTCGCGAACAAAGTTAGTCTGGCAAAGCTGCCGTTCTCGTAACCCCCAAGCACGACTGAGGCGGGTGTAACGCGAAGACGCAGCAGTTCTGCGACCAGAAACCATACCGGCTTTCAAACATGGCGTGTACCGAGCAGCCTCAATCGTTTGACTTTTTTAAGAAATTTTCATGACAGGTTTTCTTTGAAAACGGAGCAGAAGTAAGTTAAGACACTGCTTTAATGAAGCTAGCTACAATTGGTTACGGTGTCCTCAGGTTCCATCGCTACGCATACGTCATCGGAATGAGTGGTCTGATTGGTTGTAGATTGGTCCAGTAGTATACAGAGGCATCTCATAGATGCCCAGAGGGCGGGTAGTAAAGTAGCTTGGCCAGACTAAGCTCCTATGAGCTTAATAGTCGCAGAAGCCAGGCTAATGCATATTTTATATATATATATATATATATATATATATATATATATATAAATTGATAA
>JAUYWG010000051.1:11685625-11720803 GCA_034779775.1 Enteromius afrohamiltoni
TATATATATATATATATATATATATATATATATAAAGGTATAACAGAAACATTTTAATTTGTCATTTTACATTATATAAGTATAAGTTTAGGCATCACTACAATGTAATGTTCATATGAAAATGTGTATATATTTATTTTACTTTTTTTTTTTAATTGCAAAGGTAATTCAAAAATGGAGGACATTAGCATTGCAGTTACATATCCAGGAATTATCATGGTCTGATATTAATAGATTTAAAAAAGACTTCAGAAAATTTCTCTTTGTGAGTCTGTATCCTTTAGCTGTTGCAGTATTGATCACAACTGTGTGTTTCAGGAAGAGCGGTGCATTGGAGAGGAGCGTGCCGCTGAGCTCTTTCGTCTAACAGGTGTGTTTACATTACGGCGCACACAAGAGATCATCAATCAGTATTTATCCGAGCGGATAGAGTGGACCGTATTCTGCAAACCCACTGAACTGCAGCTGCGCCTGTATGAAGTCCTGCTGGCCACACGGCCCATCAGAGCCTGCCTCTCCGGTGCCAGCACACACACTTACACACACAGCCCTCACCTCGCATGCATCAATGCCCTCAAGAAGCTCTGTAACCACCCCGGACTGCTCTACAACACTTTACAGGTACAATATGTGCTGGTATTTTGCCATGCCTTGTTTTATTGTCTTATTATTGCTGTTTTTCAGTTATTCTTTGTGGCATTTGCTTCAGGAAAAGTCGGATGAGATGTTTCAGGATGGAATGATGGAGCTCTTTCCTGAGGGCTACTCTACAGGTGCCTTTAGCACCACAGACTCTGGGAAACTACTAGTGCTAACGGACCTGCTGTCAGCAATACAGCACGTCAATCACACAGACAGGTACTACAGCAACAACTGCTGTCAGACTTCATTACAGACATCTGTCATCTCATTTTAAAGGTTGTTTTACATCAAAAAATGATTACAACTACATTTTAAATGTACATTTATATTAAGTCATTTAGTAGATGCTTTTATTCAAATCGACTTATAGATGAGGACAATAGAAGTTATCAAAACCAGCAAAAGAGCAACATAATGCAAGGGCTTTTTTTGTTGCTGTTTGTATGTTTTTTAAAGAAAACAAGTAGATAGAATAGATCACCGATAGATTAAAGATAATTAGAATAGAGAGTGCTAAAGTTAGAGGATCAAATAAAGATGGAAGGTTAGCTGTTTCTTGAAGACGACTAAAACTATTGGCTAATCTGATAAATCAATGTTTAAATATACTCAAGAGCACAGTCTGGAAAGAACTTTGAACAGATGAAACTGAATAAAGTGATATACTGTATTATTTTTGGTATAGACTATAATGCATTTCTAAGGCTAAAGCACACACAAATCTAAACAGAGGTACATATAATAAATTATGATTTTGAGTACTAAAATATTACACTACACTATGTGGCATCATATTATAATTTATCATAAAATGTAAAAAAAAATAAAAAAATAAATTGAACATATTATATAATTTAGGTTTGTGTTTGCAGAGTAGGTGTGCACTCTGTATATTTATTATATATACATATATATACATACGATATATATATATGCAGACTAGGGTTGGGCGATGTTGACCAATTTGGCTTCGTTCGATGTCTAATGTGAAATAATGCGATGGACGACGGTGTTTAACACCAAGCCCCGCCCCACGACTGACAAAAATAACAGTGTTGGCGCGAGCAGGTGAGAGAGGATCGAGCGCAGGAATGATCGCGTGGATGACATATCGAGCGCGCGCGAGGGTTTGAAATGAGCTCGCGGACCCGTTTCTTCGCATGTACATCTTCGCATGTACCGCGCTCGCCAGCATCAGTGGTGCGCTCGCTTATTAATGACATAGATTTGCCGCCATAGATTAAGTGTATTTTTCGCGAGCTTGGTGCTGCTGCTGCGGCGGGGCGGAGGATCGCGATGCCGGCTCAGCATCATGATGTCTATCGGCCATTGGCGATGGACGATGTTATTGTCTATCGACCCAACCCTAATGCAGAGACATGGGTAGTTTATTTTTAAGGGAAATTTTATATTTATATATAAAATGCTTTATTTACACCTAATATAAATAATATACACACACACACAATTTGTATACACTGTATCTGCATATATATATATATATATAACAATTATTTTGGATGCAAATAATTACACTGTTATTATAAAATAACCCTGTTTTACATCTTCAACAACATGCAGATATTTTGAGGATTGAGTCCAAGTGTTCTTTTCATTGACATATCTTGTGTAAGGTAAAGTAAAGGTAATTTTTGTGTCTGTCTCTCTCTATTTAGGGTAGTTTTGGTGTCCAACTACACACAAACTCTTGACATACTGCAGGATGTCTGTGATCATATAGGTTATAAATGGTGTCGGCTTGATGGACAGACACCTGTAGCCCAGCGACAACGAATTGTTGATTCCTTCAACAGCCCGCACTCATCCAACTTCCTGTTGCTACTCAGCTCCAAGGCTGGAGGGGTGGGACTAAACCTCATTGGTGCCTCCCATCTTGTTTTATATGATATAGACTGGAACCCTGCCAATGACATACAGGTCAGTTACAGTTAGACATGTAACACTGCAAAGCAACAATGCATGTTATACAATATTACACAAAAAAAGGATATCATGTAGCTTGCATGTTTTGTTTTGTTTTAGTCCACATGCTTGTCTTAGTTTCGCCTTTTTATTCAGACCAGTAGATGGCAGTAAATTCAAACAAACTTAAACCTTGCCCTGCTCTCTCTAGTTTCAAGTGTCACAATCAATTTGTTTTGCTGCCATAATGAATGCTCTCTGAGGGCTTTGAGTAATTGTTTTATAAGGCCCAAATGATCTAAAAATGATTATTGATGAATATTTGTCAGGCCATGGCACGAGTGTGGCGAGATGGACAGAAGAAAACTGTTCACATCTACAGATTTCTTACAACAGGTAAAGAAAACTTTTAAAATTACCCATAGAATATGTATAATCAGCCAGTTTGTTATGACTATATAATAAAAAGGTACTTGACCTGAAACATCTCACAGCCTTTCATCAGTCATAACCCACACAAACCGACTGGCTTTCTTTTCTACCAATAGGCTCTATTATGACATATATCACATGATGAGGCACGCTTTTATTTTTGGAAGGCTTTCAGATTGATGATTCATAGATGGAAGAAGCATTTGTTTACAGAGTTGCATATGAGTTTGAGTCTGCAGTACTGTGCCTTGTGTGTCTCTTGTAGGTTCAATTGAAGAAAAGATTTATCAGAGGCAGGTGAGTAAACAGGGGCTTTCTGGGACAGTGGTGGACCTGTCCAAGAAAGCTGAGCATATTAGCTTTTCTGCTGAGGAGCTACGGGACCTTTTCAGTTTTGACCCTAATACCTCCTGCCTCACACATGACCTACTGGACTGCCAGTGCACTGGAGATGGAAATACTCCAGGTAAATATATAAAGGAGGAACTGGATTATTTGATTTTCTGTTATGCATTAGGGCTTTAAAACAGTTAAAATGTTTCAAATAATTAAAAGATATACAGATTGAGGTATATTAGAACTTGTTTTGTAAATTGTAAAAATCTGTACACCATACTGACAATTTTATAAATGTATTAAAAATAAAAAACCTAAAATAAGTATATAATGCATAATTATTAAATATTTAGCTGAAGCATCTTTATAATCTCAACTCTGTAAGTCTGATTTTTTTTTTTTTTTTTTATTTACTTTTTTTTTTTTTTGGCAATTAGCTGCTGCTTCTACTCACTTCTTCACTTCTCAAGCTCTTTCAGGTTGGGAGAGGGCAGATGCACATGTTAGGTTTCTCCAGAAATCTTTGATTGGGTTCAAGCCCATTCAGAACATTCACAGAGTTGTCTATAAGCCATGCTTGCTGTGTGCTTAGGGTTATAGTTTCTGAATCCTCTGGACTGGGTTTCCTTTAAGGTTCTCTCTATATTTTGCTTCACTGAGCGTTCCTTCTACCCTACCCTCAGTCTCTGCTGCTGAAAAACAGCCCCACAGCATGAGGCTGCTACCTGCACACTTTACTTTTGGGATGCTTCTCTTCAGATGATGAACAGAGCTGGTTTCCTTCAAACGTAATGCTTAAAATTGAGCTTCATCATGCCAGAGAATCTTGTTTCTCTGAGTATGAGAGTCCTTTAAGTTCTTTTTTTGCGAATTCCAAATGTGTTTTCATGTGTCTTAACTCAGCACACCGCCATGAAGCCCAAACTGATGAAGTGTTGCAGTGATGTTTGTCCTTCTGTAGATTTGTTCTATCTCTACATATGATCATGGAGCTTAACTATCAGGTTCTTGGTCACCACAGTAACCAAAGCCCATCTCCATCGATTGCTTAGTTTGACCAGATTTAGGGAGAGTCCTGGTTGTTTCAAACTTCCATCAATTAAAGTTAACGGAGAATACTTGCTTCTGTGACCCTTCAGTGAAGCAGCGTTCTTTTCTGAACTCTTCCACAGATGTGTGGCTTGGCATAAACATGTTTCTCAGCTCTTGGGGCAGTTCCTTTTGACCTCAGTGCATGGTTTTTGCTCTGATATGGATTATCAGCTGTTAGATCTTTTATTAAGACGTGTGTGCCTTTCCAAATCATAAGTATGAATACTGGATGGAATCATTTTTAGTTTTTTATTTTTAGTAAATTTGCAGAGATGTTTTTTGTTGTACAGTAATGGGGTATACAGTATAGACTGATGTGGAAAAAAGTTATTCAAAGCAGTTTAATCTAAGGCAGCAACTTAGCAAAATATGTGGGGGGGAATTAAGGGGTATGAATACTTTTGCTAGTCACTGTATACTAATCTTACTGAATGCTGTACCATTGTAGTAACCATTTCTATGTAAACATTTGCAGGTTTTTTAAAGGAGATAAAGGAGGACACCGGAAGGGCATGTCAGCTGGGTCGTCGTTCTGACAGCATGGTATCATTTCCACAACGAGTCAGCATGTCCGAGCTCATGCACTGGAGGCATTTCTCTGGAGATGTCCAATCATATGATGATATTTACCTAAATCATGCCCGTAACCACATCACATATGCCTTTCAAAGCACCACTTCCAAATCCCAAACCACAGTCTAAACTCCTTTTCCTCTTTCCAAAACATACAAACCCACTGCCCATATGCTCTGTATAAATAAATGGATTGATGACTGAACACTGACATTTTTCCTCTTAATACATCTTTTTATGTTGTTATTATATTTTGGTTGTGTGCGCAAGCAGTTGTGTTTGTGCCCATTTAGTGAACCCACTGATTTAAATATCTGCTCCTTCTGTCAGAATGAAAGAATGAATCGGAGCAGTACACAGAAATAGATTAATAGCGCAATCAGAGACATTAATAGAAACTGAAAAAAAGGGGCATCAGGGCATCCGTCAGACAAAAACATATGGTCACATTAGGCTTTTTAATTTTTTTAGGTGCTTCTTGTATATTCCTGTTAAAGAACCAGTTTCCATATTAATTTATCTTAAATATAATGATTTGTGTTTTCAGTGTGTTTCACTTTGTTTAGTGTTTTTGGAAACATCTTCACATTGCTAATGAATCAGTTGATTAAATAGTGGGTTGACCTCCATCATCTTGTTTATTACGTTGTTTCCCTTTTGTTATCGTCCTAATTTATACAATGTGGATGGTTTACATGAAATGTATCCAAAACCAGGATTGTTCCACCTCAGTAGGAGAATCGTTGAACGTGACGCTGTGCAGGATTACATTTGTCAAGCAGATGGTTCATTTAATGCATGTATTAGTAACACAAACACCAACTACAGGAATCAGAAATGACACAGGGATCACGAAAGCAGCGAGGCACAACAGTCACCAGCAGGAAATGAACTTGTCGACTCTGTGACTCATTAATGAAACAAACCTGGGTGCATGTTCGCTTGTGGTGGTGTTGTTTACTGACAGAGAGTTTGAATGGGGCACTGATAGATCATTCTGTTGTGATATAACGTTTGAGTCATGGGTTATGTGTATCTGTATGTGTATCTCTGGTGGGGAGAGTGGAGTGTTGTAGATGGCGTGTTAGTCAGACACTTGTGTATAAGCAACCTCTTGAGAGCCTGACACTGTCCAGGCTGTGATGATGAGATCCCAGCAACTGTTTCCGGAGTAACAATACAATGTTTGTGGGTCTTTAGGGATGTGTGTATGTTCCTCAGCCAGGCCTTTACTGTAAGTGCCATCAGGTGTGCAGATCGTTCCTACAGTGTAGTCCCAGAGGGAAGGAGTTGGGCGTCACTGAACGTAGCAAAGACGTGTGCTTGGATCATTCAGGTTGTTGAGGACGTAATGGTGCCGGAACTCTAAAAATGGCTGGTTCTTTCCATATTTTACTCAGCATTTTAGTGTGCAGCACATATGTAACAAAGCTTTTATCTATGCTGGGGTAAAACAGAAAATTATTGATATAAGTAAAATATATTTTTTTCCCAAGCACATTTTACCAATTCCAGACCTCATCAATCTTAATAACTACCATTAAACTTGTATTTGATTATTTATTTATGATTTATAATTGTACATGAAGAAAAACTCCTTATATACAGGTGTGCAGCATTATAAGGCACTTCTTTGTCAGATAAAAGGAGCCAAAAAAAGAGGTTTAACTCCCAATCAAAATACTAATAATTACGCACACAGTGTATAAAGGCAGTGCTAAGTGTATTGTGCATCTTATATCAGCAAGTATTTTTTTACGATTTGACATGCTCGCCTTATTCTCTTATGCTCACCAAGGCATTTACTTGAACAAAATGCAATTATTTCTTTAGAAAATGTAATTGGTTTCTGTGATGCAATGCTGAATTTACAGCATCGTTACTCCAGTATCACATCTCTGAAATCATTCTAATAGGCTGATTTGTTGCTCAGTTGCACCTCTTATTTTTTCTTTGTATATATACTCTGTGTGTGTTCTGTCAAAATTAGGATGTCAATGGGTTGGCCAAATCAATACCTTTTTATATAGCTATAAGTATTTACCTGTATTTAGTTTAGAAACTAATGTTTGATCATTTTATTCGATTGCTGTATTTTTCTGCTGAGGGGCACTAGCTAAATATAACACTTATTATAATCGGTTTATGTGAAGATTGTTTTAAGTTCACTTAAATTAGAAGTTCTTTTTAAAGCCTAATAAATGTTAAAATTCCTGCTTGCTTTAATTTTAATGTAATGTTTAATGAAGAGAGAGAGATATACTGTGTGTACTAGTGGGTGCAGAAGTTGAGTGTAGTTCATGTATGTAAGTGAGAATAGCAAAATTAAGTAAACTGTGACATTCACCTGACTTGCAAGTCTTTGGGCTATGTGAGGAAACTGGAGTACCTGGCATAACCCCATACCGAAATGGAGCACACATAGAAAGGCCTCCTCTCCTTGCCAGGGCTCAAACCTAACAGCTGCTTTAATTATGCATTGATTATCCAAGTTGATAATTTTGTCTTAAATTCTTTAAAATGGCCTTTAACACTTGGCACTCTGCTATTTTTTCTCTCTGTAGTGTTTTGGCTCTCCAAGACCAAATTAACTTATCCCTTTTCATCCCTTCTTTCCTGACGCATGGCCCAGATACTGCTTTGGGATCAGCGGTCAGCTCAAATCACATGGCCATAGCACTAACCTAACACAACCTATGCCTTACTGCAGCACCACACACAAGTTGCACTATCCCATTTACATCCCTTTTTGCAGATGTTGCTTCAACACTATCGAAAAAGTTCCAGACTGATAAGCTTTTTCAGCTATCGCAACCTAAAATGGCATGTTGCTTTTAGTTTTATGTTGGTGGTGCATCACTCATACATATTATCCGTAAAGCACCATTTGCTTCTTTGACCCTCTGATCTCTAATGGCCTATTTCTGATCTGCTCTTAGAGAAGTGAATGAATGAAAGAGGTAATCCAGCACTCTGCTGCGATTTCTCTTATCCATCCAATCCCTTCATCTATATCAATTCTGAATATAGAAGCAGTCATCATAATCCAGCAATTACATTAATAACTCATTATAATCTGTCATTTGTCCCTCTTTGAGCAGCAGAGTCAATGTAATCTGTATCCCGGTACGTGTTTATGTGCACGTCTGTGCGCGTGTGAAATGGAGAGCATGAGCATCTGAGGTGGTGTACTCTGAATGAACCCTTGATTTGTTTTCACGTCATGTATTTAAGATTGATATAGCCTAATGAGAATTTAGTTTTGATTTAGTTCAGAATTGGCCACGTTGATCTCCTTTGGAGTGATGTTTGCAAGCAAGTCTTGACAGAAAACAGGATCACAAGATATCAGAGTTTCAAACTGATTTGCATTCGCAACAAGTCTAGCAGAACTTGATTTAGAATATATTTATGTATTATTTGTTGTACCAGGCAAGAAAACTAGTGACTGAGAATGTCTTTTATTTAGTTTGTCTGTCTGTACTAAATGAGATTAGTTGTCCTGAACAGGGTCAAATAGAATCTGCTGTTCTGCCTAGGTGTCCTGCTATAACCAAGCCTTAACTGGTTTACTATGCTAACTAACAGACTAATCAAGGTTGCATAATGTCACTGACAATAATAATGCCACTCACAGTTCATTTTATCCAGTTAGCCTGTGCAGCAGTTCAGACAAAACAGACCCAATAAACAAGGAACATTCAGCAACCACTTAAAAGTAACCTTTCTGAAATGTTTGCAATGATAATATCACATGGCATTTTCCCTTAACATTTGTGAGCATTTAGAAATAATGTTCATATAACTTCTTTTAAGAACATATTTTTGCTGGGGATCAAGGAACCCCAAGTACATGAAGATCTTGCACTAATTGAAAAATGAAGTTGTGTATTTTTATATACAGTAAAAACCAGTTTATACTGTGTTAGAAAATATTATGGACTGTGAGATGGAAATCAACATATATGACCCTGGACCAGTAGCATGGGTAGGCCTGTATTTGTAACTATAGCCAAAAATTATTGTATGGGTCAAAGTTTTTTGCTTTTTCTTTTATGCCAAAATCATTGATATTACGTAGAGGTCATGTTTCATGAACATATTTTATCAATTTAATACTGTACGTATGTCATAATTTATTTTTTTATTAGTAATAAGCTATGCATTGCTAAGAACTACTTTTGGCCAATTTTAAAAATAATTTTCTTGACATTTCGATTTTTTTGCACCCTCAGATTACAGTATTGTCTCGACCAAATATTGTCCTATCCTAACATACATCAATTAAATGCTTATTTATTCAGCTTTCATGGGATGTATACATCTCAATTTTAAAATAAAATAGCTTTTGACTGGTTTTATGGTCTAGATCAGTGGTTCCCAACCACGTTCCTGGAGGCCCCCGACACTGCATGTTTTATATCTCTCCTTTGTTTGTCACACCCATTTTAGGTCTTGGGAGTCTATACTAATGAGCTGATGATCTGAATCAGGTGTTTGATTAAGGAAACATGGAAAACAAGCAGTGTTGGGGGGCCTTCAGGAACGTGGTTGGGAACCACTGGTCTAGATTATATTAATAAAATATTGTATTAATATAAATATATATATTTTTTTAATTCATGCAAATTTGAGAGACGTTTCCTTGACTCGGGTTTCCTGTCAATTTTGTCCCCTGGCCTTGAATCACGTCTCGATGCGCACAAGAGAAACTTGTGTTTCACACCCATCGGATGCTGTAAGGAAAGACCCGCTGCAGCTCATTGGGAGAGAAAAGTGACGTCAAGGAAATCCTCGCTGCTACCGAGACCTTAATATAACCATGAACTGCACTGAGAGCTCAAAGCACATTACTGCGCAAAATATAGTCGTTCGGGATTACCAGGACAAACAGCACCAATCCTCACTCAGGTGTGCTTAATTGAAGACAAAGAAGCCAAGAGCAATTAGATCTTGTTGAGCAGGTTTCTGCTGGATGGGACTGGATCTATTATTGGAGCGTCTGATTTAGTTCGTCAATTCTTTGTGCAGACACATTCGAAGAGACACCCGTCGTTTAGCCGAGTGTTTGTCGTTTGTCGAATTGCACAGATGACCCTGCTGGCGAGCATGCGGCGCCACAGTATCCGCGTTCAGCATCACCTGCACCGGTGGAGCATCTGCGGGACGGACGGAGGGCAGCTGCTGAGCGATGGCTTCGCGCGTCCCGACATCGGTATGTCCAGGTCCAGCTCCTGCTCGTCCACGTCGTCAGACTCCGCTCTCTCCACCGAGTCTGCGACTCCTGCTTCGGTTGGACCCTTCACCGTTGTCCTGCTCGGGGACAGCGGCGTCGGGAAGTCCGCGCTCGCTAGTATATTCGCCGGAGCGTCGGACAGCATGGGCAGCGAATGCGAGTTATATGGAGGTAAGTTGACAATTACCTGTACTTTTCCTTTACTCTGAGACATCAACCATCGCAAACAATCACTTGGCGTTCTTGATTCATATGACGTGTAAGCCTGTTTATGGAGGTTATGTTTAGACTTATATTTAAAATTAAACATTATCCAATCATAATGGGGCAAATAAAAAGAAAGAACTCTTTCAATTTGAATCATGGTGCACAGTCTAGTGGTCACGCAGAAGCAGAAAGAATGGAGTGGAATTAGAAAGTCAAAACAACAGGTTGAGGAACATAGATGCAGACATTAATTGATGTATGTAGTGCATAGCTTATGCATAGAGGGAGATAGCTAGATACATATAGGCTAGCGAGATATATCTACCTTTTATGATTTTTGAAAGTTAATAACAGGAGGTTGCAAATTGGGGTCCAAGGCAAAAACTTTCAAAGTTATATTTAGGGGAAATATTTTTAAAGGCATAAGTCCTATTAGGACTATTGAAGTGGACACTAACCATTAATATTAAGTGCAATAATTCGACAAATACATGAATGAGCATTTAATATTATTAGGCAACAGGTTCTCATTTGCTTTCCTATAATGAGGTTACCATAGCAACAGTAGGGCTTCAAGGTCGTGTCTGAGGGAACGCTGGCCTTTGTGTAAATTAATCTCTTCAGATTGAACAGGAAACTTCAAATAAAGCAGTTTTTACTGTCTCTATCTGATCAAATTTTCATTTTTGTACATATTTTGTCCCATGGCCACGACTGATAACCTTCAACTCCTTTTTAATGTTCTCAGGTGAAGTATTTGAGCAGACAGTAACCGTAGACGGTGAGAGGGCCACCGTTACCCTACTCGACACATGGGATTCACAGGTAACACCTTTAGTTCATCACAAGTGTATATTAAAATACTTGAAGTGATTGAAGGTTCTGAGGTGTTCTGATTTCTGTTTCCATCAGGATGAGGGCAGCTGGACACAGGAGCGATGTTTTCAGACAGGAGACGCTTTCATTATAGTTTATGCCATAACAGATCGTTTAAGCTTCCTTCGAGCATCAGATCTTCGTATTCAGCTTCGACGCCAACGTGAGGCCGACCGTACTCCCATCATCCTCGTCGGCAATAAATGTGACCTGGTTCGCTGCAGGGAAGTGTCTTTTAGTGGTAAGTGATCCTGAACTTCTTTACTTCTTAACCTAATGTTGCTACTATCAATAGCATCTTCTTAATTATCAAACCCACCTTTGGGATTACTAAAGTAGCCTACTCTTTGTTTTACCTTAGATTATTGGGAATTTTTATTTATTATTTGGTTTACTTTTTTTTTTTTTTAGAGGGTCGCTCGTCGGCTGCTGTCTTCAACTGTAAGTTCATTGAAACGTCAGCAGCAATGCAACACAACGTCTGGCCGATGTTCGAGGGCATCATCCGCCAGCTCCGTCTGCGAAGAGACAGCACAGAGAACCTCAACAGACGTTGTTCTCTTCAAAAGCGACGGGAGAGCCTCCCGAAGAAAGCCAAGCGTTTCATTAACAGAATGGTTGCTAAGAAGAACAGGCAGGCAGCCTTCAATCTCAAGTCCAAATCATGTCATGACCTGATGAGTCTGTAGCGCAGAAACTTCAAATGCTTTTGAAAGTTTGAATTGTATTGAATGAAGTTCAGGTGCAAACATTTTGTAAAGTATCTGTTCAAGTGTTTGTTGAACCCCCCCCCCCATTTTGCGCTATTTAAAAAAAGCTATGGATGTCTATATTAGACCGTGCTGTAGAAGAGCATCGATTACAGGCTTCTCGCTCCCTCTGTGAAGGACAGAACGTCTACCCATCGTCCTTTTCAAAAGCCATGAAATACGAAAATGTTTTTGGTGGGAACCCCAACACGCTAAAAGTGGTGCTTTTATTTTTATATGATTTTCCTGATGGATTTGCTTTTTATTTGAGGAACCCATTTGTCGTACCTTGTGTGTGAAATGTTCTGTCCAGCATTTGCTCAGTTTGAGCATATAGCATTCAAAAGAAATAAAATACTGTTTTGTATGATAAATCTGAAACGCTTTGGTCCTTTTGAAAGTACACACATCTGGAAAACCAGAAAAGCACTTTCCACATACGGTATGGTCTATATTCATATATCATTGCATTATTCGCATAAACACAAAAGCTTGAGATAAAAGCATACACCAGTTGTTCCTTTGGTGGGCATATGATTCAGAGATCACAGCTTCAGATTCATGTTCTCTGTTCATTACGCACCAATTATCATTTTAACATTGTGTGTTTTTAACCAGTTTACAATTAGGCATACTGTAAAGTCTAAATGTACATTAAAAGTCTGCTTTAATATCTTATGTAATACTCCATTTAGTTTTAGATATTTATTTAATATTTTCAATCCTAACAAAGAGTAATTCTGTGACACGTGTATTATACATTTTTAGTCAATGCATAAACTAACATTAACTACTGAGACATTATTGTGTTGACAAATTTACATACAGTATCATTATATTAATCTATTTATTTTACGGATAAAGATAATTCACAGATAACGGACATATTGGAGCATCTTTCACTGCAGCCTCTGCCTGCTGGTGAATACGTGTGTGTTATACAACAACACATTTGTTCCTGTTATTCAGAAACACTCCTCCTCCCTTCCTTTCAAAGGTGAGAAGGACAAGTGAAACGACACATTCAGATGATGCTTGATCGCTTCTGTGTGAATGATAATAAATGTTTATGAATCTAGAAGATGTGTTAAAACTGTAAGACTGAAGCAATTAGGCAGCTGTTGCCTGTTTGTTTGTGAGTACACATGGAGTGTGGCAGATTGTCAGGCGCTGCTCATTTTGAGGCCATTACCTGTCAGATTCACTATGCATGAAGCAGCTGAACTCGATGAAAGAAACTTCCATCTACACTAACAGTGTTGTATTTTTACTGGAAACGTGGCCACCTGCAGAAGTTGATCTCAGTAGCAGCAGCAGGTTTCTCTGTTTGAGTGCAAGTGCCTGCAGTAAGTATCATCGCTCCTAATCTTAACCTTTACCCTCTTATTCTCCATTGTGCTGATACGGCTGCGTAATAATTAGTCAGTGGAAAACCATGGGAAATTATTGAGTAACTACCGCTCAAGGTGCCTTTAACCCTGAGACATTTACATGGAAAAGGTCAGTTTTACAGGAAGTGATTACAATAGATTTTTCAGAAGTTAATATTTTACAGTATTTATATCCATATTTGCTTTATTATATGTAAGTATTGCACTCTTACCTGTAAACAATTATGTTTCAAGTCATTCTTTTGTCAGAATGTTCTTCTGTGGTTGTACTGTATTCTACAAACGACATTGTCAATAGAGCCAAAGTGAATGGGGTCCAAAACAACATTGTCTTCTTTTTTTTTACACAGAACAAAGAAAAGCCTTGCAGATTTTGAGCCAAACAATAAGGTTAAGTAATAATATTGCTGAGAATATGGACCACAACCAAGCCAGAGTCTGTCAAAAGATCAAGGATCAAAGATTGCAGACCTGTATTACTCAAGATTGTGAGCACACAGCTGTGTGAAGGTGACCTTTACGCTCTGCATGAATATACAGTGATTTTCATCTGTCACACAACTTGTTTTCAGGTACATTTTTCCCTTTTTCTCTAAGCTATCCTCAGTATTCGGTTTTGTCCTTATCATATTGCATAGCAATTACTGAAGCAAGGCCCTTGATATTGATTTTATGATGTATTTTAATTTTGTGTTCATTTAATGAAGCCCTTGATGTTTACACATGAACACATTCACCAATCCAGTACACTATTCACCAAACGGTACTATAAAATACCTTAAATTTACAGTCCACTCCCCTGAACGGGGAATCAGTAGATAATCATTAGGCTCAATAAAGCAGAGTTAAACTTTGACTGAAGCAGGAAGCACTTCAAGACTGAAACGCTCAGTCTTTTGAGGAGAGGAGCTCTGCTGACAGGTCTGTGCCTCTTATCCTTTCTTTTATATAGTATAGTCTTATAGTTTATCGAGTTTAAGTGGATTTTATTAGTTACCGATATGTGATCTGCATTGAAATGTTGTTTTCGAGGCCAGCGTTAGGTTATGATCTTGTTTGACTTTGCTCAGTGTGTTCAGAAGGGTGTTGACCAGTTTATGTGGCGTTTAAAGTTATCGAAACTTGCATCGTACGTGCTAACATGTTTCTGAGCATATTTGCTAGAGGAATGGATGTGTATTATGTTTTTTGATCTTGTGCTGTCAGAATGTCATCAGAGGTCACAAGTCTGGGCCTCTTGTTCCTTGTCACTGAAAACTTTACCTGTTCAGAGCCACCTAGACTAATCTTAATGCATTGTTGCTGTGGTTGTATATCTTGTTATCCATGTTTTAATTGAAACCATGACATAGATCACCTTCTGGGATTACTTCAGAGAGTCTTTGATTAGCAAGTAGTGCTTGAAGATGTCTCCTATGCTCTTTGTTCGAGAAACTACGAAATTGTATTAAATTGCTTTACTTTCATTTTTCTAACTGCTCCTGGTTGGGCTGATATTTATAACAGAACATGAGTATCGATTTCAGCTTATGCACCAGAACATCCAGATTCGTTAAATACGCTGACACAAAGATATAAAAAAACGCTATAATATCACCCAATTTCTATTGTGTCGATCAAGGGTTTTAAGCAATAGAAATAAAGTAGCTTATCAGAGGTCACGTTCACTTCAGTGTCACCTTGTGTCACATCTGTCTCAAGGTGTGTCTGTCTTTCTCAATAGATCTGACCGATATAACCGAAATAAAATCTCAGTATCAGTAAAGCACTAAACCTTACAGCTTATTTCAAAACAATATTTCATTAAAACCGCCGACACAGTCAATCTACTCTTAACCAACCCAAACTGGAACTAACACAGTTAGGGTTTATCTAGAGATCTCTATCTCTTCGCAGATAAACATTTCTAGATAAATCTGTTTATTGTTTATCTAGATAAATATAGTTTTTGAGGGCTGAAGGAGAGAGACACACCTTTAAACAACTTCCTTTATTGATCCACGGCCTGCAACTTACTTTCATTTCATGTGTACTTTAAATGCATGATGTGACTATGATATGTCTGAGATAACCAGTACTTAGAAAGCATTTATCATTTACAATGACAAAGTTTAATTTTGGAATGAATTGATGTTGTACTTGCCCCTTCCTCTTTTCAGATGTGTGGATTCGCAAGTACGTTAATATTTCATATTTAAATGCCTAGGCTTTGTAATATAACTGTCAGTACAGGCATTGTAAAATCTGATAAACTGTGATCACACAATAAACACACATGCGCACATAGTCAGCGCTGTCTGGCACAGGAGGCGCCGCCCACATGAATGCCAAGTGACCTTTAAATAACCTTTTTATGGGCTGCGATTCATGCAAAACACACACACAGCACCACATGACGATAGTCATGATGTCACCATCAAACGCCACTCATGCACTATTTTTAGGGACTGACAAAATATAAGATAATTAACAAAACAAATTCCTGTACACACACAAAGGAAATCATCTTTTTTATTGCTAAAATATTTGTAAAATGTTTAATTTAATATATTTGGGCTAAATGTTTCTCAGGATTGGTTGAATAGTACGCTTTGTTAATAATCACTGACTAAAGTTTAACATTAAAGAAGCAGATGGTTCTATTTGGGCAACTTGTAATTAGGCTTTTTTCACACCGTGTGGCTTCACTTCATTGCTCAGTTTGCACAGCAGAGGCCGTCAAGTCAGGAAATAGTCATCTAATGAAGTTATTTGGCAAATAAATGTCACTGCTGTAAATTATAATTGCTTTTGCACAAACCATGATAAAGGTCCTTTTAATTAAAAGCACTGTTTCACAGGTTTTCATTCCTTTTTTTCCCACCAGGTTTTCTTGCCTGGGACCATGAGAGGTGCACATTTGCTTCACTTGACCCTTCTCGTCAGCATTGTAAGTGTGTGTGTGTGAGTGAGTGAGTTATTCGGCGACCTTGTAGTGTCCTTACAATCTTTTATTCAGTCCATAAATTAGTAACTATGCTGAAGTCCATTTCTCTGCCCATACTCCATTAATCAGTCAAAGACACACAGACATAATCTGGATACATTCGGAAAGTTAAATGATTTCTTCTACATAAATAATCCACAGAAATGGGCAAATATTCAGCAACCTTCAAAGGATTATTGACTTGATATTAAATAAATGACTCTTCTTATTGCAGTAAGACAATCATTTAGTAACTTAACATCTTTATTCAGTTATTTATAATAAGTATGGTCAAATATAGAGTTTTTATTAGTTTGCAGAGAAATCTCTGATCGCTGATGTTGTTCATGACTGTCTAGATTGATAACAGGCAATATAGCAGTTGGCAATATGCTTATCTACAGTATAATGGTGATTTTAAGTCATTTTAAATTCAGAGACTTTGGGTGTTATTTTTCATACAGCTGCATATTTTCCCCCTCTCTCTCTCTTAGGCTTATGGGATTGGTCTGGAGGACAAAAAGGGGCCATTAGAAAATCTAGAATTAGATGTACCAGAGGCTACACCTGTGCCTTATCCCATTTACCAGGTATCGCAGGCTCAGTTTTTGTCTTAACGGTTACAGACGGTTAGTTATAAAGACAGATATAATGTTTACTTTTTCATTACAACATCTTCAGTATCTATTGTAATATTTTGAATGTATTGTTTGGAAATATTATAAAATATTTTTGTCGTTCAGTTTACATCAACAGAGAATGCAGAGATATATCATGTAAGCGGAGAGACCGAAGAAAAGATCAGAATTTCTTCTGACGGCTGGCTATTCCTGGAGCAACCTCTGGAATGGAGCCCTGAGAAAAAACATCATCTAGAAGTAATTTATGATTGTACTATGATTTATTACTCATAGCACCTGGGTCTTTAAGAAGATAGTAAATCCCTACGTTCATTACTTTTCTAGCATGCACAAAGCACACTGTCGATGTACGTGACCATGGATTATATTTAGCAATATGATTTTACATGAAAATGTTGTATATGGAAAGTCTGTATTTTTGATATATCTCACTATTTCTTTTTCCCTATTTTACTGCATTCCATTCAGTAGTTCAGTTTATACGATTCTGTTATGTGAAAAGAATTTTTTTTTTTAAATGATAAACATTCCATTGTTGTCTATCAGTGAATAAACCCACATAATAATTCTATAAAATTATTTTATATAATTAATGGGGGGGAAACGTGTTGATATCTAAATGTAAATTCCAGTACAAACATATCTGAATATGTGTGTATTTTTCCTCAGATTGAAGCACTTTCTCCAGATGGTGAAACCGTTGATGGGCCTTACACTGTTGTCTTACACGTTGTGGATGTCAATAACAATAACCCTGTCTTTAGTGAAAGTCAGTACAGTGGCCGCGTTAGAGAGCATTCACCTGCAGGTAAGAAACATACACACAATATCAAATTGAAACATTTAAACTTTCAATTCTGTTCTGTTGAAATTAAAATGAACACATTTATTTCTACTTTTAATGTTGTGTGCTTGCAGGAGTTCCATTCTTGCAGGTGTTTGCTACCGATGCAGATGATCCCAACACAGTAAATGCCCAACTTAGATTCAGCATTGTGAACCAAATCCCAAATCCTGGAAATGGTTTCTACTTTGGCATTAACCCGGAGAATGGAGAGATCTTTATAACAGAGGAAGGTATGTCAACACATTTGGAACAGAAATATACAAGGAAAAACTAGCATTTCTCTTTAAATCAAGATCAACTTGTGTCTCTCTGTTGTTTGCAGGAGCAGAGTTTCTGAAGGCCAGACCAACTGTAATGTACAGCCGCGGGGAGGACCGGGGCAGTCCAGATGTCCTGAAAAAGAAGTTTGAGGACTACTGTATTCCAAGAAGCAACATGCCTCTGGAGAACAACCCCTTTTACACATGCATCGAACGCGCTGGTGAGAACATACCGAAACACACATGCAACTCTGTGGTTTTATCCCACCTCAATAGCAGCAAAAGTGTTTGCAGTCCAATATGACCACAATAAGAACATTGTACTTATTTTTTATGTAAGTACATAGCAGCTAAGGTCACCTAATATAAAATGTGACCAATGTCCCATTTTATTCCTGTGATTACGTTTTTTTAAATTGGGTAATGTAAACGTGGAAAAGGAAAAGGAAAGCAGTATCTGGTCTCCTCTGTTTGTGATCCTCTTGAATGAGAATGAGCGAGGACAGAACACGTTGTTCAAAATAAGACTGAAATGAACGGTACTGATTACACTCAGATTAAACTGCAGTTAATGTCTATGAATGACCACTTCTGTGATTACATTCACTCTGGTGCGTGGAATGTGCCACGTGCTGTAAATAAGAACACAGTCATTAACTGCGCTCAAGCAGTTCAGCCCTCATCAGTGCAGATTACTGTCGTCTCAGAAAATGAGGCTGGATTTAACCCAGATTACTTCACCATTCAGCGTCCACATTGATGAACAGAAATGTGCAGGCCTTTCGTTTCATTAGATTGCATCGTGCTGGGGATTGATATTTTATAGACTGAACCTCACCACCTAGAGGTGAGCACCACAGTGACCTGTCAAATAAGTAAATAAATGGACATTAAAAAACAGTATCACATCTGTGCTGATTCTAAAATCAATATCGATGAGTGCTTTTTAAAATACTCTTATTTTAAATCAATAATTCATTTAATAGACTACAGTTTAATGAAAACAGCTGCAGTCGACGACCTGCGGGTGATGATGTCCTGTGTTTTTTTCTAGAGCTCTGAAACTGAATCATTTTGAAAGCAGTTGGATAAACTGATTCAGAATTAAAGCACAACTGTGGGTTTGAAACAATAGTTCATAAACAATAGTTTAGTTTAAATAACTTTAAATTAAATAACTTGAAATTAATAACTTACATTGAGTTGTTTCCTTCACCAAGGACAATATTTCCAAAGGACTCCATATGAGCAACATGAATCAGTGTTTCATTATTCATTGTTTCATCACTGCAGAATCAGTCATCAGTGTTTATTTTGGCATGTGCAGAAAGAAGAGAAGTGAATCTTCTTCAAGATCCAGACTATGCCCTGATGGTTCGCGTTGAGGATTTAGGAGCTCCAAACACTCTGAGCAGCACGACACGGGTCAACATAGCTATCATTCCAAACCTCTGGGTCAGCCCTAGACCAATCAAAATCAAAGAAAATTTGGAAGCGGAATACCCTATGTATCTTACCACAGTAAGTCTGGATCTAAAACCAAGGCAGTGCTATTTTTAGTTTTAATTTTAATTTTAATTTTAATTTTAATTTTAATTTTAATTTTAATTTTAATTTTAATTTTAATTTTAATTTTATTATTAATTAATGTATGAAATTTTGTTTTGTCATAGGTCAGTGCCAATGATCCCACAGCATTGTACAGGCTGGTACAGAAAGAAAGGTTTTCCTTCCCTTTCACCATCAATGAAGATGGAGAAATCCATGTCATCGCTCCTCTGGATAGGGAAGAGAAAGATATGGTAAATAGAAATGCTTCGGAAACAGAACTGAAAGAAAAGTCTTTAAAGTAAATGTGGGGCTGCAACATATTTCACACATAGTTTAAAACTGAGTTTTTGATTTAAGTCTGACATGTATGTGTGTGTGTGTGTGTGTTTTAGTACACTTTGGTGGTCTTTGCAGAAGACGAACAGGGTGTTGAACTGGAAAAACCCATGGAGATTCATGTGCAGGTGGAGGATGTGAATGATAACCGTCCTGTGTGTGATGAAGCTGTGTTTGAGGTGCAGGAGAATGAGCCAATAGGTAATGATCTGAGACCCTTTATAAACACAAACACACAGTAGGGTTTTTGTTTTGCATAGGCATAATGATTTGTATAAACTGTATAATACTGTTTAAAAACGTCCTGCTTTTCGTCTAATTTGTAAGCTTGTTACCTCTTGGAGAAAAAAAAACAAAAACGCTCCCACATGGTTAAAAAGATAAAATCAGGTTTTATTATCCTTGTTTCGGGAACCATTATTATTTTAGTGTTTTATTAACTGTTTTATAATTTTCCTTCAATTTTGATGTTGAAATGCTCAATTATTTGCTTGTTTAGGTAATCAAATCGGGATTCTGCCTGCTCATGATAGTGATGAGGAGAACACGCTGAACTCATTATTAGTCTACACACTCGTAAACCAGAAGCCTGACAAGCCAAATAGCAAAATGTTCACCATCGACAAAGTCAATGGTGAAATCAAAGTGGCAAGTACAAACTTCCAAAGGAAACAGGTGCCTCAGTATGAGCTCACTTTTAGTGTGACTGATGAAGGTAAACACATCCTAAACACTTATTAAATAAAAATGAAGAATTTTTTGTAGAATGCGCTCTTTAACTTTGGCAGTTGTTTGCAGCTTTCACCACGGAATGTAAAGCAATCATCAAGGTCATCGACATCAATAACGAGATCCCTGTCTTCGAGAAAAAAGATGTATATATTTTATTTTACTCCTTACATAAATGACATCCTGTCTTCCTGTAGATTATTGAATGCTCTGATTCAAAACCACATTCTTCTCTGTTGCAGTATGGGACCTACAGTGTTCCTGAACTAGCCGAGTTGGGAACCACTTTGCTCACCATCAAAGCCACAGACGCAGATGACCCAGGAACAGGAAGCTCTAGGGTGGAGTATCGCATCACTGCTGGAGATCCACATAACCTCTTAGCCATTGAGGTTAATGAAGATACCGGAGAGGGCAAAGTTTACATCGCTCAGGTAACAAGACACCTGTTGTAATGGAAAAATGGTTTGTGCTTTTTGCATTTCTTTACTTTTTATATTGTCAATCTTCAGCCACTGGATTACGAGCTCCAGAGCGTCTTCAAGCTTCAGATCGATGCCCGTAATCCCGAGCCCCTGATCAAAGGAGTGGAGTATAATGAGAGTTCCACCACATATGTTGTCATCCAGCTGGTGGATGTGGACGAGCCTCCAGAGTTTGAAGTGGAAACTCTTAGCGTCAACGTCCCAGAAAACATCACGGTTGGAACCGTAATAATGAAAGCTGAAGCCAAGGATCCAGAGGGAAAGACTCTCAAGTAATGCATCTTACATAATCAGATCATATATGAGATGAGATTGTTTGAAGCGCTTTGATATAAGTTTATTGAAAAACTCTGTTCCAGCTGTTATATGTTAAACTGATGAAAAAAAAAAAAGACAACATAATATTTCAGTTTAATTCCGTCTAAGGTAGTAACATTTTATGCAATGCCACCTTGGTTACTTAGAACTACAAACAAAACATGATCTGATGATGAACATGAAGTTCAACATAATCTGTCAATTAGCAACCAATCTAATTGTTGTTCTTTTGGGGGTATATTTAGATTAAATTGATGTTTTCAGGTTTAAGTGGAACAGCAAATATGATTGTTTTCTAAGGGGTCTAAGAATATTTTGACACTGTGTGTTATTTAAAGTAGCTCTCTGTCAGCCAGTAAAACATTTTAATATCATTCTTAAATGCCTTTTACGTAATTCATGCATTTTAATGTTTTGTTTTTTTTGGCAGGTTTAAGATGGAAGGTGATGAACATAATTGGTTGGAGCTGGATGCTGACTCTGGAGAGCTGAAAACTAAAGCTGCTCTGGATAGAGAGACGGTGGAGCAGATCTCTCTAACAATCATGGCTTACGAGACAGGTGAGAAATCAACAGAGCTCCAGTCACTCCAGGTGAGTGCATTTGGTAAATATTACAATATATTTCTGTTCCTCTCAGATGGAGACAAGCAGGAGGCTGAGATGAGGGTGAATATTCATCTGCTGGATGTGAATGACAACTACCCTAAACTGCAGAAGACCCAGGGCTTCATCTGCGTAAAGGATATGACCCCCTTGACGCTCACTGCTGTAGATAACGATGCCGACCCCTTCGGAGAGCCTTTCACCTTCTCCATTAACCGCAAGTCACAAAACTTTGAGATCAAACCTCTGGATGGTGAGCAGATCTTCAGTAAAACACACACAGTATGATTGTTGCATATTTCTATGTTAACCCGTGTATCTGCAGGAACCTCGGCGCAGCTGATTTTGAAGAAGAAACCCTCAAGCGAAATGAATGTCGTTGTTCCCATCAACATCAAAGACAGCGCTGGGATGGGTATCACTCAAAAGTTTGATGGTAAACTACTTTCTCTCTTTATTTCATATATAACATCTAGCATGATGTTCTAACATCTAATACGAAATTTCTTTCATTCTTTTTTCTTAGTGCATATATGTAACTGCACTAAACTGGGCTACTGTTACATCGAGCCAGCAGCTCACAGCTGGAAGCTGGGCATGAGCGGCACCATCGGCATCCTGGTTGGAATATTCGGATTCATCAGTAAGTCTGATATGTTTAAATTTGCTCCATTAATATTTAAGACTAAAAAGAAGCAAACTGAGAATTTTTTTTTCTTCCAGCTCTGTTCCTGATCATTGTCATCTATCGTACCAAGAAGAATCAGCAGAGAGAAGCAACTTCTGGAGAGACTAAAGCAATGCTCTAGAGTTGGGATAATATGCCAGCTGTAAACATCATTCGGTACACAACCCAGGCAAACCGAAATCCACGACCCTCAACAAACACACACACCTACACAACTTTATTTTGTAAAGTGGTTGTGCTGCTACCTTTCAGCTTTAAAACACTTCTTAGTAACGTTAACTTCTCATGTTTAAGATTTGCAGTTTAACTAACTTATTCACAATATGGCCTGGCTGATATATTAAGTATTTTAAGTATATTTAAATGCTATAAATATTTGATGTAATTTACATTTTTCCCCCCAGTTTAAAAAAATATATCTATTGCCCCTCAAGTGCTTTCTTGGAATTAAACATCTTTGTGGTATGTTTAGTACAGAGTACAGTACGTTGTATACAGTATATTGTCATTTTTAAAGCTATAAAGAAATGTAAATCTTATATTTATTCCCCATTATCCAAGAATTAACTAAAATATGTAAAAATCTTTCCATGTGATATATTTTGTTTTTGATGTTTCTCCTAGAAAATGTATTGTGCAGGTCAAAGGTCAGGTTCTAATAAATGCCCCTCTGTTCTGCAGTGTAAGAAGGCATAAAAATCACAGAATGAAAACAACATTTTGACTTGTAGTAAACCAAAATTGTTCATTCTGTAAATAAAGTTCCAGAGCCAGACTGTTTTTATGTTTTTAATTATATACATACATATATATATATATATATATATATATATATATATAAGCATATTTTAACAAATATAAAGGCATAAATAGACTACAGATAGATTACAAAAGCAATAGCTATTTTTTCAAGAAAAAAAAATGACTGTAATGAGTAAGACTTGTTTATTGCTTCTTACATAATTCTTATAAATTGTATGTCTTGTGTTTCTATAAAGTTTTATCATAGATTGCAGATCTTGAAAGAGACAGATGTTACTGTCAAGTCAAGAATATGAAACACCAGAGACAAATCAAACAAACTAGAGATGCCTAAAACTCACACTCATAAATTCTCGGCCTGTATCACTAGTCTGTGTGTCTTCATGCTGATCTATTACTTTCATATTCTTTAGTCTCCAAGCAACGTTCCATAACAAACATACAAAAACAAGAGGAGAGTGCACTGACTAAGAGAGTTTGAGTGGGGTCTGTAGAATATGTCACAGGGTAACGGTAAAAAACATGGCTATACCTTTTGTTTGATATTAGCCAGATCTCATCTGATGGGGGTTCTGTGTCCATTTTTGGACACACACACACACACACACAGTGCTACTTGTCTTCATGCACCCTGTTGTCAGTAGTTGTGCGTTTACATTATTAACTGGTGAACTGAGAAAACAAAGCGGGATAAAATAAAATGTAAAATGTAAAGATATGTGAGCGAGCCAAAATATTTCTATAAACACTTGTTCAGGAACTAGGCCTATGTGAGAAAGTTGGATTTTCTTGGAAAAATAAGCTACGTTAAGTGCAGCATAGTATAGTGTGTCATTTGGCGCACAGCTTATTTAAAGGTGCTGTACGTAACTGAATTTTTGACTCTTCTAAAGCCAAAAAATAACAAGCAACTGTGTGCAACTTGTGTTTCGACTGTAGTGAAAATGACTGTAATATTGTGGTGATTTAGTATTTAGTATCGCTCTCTCCTCATTCGTCAATTCCCTTCTGAGCTTATGTTTCCAATGTGGCTTACTTTTAATCTGAAAGAAGAAAGTCATATGTAGTGTGAAAGACGTTGTCAGGACACTTCAACTTCCATCAGTGGATCAAAACCAAAATGAATTATTCATAAATATCTCATATTGTTTTACGAAGACAAACAAAACTTTTACAGGTTTGGAACTGACACCTTTTTTATTTTGGGGTGGAGTAACCCTTAAAAAACTGTGAGTGACAGTGAAATTCAATTCATTTAAATTTACATTCAATACAATTTGCCTCAATTCATTCAGTGGTGTGCAAGCTAGATCAAACTCCTTCCACAAGCTATCAGAGATAAAGCTGATCAGTTGGATCGACAGATGAGCATCGCTCCTCTCTTCACCTCGCCAGAGACTGAAAAATGGACGGATGGATGAACGAGTGAGTGGTAGGTAGTTTGCTCGTTTTTGTCTAGCCATCTGATCATTCCTCAACCTCTGACTCTGTCTCTCCCACACAGCATGTGTTGTCATAGTAACAGCCAAAATCCTAGAAACAGGAACATGAGAGCTAGATCCTTTTCTTATACCACACGCGTGCATCTTTTAGCCATTTTAGACCCTCTGCCAAAATGTGAACCAAACAAACTGTTACGAGATGCAAAGCCAAACTGAGATTACATTAAAAACATAACAGTGTCAACTGACTCGCCCATCTGTAGCCCAGCACTAACACACCAGTAATACAGAGCACCCCATCTGCACATGTTCATCCAGAGGCTTCCAGAGCGCTCAGTGTGCAGCAGGAGCACGTTTCCATCATTTGCTTAGAGCACTACAACCATCTATGGGCACTCAGCAATTAATAAAGGTATCAAATTATCACCAGAATATTTTAATGAAATATTTGCCTCTGCAAGAGAATAGGAGAGTCTGGAAAGTCTAAATGTGCACTGCTGTTTTAAACTAATATCGGTAAATAAGTGCTAGTGTGAATGGCAAAAGTCATCTCCAGTGGGGTCCAATGTATCATTTAAACCTGGAAATTAGCACAAAGTTTTTAAAGGATTTAGAAAAATCTAAATTTAAAGAACAAACATGATGTAAAACATGATTTTTTTAAGATTAATTAGATATAAGGTATTTATTGCCCTGATACAAGAGATATCTCATTTTTGTCCACTTAGAAAGAGATAAAAAACAATACATAAAGAAGAAAAGTGCGGTTAAATATATATATATATGGTTAAAATTTGAATATATCACTATCAAATATTGTTGAACGTTATTAATTTATTGTACGAGACAAGCTATATTTGTATGAGCTACTTTTTCATGAACAGTTTAAGTTATAACTCCTATAATGGTAAAGCAACAAAACAAAACATAACCGAACTACAGTACTTACTATATCTGCCAAAGGTCATTTTGGATTCACCTAATCCTTTAACTGTCCTGTGTTGTAAAGATAACATTTACTCAGGATCTGTTTTCTAACAGCAGATATAACATTCATAATATAAAAAAGTTATCCACATGTCATCAGCTATATCAGTTTAGCCACGCATCTCAAGTGTTAAATTAATTCTAGGGAATTCTAGAGGGAATGGATTATGATCGTCAGTTGAATGTTTAGTCTACTAATTATGGCTTAAGCACATTTAAACTTAGAAGTATTACAATGAAGTGATAACCTATTCAAAAGAAGACTAATTTAGGCCCACTTGTATATTTCCACCATGTACAGCATGACCTAAAATGTGAACCTTGACTATATACTTTTAGATTTTCATATTTAAACTGTAAATGGCAGCATTGCCAGCGTACCTTGCCTAAGACTTTATGTACTGTTTCTCTTTTAAATATAGTCTACATCAGTTAACTGATAACAACAGGAACAGAGCTGTGATTTAAAAAAATATCAGTGCATTTAAATAACTAAATGTCCAATCTAAATGACCAGTTCTGATTGGCAGAATGAGTCAGTGAAACTGATGGGTTTTTTCTGGCTAATGTGTGGAGGAGGATGTCTGGTGAAGGAATTGAATCATCATGCTTACAGTAAAATCACTCTCCCTTCAGTCAATCTGGCCACTATCCTTGACAAAAAAAGGTGAAGAAATATTAAATAACATAAAATCTGCCGTTACAGCTCTACTAACTGCAGAAATTAAATAACACCCAGGAATAAAAGTCTATCAGATAACTTTTTTGATCAACTTTAACCTTCGGCAGGTCAGGACGTGCATCAACCCAGAGCTATATTGAAGCTCATGGCATATTGAAGTTTGTTCAAAGTCCTTTATTTAGTTTCTGGTCTGTTGTGCTGCAGATAAAACCTATATTTACTCAGTGGAATAAGCTAGATTTGCGTCAACGACTATTTACCGTCAATCGGTCATTATCCACCCCGTGCTTGAGTCAATCATCTCATGTACAGATAATTAATCTTAGACAGTATAGCACATGCGTTGTGTTACAGATATAAAACATTATTATTTTATTTCAAGCTTTAAGTGTAGCAAGCTATTTAATGTGTACATTTTGATACTTAACAGACGGACCTGCCATTTTCGTTTGTTGACAATTAGCGCCCCCAGGTGGAGAATTGAATTATATGCAAATTGCACAATTAAAACCTTATTTCTTTATTTACTTCTGCTGTACTGAGTTTATTTCAGTGATTTCAAATCCAAATCCAGGATGTGTCTCCAAACTTTTCTTGGATGTCTTCATTAGTTTTGTAAATGCAAACACACCTCCTGCAAAGTCAAATAATCTATCGGACAGAAGGATTGTTTACTTTTTTAGTGGGCCAAGGGCCACCTGGTGGATGAAGAAATAGAGCAGCGACCCCCAGCAATGTAAAACACTGGGTGTTGCATGTTAAAGCCGTATTATTACACCTGTGTTTAAAAGTTTGTGGTGAGTTTTTTTTTTTGGTATTAAAAGTAATTTCTTTAATTAAGGCTGCATTAAACTATTCAAATGTTACAACAGACCTTTCTATTTTTATTTTTGTTTTGTTTACAAAAGACGCATCTAAATCCAAATAAATGCTGATTTTTTAAACTTGTGCATTCCCAGAATTAAATGCAGCTTCTGGCAACAAAAGTCACCTTCATCTGTTCAGGGCCGCTAGACTGGATTGGCCAGTTTAGAAACCTGCATGCATTCCTTTCAACAAAACACAAAAATTGCATAATACTTGATTACATTTTTATTAAAACTTTTGAATTACAAAAGGTGAGTATTTGCAGACGTCAAGCCCATGCACCAGCGCATAGTAACACTGTTAAATACATTTGTGACATGCTGCAAAATATTCTTAAATACTAACATGCTGCAGCATACACTTACTTCAAGTATAAAGCAGTCTGTATTTACACTTCAGCAAGCCTATAACTTTATTACAGTATAACATTAATAACACAGCTGATGGCTACATGAAAAGTTTCGAATGATAGTCATCAGCTGTGTTCTTGTGCAAGAGCTGAGAACATACTGAAAACAGGCAAGAAAGCACAATCGCAGAGTTATGGATTTAACCTTGTTCAATAACCCTCGGACCAACAAAAAAAAAAGTGACATTGAACTTAAACTCTAATCTATACCCTGTGGCCGGTAATGACTCGAAAAATGTTGCGACATCTGGAAAAATACATAGCAACCATATTATTTACTTTAGAATTAATTTCACATTTCGCCACTGTAGTGTAATCATATAGGCATGTTTGCATCTTATAAAATGTGCAGGCATCTGGTTTATTGTGTCATTAACCTTGGTTTCCTTAAAATACCTCTCCTTCACCTTTCAGAGAAATTCAGCACACAACAGATAACCAAACCGGAATTTCAGCATTGGCCAGCAGCATTAGAAATAAAAGATCACTGTCGGAAGGGACTGAGGTAAGAAGTAACAAGAGAATCTTCCTTGCGCAGTTGCAATTATTTAATTACATTTTACATGTTAAAAGTGTCATTTACAATAACCTCTGCTTTACTGCAAACTGTCAAATGCTCAACTTCTGAATCCATGCACAGGCAAAAAAAATAAATAAATAACAGACCTCTTTATCAGGACTTCTACGGTAATGAGAAGATAATTTGGTTGTGCAAGCCATGTTTTGATGACACTTGAACTCCAAGACATGCTTCATGAAAAACTGTATCTACTAAGGCATGCTGTACAAAAAGAACTTATCAGTCAAATAAAGATAGAATACAATTGGTACTAAAATAAAATACTTTGCTAGAAAAAGAAAATTCGGAAAAACACACTTCTGCTTTTATATCCCTGGATAATTAGCGGCATTAGCAACTTGTTTGGTTCTTTAGAACCTAAATAAAACATTAAAAAGATGGCAACTCTATGAAAATTCTCTGATTGTTTACTCACCCCTATGTTATTCTAAACATGCATTTAATAACAATGATAGCCAACTTTTTAACATATCTTACACTTTTTGGTGTATTGTCCCTTTAAGGTAACTTCTCATTCAACATATCTCAGTTACAGAACTCCAACTTAAAAGTACACATCTGATTCTAATATGGCTTTCTATTCTCATTCTTTCTTACTCGCCATTTTAAATGACCTTTGCTTACTTTCCTTTTTCACTCATTTAAAAAAAAAAGTAAAAGCATACGACATAAAAGCCAATTTCTCTCCTTAGTGCAAAATCTGCTGAACCTACACTGGTACATTTCCAGTCTTGATTGACGTTTTGTGCTGCATTCTGATGGTTTAATTGTGAAAATAGGTCTGGGATGATCTCAGGATATTTTCTGTGTTTGGCTTAATTCCACGTAACATTGGGAATCAACACCGCTCACCTATTAAATATATAAAAATTCATTTCCAAGGCAGCTGCCATGAAGATGTGAAAATAAAAATGAACACACTCAGAGTAATACATTCCACTGGTATAGGTAACATGTCGCTGTGCTGATATTAATGATAATGCAGCGTGATGTGCGTATGATTAAAATTGATGATATATGTAACAGAACATGTGAAAGAAACAGTGTGTCTGCTTCTACTGTCCGCCAATGACGTGTGGGTTAAACTGCACTATAATGATTGTGATATCATCCCTATACATGCGGGCTAGCTCCTCTGGCAAGCTTAACATCTTTGACAACCTCTCATGGTCCACCATTCCAAACTCATTATTCCCCACCGCGTGCCGAATCAGGTGCGTAGCAGCATTCTGGTCCTCGAAGGTGGAGGAGATGCGTGCCTTCCTCTCCTGCAACAATCCCTGCATCTGACCCAAGGTCACCTTATAGCCGCCGACACTGACTGGCTGCTGCTGGTGCACTCCAGTGAGATGTTCACCCACAATCCTCACCACCTCCTGCCTGTGAAGCGTTTCCCACAGTCCATCCGAACCCAGTACCAGGAAGCGATCCTGAGGACGAAGGCGGTGTCGGGTCACCTCCGGTTCCGCTGTAAGGTAGGGTGGTGTGTGATAGTTGGGTGGGATGAACTTGGCGTGCTCATTCTCATGGAGCTGGTCTGGTCCGGACTCAAGCACGCGGCGCTGCAGTTCAATGCTCCACTTGAATTTAACATCTCCAAAGGCGCGAAATGGCATGAGTAACCCCAACAGTCGATCCTGCTTCACCACGCTCTTGGCCTCAGAATGCGGGTGCTCCGATCGCACGCGCTTCATCTCGGATTCATTCTGCGCATTGTGGTCATTGGTGAGCGTAAGGGCAGAAAAAGAGCCGTCAGGTTCCTGTACGCCCAGGACTGCCCGGCAATCTCCAGTGTTGGCAATATGCAGCTCGTTACCATCAATGTGTGCAACACATGCCGTAGCGCCTGAGAATGCAACACGGAGCACCCAGTAGTGCAAGAACGCATTTGGATCGCCAACCTGCGCTTCGAGGGATATGTCATTGTCCAACCTTTTAAAGGCAGTCACGAGAGCTTCAGCAACATCTGGTTGCTCCCCAGGAACGCTCAGATCCAGCAGTTCCTGCCAGTATGTGCGCAAGCTGGAGAAGTAGAGCCGCGAAGCTTCCTTGCTGAAGTAGTCGTTGGGATGCTTGTGCCACTGCAGTATCGGGTGAAGAGGTCGTCCGCTCTCCACCGCATTCTCCAGCTCTATCAGCGTCTCATGTGGCAGCAGTGAGACGGCTATGTAATAGAAGAGGCGCTCCGTGAGTGCCTGAGCACACGCGCAGCCTGCGTGGCCGTCAAATACGCCGTAGAGCATGCCACGAGTCTGCAAGCACGTTGCTGCACTTCTGCGGTCTTCAATGGGTGCATTTGCCGGTAGCTGGTTGCTGTCAAAGCCCATGACTGAACTGAGGTTCTTGCCATCAAACTCAGGAACTTTGAAGCTGTACTCATTAGCTTTTAGTATGCTGTTAACCTGAGGTGGGGTCAAGTAGTAGGTGTGCCATGCAGGTGAGGTCCTGTATCCTCGCACTTGGTGCCGCCATCTTTGTTCAAAGGTGTGTGGATGAGCTGCACTGACACATGGATGAGGAGACCGGCTGCAGTTTTGGCACGCTACGGCTGGCAGCAGGATCTGACCAAACCTCCTGCCGGTGATGACTCTTAACACCTGGGAGGTAGCAGCCATGATAACTTGACTTTACCCTCAAAGGACCTGCAGGAAAACCATAGCTCAATTAGAAAAGTTAAACAGAACTAATATTTCACACTTGAGTATGCATCAAACCATGCTGTGCGAGTTGGCAGGTTTACAATTCTGACACCATGATTATCAAGTTCAGGAGTCTTGATGTAAAAGTAACTTCAAATGACTGTCGATTATACATTTTAAATCATCAGATGATTACTACAAGAATAAGGTCAAGGCAAAAGCCATTCCAGTCAGGATGGGAGAGTGTCCCAAGGCTATTTATAGTCCTATGCTGACACATTTTTGGCATTGGAGACATTGAGTGTACCACTGGCCTATTACCGTCCCCTGGACTGTCCCCATTACATAAAGCAAAACTGCTTCAACTCAACATACATTGCAATTACTCCCTACCCTTCAGGTCGGTCCCATTTTCAAAGGAATTTCTGTTAGCGATTATCTTTGCCCAACCCAAATTGTCTTTTGGCATCTGTCGTCATCTTATAGAAGTCTAAACACAGTGCTAAAGTTGTTCTTGTTTTCTTGTGATAAGTAAATAACATAATTCATATTTCACATTTTATCCAATGGAAACCGATCAGCAATGTACTGTTGTAATAATTACGTCTTTATTTAAAACAAATCATTCTATTACTTTTAAATCTTACTTTTGTTGTGGCTGAGACGTGTAGGTTATTGTAGAACAGGCTACATAAAAATAATATTTACTTATGTTTTGACTTGAGTCAAATAAGAGACTTGCGAAAAATTAACACCCTTTTGCAAACAGTAATAGCAAATAAGAATGGATACAGAAGGTTAAAGTTAAAGTGCCTTTCTCTAACAAACGGTTCACGGCTTCACGCGCTCTGTTACATGCAGCACAGATCACGGAGCTAACACCCAGGCTACTTGAACCATGCCAAATAACCATTATATGGGAAATTAGAACCACTATAAGTTAGAATCTCACAAAACGACAGCTGCAAAAAAACGAGTATTACGCCCCGTCCACATCATCCAGCATACATACTCGCTACTAAGTTGCCATATTGTTTCCATTTGAGCTTGGCAACACGATTTAGTACATATCATTGCACAAAAATGTAATCGGATAAATGTCTCTGTATTTTAAAAGAAAAAAAAAGTGTTTCAGGAGGCACACGGTTTGTGCTGCAACCGCCTGTTTTACTGCGTGACTGTACCGTGGAGAATAACGCTAATGCACATAATGATACGCTGGATCTTTGCTCAATATCGTCTACGAACGGCGTGTGCAACTCAATGCAGCCAAACTAAAGATTGCTATTCTTACCTGAGGATATTTGTGGTAGATTGAGTTTGCGATCGATGTTTGATCGAGCTACATTAGTTCATTAGCAGTCACCCCGCCCGCCTCCTGCGAGCCTAGTTTGCCTCCACTCCCACCGTTCAAGATGATTGGTCCACTTACAGAGCTGCGACGTCATCAGAGGTGTAGCTCCCCTTTATAGATATATATTGACTAGATGTCGCCTTGGGCCTCTAAGCATACGTCGATCCGCCATCTTGGGTCGGGGATCTGAACACTGTTGGAAGCGCCAAAGTTAGCAGGACTCTGAAGATGCCGGACTTTTGTGCTGCATATGGATGTTCGAACGAAAGAAATGAAAAAACCAAACAGCAAGGGATAACCTTTCACAGGTGAGAATGTGTTTATGAGAATAATGTCAAGTTATTTTGCTCGACAAGTTCATGTCTGTTACTGTTCATGGTGATGACCATGAAGTTAATGTTATCCTATGAAAGAAAGAGCTAGGTAACGTTAAGTTATGCTAATGTAAGTTGAAGAAAAGAAAACCAACGATGAGTATAATATAATTGCAAGATGGTAAAGGGTTGCCTAAAGTTTGTGTCAGTGTTAGTTTGTAAAGTTAATCGTTAATGTGAATGACGACGTTCACACATAAACTATAACCATATTGCTATGGTTAGTTATTGCCAGTGTTGCCAACTTTTTTTCAATCGAAAGTAACTACATCCAGCAAGAGGTCCTGGCTGTAGTCTGTAGCTGGATCAGGTCTAATAGGTACTGGACGTGGTTAGGCGCGTGCGCGGTGGTTTGTTTTGGCGACGTCATAGACCCATGCGCAGTAGCGATCTCTGAATATAATATACATGCGCTGGTTTAAAGGGACACGCATGCTCAATATTGTATTGTGATGATATTCTAACCTGTGTACTAGTGATGAATATATGAAGTAATTACTGATGAATAATAATTTACACAAACGTGATGTGATGCTCTCTACACGCATGCAAAATGGTAAAATTTGAAAGTTTTAAAATTGCATAACTTTACTTTTCAACTTGAATTTAATGGATTAAAAGCATAATATCTTTGTCAAGTATTTTTGACTAATTATTGTAGTGAGTGTATATACAACATATTAAAATTAAGCCATTTTATTCAGGTCATATTTATTGATAAGGGAAGGCAAAAATCATAAGTCATTTTAATCCTAAAAGTACAATACAATAAGGTACGTAAACAACTACAAAAATACCAGTACACATTTAAGTGAAAATGCAAAAATAATAACAGCACCAAAAAAATAAATAAATAAATCTTGTCAGGAAAAATAATAAAAATGATAATAAGCACAACAAACTAGTTGTCCTTGGGGCTATAGTGATTGCCATCACAGATGAAGCAGTCTGCTGAGCAGTAATTTTCAAACTCTTTCATCGCATAAAATCCACGAACGATTCCTTTCTTTCCATCTCCAATGTAGCCTGGTGGGAAGTCTTTAAATAAGTCCCCACACAATTTTTTTCAGTTTATATGGCACCCGATACATCTCCTTGTGGTCACTGTAGTATGCACTCCAGTTGACAACACCTATTGTAAGAAAGTTTAAATATTAAAAAGTTCTGAGCAAAGTTTAATGCATTTGCAGTTAAAAAATTGTGTAGTGTATAACGAAAACCTGTCTACTTTTTAAAAAAAAAAAAAAAAAAAAAAAAAAAAAATTAAAATAACTTACGGTCAAGCCAGGCAAAATGAGCCTTTTTCTGAATGATGCCTCATGAACAACATCACGAAAAAGCCGGCAAGTCAAAGACAGTCTGAAGAACGCCACATCTCTATCTTCTTTGACCACATCCATGTGGATATTCCTCAGAATCTCAAGTGGCATCTGTTGAAGAAATTATTATTATTTTAAGTAATATTAGTTAATATAAAATATTAGTCAAAAAAGTATATATTTAACAAAAAAATAAAAGTAATTATATATATATATATATATATATATATATATATAATAACAAAGGTAAATATAGGAAATGGGGAAAAATCCCAATCCCATTGAATCAATTCTTTTGGTATACTTCACCTTCTGGAAAAGAGCTCTCTGACTTTGAAATAAGAGAATGTTTTTGTAAACTAACATAATTTTGAGAGGATTGCTGAACGAGTAATCATACACAGCTAGAAGCCCGTTACCTAATCATCCCTTGTCCATTCGCACCCAATCAAATCATTTCCCCTTCACTATAAATTCTCCCAGCTTTCATTTCCCCGCTTTTGTGCATTCTTCGGAATCGCACGACCAAAAATGCATCCTCGCTGCCTTCCTCTACGAGGACCAGATTCCTCAGCCTGCCTTACAGCAACCTGCTACCGCTCTAGCTCAACACTCAGCCGGTTGAACCGCTATGAGAGACCGCTTCCATGACGCCAGCACAGCATTTCCTTTTACTTCTCCTCGGTCACCTAATGTATTCTATGCACCCATTCACCCATTTTTAGGTCCAAGTTATCCACCTACTTCCAGCCCTATCTCACCTCCAGTGGAGGCTCCCCGCCTCAGCGAGGCTTCCCTCCCCATCAGCCAGTCTCTGCCATCCTTCCCGAGTCCCGCCCACCATATCCATATGTTTATATTGTTTTGCTTGCTTGCTTTTC
>JAUYWG010000051.1:11723000-11768828 GCA_034779775.1 Enteromius afrohamiltoni
CACTTGTTTATAGTATTCCAGACGTACGTAGATTAATTAATTATTTTAGTTCTATATGTACTATCATAAATATATGTCTGACAGTTATAATAACCCAAACGGCTTGAAAATCGGTTTAAAATTAAGCAAATCAAGGTGTTAATAGTTGATAGTTCTCTGCCAGTGTTAACGAATGCAGATATAATTTTCAAATAATAAATACAAAAATAGATAAATATGTGGGGAAAATTTTCATACATAAATAAGGAACTATAAGTAGTAATAACCATTATTTATTTACTATTTTGGTGCACAGCAGCAGACTGATTGATACAATTGTGACATAAAAAAAAAATATATATATATATATATATTACTATTTTTTTTTCTTTACTAATTATTGGTCATGTTATGTTTTAACATGGTTTGTTAATCTTTAAAATTAAATGTTCAATTTGTAACAATTTTTTCTCAGTAAAGGTTATTTTTTCCATTTTGCAAACTCACCGAAATGTGGCGTGTTTTAGATTCTGCTGTATGAATAATCTTCTTTACATTACAGATTTAAGCAGCCGCAACTAATTCCAGTGTGTTTGAATTTGATCTTGAACTCCAAAACTAGTCTAGTTTTAGTGAGTCTAGTCATGTCACTAAAAAAAGAATGGTAATTCTTAGTCATGTTTTCTAGTATTAACATGCACAATTCTACAGGGATTTTGTATTACAACCATTATAGGCCCCATCAACTACTCAAGTCACCCAAGAGATTCACAAGAGTATTGACTTTTTCCTCAAACCTTTGATAAATCTGTAAAGACATCTCAGGCTGCTTGCCAAGTCCTTTAGGTGTGTCTTTGTTATGCTGACTCTAAAGAGCTCTTTATGTGACGTGCATGACTGACAGCCTTCAGGTGAGGCTCCATAGCTCAGTGGTTAGAGCACTGGTCTTGTAAACCAGGGGTCGCGAGTTCAATCCTCGCTGGGGCCTGATTGGTGGAAACCTTTTAATATGTGATGGCTTCTGATCACCCTGAATTTCAACTAAAGAATACACACAACACACTGAGGTAATTTAGATGAACACGAACCTTCACAGAACAGGGAAAACTGGGACATGCGGATCCTGTACTTAAATACTTACAGTTGTCATCCTTCAAGATAACAAAAATATCGAAAAAGACATATCACTATTCCAATAAAACCAGAGAATTCATTTACACCACTGTGAGTTGTGCCAACCAGGGGCCTTCAAGATAAAGAAACAATTAGCTAATTATTGAAATGATTGTTTCTCTGAAGGTGTAAAACTTACATATTTCTATTTATTACATACATTCCTGTAACTGTACAATGCTTGAAAAAAACAGTAATAATAAATTCCTTAATGTGCCACTGCAACACCTTGTGATGCTGGTAGATGGCAGCAAAATAAAAAGTATCCAAATCAGAAGATGCAATGCGCGTACTATTGTTTCTGGCTCACATACAGATTCAAATTCAGTGTCACTTTAATCACAGTGGGACAAAATTTCAGGCCGGGAAATCTCACATTCCCATCCTATAAACCCGCAGCAAATGTTAAGACCACGGACAACAATATTTTTTGTATGACTGTTATCATAATCATCACATAAAAAGTTTAAATCCCTATGCTGAGGCAGTTATCAATTGAACTTCATTTTCCTTTTTGGTCTATTTTCCCTGACATCTCTCTATCCTTCATGTGTTGACTATTTTCACTCATTTTGTTGCAAAACAACCACCGCATTTTAATTAGTTTCCACATACACTATATTGCCAAAGTATCGGGACACCCCCTTCTTATAAACAGTACTACTTTAGTCATTTTCATGTGTACTAGAGATGCACTGATTGCAAATTTCTTGGCCGATTCCGATTTTACAGTGTGTGACCTGCCGATTCCGATTTTTTTAACTGTAATGAAAGCATATGATATTCATTTAAATTTTATTTTAGAATAAAATAAATTATTAAACTTTACATGATCTTCTCACAAAAAAATAAAGTGCTTGTAAGGTATAAAATAGGTTCCAGTATATAACTAACATTAGTATAGTAAAATACACAATAAATCAATAAACATTACAGATCTTTTGACAACAAATATAAATACTATAATATAATATATATAATTTGAACATTAAAGGCAAGTTTGTCTTGACAAAGAGAAGCATTTCTGCATGCACCAGTTAGATAGTACAGGCTGCTGGCCTATGGTTGACGAGTTTAGGCTTGGACTCAGTGTGCTAGCTTTATGCCGAGTTCAGACTGCATGATTTCAGAGTAGTCGCGTCACAGATATTTTCATACTGCGTGACTGTCTGGGGTATCATTCAGTCGCTGCTGGGTTCACACTGCATGATAGATCGGTGACGGGGGTTTTCACGCTGCATGAGTTAACAATAAGTAGGATCGCAGACAACTTTGTCTCACTGCAAAACACACGCGAGAAGTGACAAAACAATGCGAGGTCACGTGTGCAAGCCCGGAGTTCTCACGTGAGGCTGGGATTATTATTAAAAATGATAGCAAGCAAAATAAGTTTGCCATACAAATAGCATGTGCGCTCATTTGCAACGAAAAGATGATTATTGTTTTCTATACCTTCGTAACTCTTCCTCCAACTTCCCGCTCAGAACACGGCATGATTTTGAATCGCAGACATGTCCAGATATTTAGCAAGCCTAATATCTCACGGGACTCGGCGATTCTCTCAGATCGCGTCTTTGATGATTCACACTGTGTGATTGTCACTCGCGTGAACAAGCACCGATTTGCCTGTTATTCTGGGCATTTGTCGATGTGATGTGAGCCTGACCGGCCGGTCACCGATCTGGGCCGGTCATACAGAAATCGGCCGATTCCGATCACTAGCCGGTCAATCGGTGCGTCTCTAATGTGTACAGATCGTTTTGTTTAAGCATATAATATTCTAGGGAAATGTGCGCTTTTATTGCAACAACTCGGACAGGATCCTTTTTAGGATTCTTAAGCCTCTATGTATAAGGCAAGGTTCAAAACGAACTGATTGATTGAGTCTGCAGAATTCCAGCCCAACACCTCTGCTGTGAGTTTAAATGCAGATCTTGTGACAAAAACTCATCACCAAACACCATGACTTAAACACATGGATACAGTCATTTTAGACATTTCCTAAACTGTTGTAACAGAGATGGAAATGCATTTTTAAAAACATGAATTATGTTTTCATCTTTATTGTCACAGTTTTAAAAGTGTATGTTTCTGTTCTAAAGAGGGGGCTGTCCCAATAATTGTGTCTGGCTCAAAGTCTGCATCTGAAGTCACACCAGAGGAGGTCAGGTTTAGGTCTTCTTGATCATTGCCTTATACACAGAGGCACTGTCATGTTAGAATAAAAAGGGTCCTGTCCAAATTGTTACTTTAAAATTGGAAGTACACAGTTCCCTAGAATAACACTATATGCTTATAAGCATTAAGCCTACTCATGATAATTACTAGTATTTTATTTTATTTATTTTTGGGTGGACTGATTACCATTTGTGTGATTAGAATTTTACTACATAAATGGTGAAACTACATAGAGCAGTGGTTTTCAACCTGTGGGCCGCGACGGAATTGCAGATGAAACTGACCTGCATTGGACAGTGCAGTTTGGCCTCTGCTCCACCTCTCGCATCCTTTTGGCGGAGGGTGCGCGAGGCGAATCGCAAGTAAAGACTACTGATTCACGACTAATTGATATTATTTGAATTAGTTTTATTAATGAATGGCAAATTCGTAAAATAATAATCACTTTAGTAAATTTGGCAGGCAACACAAATACCAACTATTTAAAAAAATAATAATAATAAAATAATAATAATGTAATAATGGTTATTTATGCAACAAAAGAAGAGAAAGAGAAGACAAAATCATTGGATTTCAAAGCTTGAAATGGCTTTTGTGAAGAGAGTATCTGTGGAAGATCTTTCTTGTCCTGTGTGCAGTGAAATATTCAAGGCTCCTGTTGTTCTGTCATGTAGTCACAGTGTCTGTAAAGAATGTCTTCAGAGGTTCTGGGACACCAGAGATACTCAGGATTGTCCTATCTGCAGGAGGAGATCTTCAAAACTCAACCCTCCTTGTAATCTGGTGTTAAAAAACTTGTATGAGTCACTGACAGAAGAAAGCGTTTCAGGGTCTGAGGAGGTCTGCAATCTCCACAATGAGAAACTCAAACTCTTCTGCTTAGATGATGATCACAGATTCCGCCCCATCAGTGAAATTGTTCCATCTCACAAGGTAGGACACATTCTGTTCTTTACTAGAAGTACCAATATCATATTTTGTTGAAGAGAATGTTTCTTTTACTGCATCTTTGTAATAGAAATAAAATATACCCATGCATAAGTAGCTAGTGTGCTCTGTATATGCATATACAGAAACTGATCAAGATGATTTTTACTGTTAATTCAAGGAGCAGCTCAAAACAGCATTGACGTCCATACAGAAGAAGCTTAAACACACAGAAAAAATGAAAAGAGAGTATAATAAAACAGTTCTGCACAACAAGGTGATGCTCAGTTTTTATGGACAAAATGAATTTCATCTATACAGCATAAAAATGCTGATGTAAACTGGTCTGTTTTTATGTTCAGACTCAGTCTGAGCACACAGAGTGGCAGATTAAAGAGGAGTTTAAGAAGCTTCATCAGTTTCTGCAAGATGAAGAAGAAACTACAATCAATGCACTGAGGAAGGAAGAAGAGTAGAAGAGTCAGATGATGAAGGAGAAGCTCGAGGACATGAACAGACAGATCTCAGCTCTATCAGACACAATAAAAAACATAGAGGAGGAGATGAACGCCAGTGATGTCTCAGTTCTAAAAGTGAGAACTGTATATTTGTTCTTGTGCATAAAACAACTTGCTCGTTGTCAAGCATAGTCACCCCGAGAAGCTCCTTTAAGACAATGAGTTGGACAATTCATGTAAATGTTGATTGTTAAAGGAGATAATAAATTGTTTTTTTCTTATTTTGCAGCGTTTTAATGCCACAATGGAAAGGAACATGGTCTTGTGTTTTTGATTGTGAATTCACAGTGCTTAGTGCAGTTCTGACTAGTGAATGTTTTTGTTTTATCCAGAGCCCAGAGTTCACAGCAGGATCCAAAGATGCTTTCAGGAGCTTTGGTTAATGTGGCAGATCATCTAAAAAATCTGACCTTCAGAGTCTGGATGAAGATGCAGGAACTTGTTCAAAACAGTGAGTCTTTTAAAGAGCTAAGATGTTACAGACACAGTGTAAACTTATGCAAGGTCCTTGCTTAAATTCTCAGGGTCACAGGAACATCTTTATGGACAGGCCCCTTCCTCATTTGACCTTAGAAACAAATATCTCTGAAACCTTTGAATTTTTTAAATACATGTTAAAAATAAAAGACGGTCGATGAAAAACACCAAAATCCCAGTAGTTTCAGCAATAGGACAGTTATTCGAAATATTTATTAGAAATAATGTTCACTTACTTAAAATTTTGATTATATCTCTCCTCAGCTCCTGTGATTCTGGATCCAAACACTGCACACCCACGCCTGGTTCTGTCTGATGATCTGACCAGTCTGAGACGCAGCAAGACACAGCAACTGGTTCCTGATAGTCCTGATAGATTTGAGAAATATTCTTGTGTTCTGGGTTCAGAAGGCTTTAACTCAGGAACACACTTCTGGGATGTGGAAGTTGCAGACAATTCATGGTGGATTATTGGTGTGAGCACAGAATCAAACCAGAGGAAGGGAGCAGATTTCTTTAACACCAATGTCTGGTGTGTTTGGTACAAAGATCATGAATGTTTCTCACAGTCTCCAGAGATCCCCAACTCCTTTTCAGTTAAAGACACGCTTCAGAAGGTGAGACAAGAGCTTGACTGGGACAGAGGAAGACTATCATTTTATGATGCAGTAACTAACAAACATTTGTGCACACTGACAACCATCTTCACAGAGAAAGTCTTTCCGTTCTTTTATAGTCGTGATGAAACCTTTCCCCTAAGAATATTACCGGCAAGTGGTTGTTGGAGTCCGGTCCAGTTTGTTTTGAGTGATTTAACTGGGTGCAATCAGTCTCCGTGTGTTTAAGATTTATCTTCAGTCTCGAACTCCTGAGTGAAAGTATTAGAGATACATGAATGTGAATTGTTCTGAATTGTTTTGTGTAATACGTTTAGTCAGCTGGGCTCAGTATAAAGCAAAAGCAAGACTGTTGTTCCGTTTATTTGTTAACCATCCATATCTCCAAGGCTGTCTTGTTATGGGTTTACTGTCTAATTTTGTATGTTCAGATGGGTCCCTATAGTGTTCATTTATTTTCTCAACATATCACTGTTGTATCTCATAATGCTGGTTGATGGCAGCAAAACATATCCAGGAATCAGGTGCTACACTTTGCAGTGTATTGTTTAATTAACATACAGTTACAAATATAGGTGACCTCAGATGATATCTTGTAAAAAAAAAAATATATATATATATATAAAATACTGAATAAACTTGAGGTAGTACACTGTAAAGAGTTTACTGACAATCTAATTGAAAAGGGGTAACTCTTCTTTATATTGTGTTAACCAGTCATTTTTACAAAGAAAGAAACCATATCCACAAGAAACTGAATTTGATCTGATGCAAGTGTGTTAGTTATGTGCTGTAGCATTCAGCGTTCAGTCAGCATGTGCATGTGTGTTTTGGAGAGTTTCAGTTGGGGCACAATGCAGGTGGCTTTATGGAGAGTCAGGTATTTGATAGGTCAATACATTTGTAGGCAACTGGAGGAAGGAAAACTGCAGTTTAGTCTGTAGTTTGTCTTTAAGACACAGATAAGGACATTATTAAGTGTGGTTATAGAAATTAAATGTATTATTAAGTCTATACATCGCTGAAGTAAATCAACAAAATGACACTCTGACGTGACACTAAAGATAAACACATCAATTTACTTACTTGATCTGGCGTTATTATTTTAATCATGTTAAAAATCTTAATTTAACAAAACTAGTCTGACTCATATGTTTTGTTACTTTTTTAAGTCAGACTCACAGTTTAGGATTTTCCAGGGCATAATTTTATTTGAATTTTATAATATGGCCTATTAAGTTCTGGGTTCAGAGAGCTTTAACTCAGGAACACACTTCTGGGATGCAGAAGATGGAGACAAATCATAGTGGATTGTCCTGTCGTTGCAATAGTTAAAATACTTTGATTAAATTCAAGTATTTGACATTAAAAACAACAGACCCAATTATTAAGATGGTGATAAAAATTCCTCTGGAAATCAATTCCAGGACAAGTTAGTTTGTGACCCTGTACTGTAATATTAATAATTAAACTGTAAATATTATAATAGATTTGTAGTAAACACAGCCTTGAACTGTAGTTGTATTTAAACCCATTATCATCAGTAAGGCCTTGAACTCTTGAATGACTTTATTCTTAAATTAATCTAATTCTTTTGGACTCTTGAGTTAAACATACAGATGATCTCAGATTTCATTTAGGCAAACAAACATCGTAAGAATTCAAGTAGTTCATTTAAACAAAACACTGAACATCCAAATAACGAAAAGAAACTATTGTGTGTATTTGATCAAATTAAAGAAGGCAACTATAACACAAGGAACAGAATGTGATGCAAGTATGTTAGTCCTTCACATCCACTGGTCAGCCAGCATTTAAAAGTGCATTTAGAAAGGTTTTATATTCTTATGGCACGATGCAGGTGGCTTTACGAAGAGCCAGGTATCCAGTCACTACATCTGTGGGCAACTGACGGATGTAGGAAAACTCTTCTGTCGACGCAAAGCGCAGTTTAGTCTGGGGGTCAGTGTAGTTTGCCTGGGACACACAGACAATAACATCATAAAGCATGGTTAGTTAGATAACACTACTCTCATAAAATAGCGACTGCTTGCAAATTATTAGCATACAGACTCACCGGCAGACCTGATATGTCGGAGTACTTTTTAGCAGGTTTCATAGAAGGAGGCGCATCTATGCTGCAATCTGACAGACAAAAACAACAAAAGACATGTTGTCAGATGGATTAAATTAACACATACAACCCTAAAAGGTGCACTGGTTTACAGAATGATTTAACAATTAGATTAACGTATGTTTGTTTGTTTTTTGCAACTATATGTCTAGCATTATCATCACTAGTATGTACAGACAATTCAATCTTATTTCTTTTTTTTTTTTTTTACTTTTGTAAGTCAGACTCACAGTTAGGATCAGTGATTTTCCAGGGCAGTGCCTTCTCCGCTGCTAAAATCTGCTTCAGATTTTTCCACGTCCGATTTTTTTTCCCTGCTGCTGCTCCACCAATACCTGAGTGCTAGTGAAGGAGGAAGAACTTACGAGCTGAAACACAGAACATTTCAGACTCTATTCCGATCTAGAACAATCTTACCACAAAGTTGGGGTTTTTAAAAGGAAGACATTTGGTAGAAGTCTCTACATCAAAAGCCCCCACTGGTTTTCCTTCAGAGGTCGACTCCACTGGAGCAACCTGTGGCAAATGCTGCACCATCAAAGAGAAACACAATGAAGCAAAAACAGGCATACCTTTCATGCACAGGGCTACGGTTAGTTATTTACCTGAGCCTGTGTAGTTGAAGGCGCAGGCTGTGTTTTCTTCTTTTTGCTGTTGTTGTTTGGCTGCGGGGTTGTGTGGGTCGCGGGACTGACGGCTCGTTTCTTGCTCCGGGCCTGAGCAACTAACGCCGCCGCTGTCTGAGCTTTACCCGCCGAGAGCGCCGCTGGATTTAATTCCCTTGCTTTTGATACTCCCGGTTCAGAAGAGGCAGACATTTGTCTTCATTGACTTTTTAACAAGCACAACCTGAAACGTTGTAAACACGTTAGCCTGAAGCTCTTCACAACATCCCGTTCACCCGGAAGTAACGAGAACGTGCCAGACGTTTGTGTTCCGCTGCCACACACGATTTCTCGCGACGGTTCCGCTGGTCGTATTGTGGAACAAATATAAAACAAAATAAAATATTGTTGCCATTTATATATTTACACGAAAAATAATAATATTTCAGTTTGTTTCATGTGTTTTACTTTTTGGTTAGATAATGGTAGACTTGTTGGTCTAATATGGATGTCCTACATAAAGTAACTGATCCTAATATCTCCTTTGTTTAATTTGAAATAGGGCCAACACATTGCCTATTCCTTTTCACAGCAGTTAGCACTGAAGTTAAGCTTGATTTATGCTCTATGACAGACTTATTATAGAATACAAGAGGGTAATGGCATTTATATTTCAATCACATGTGCTGCTGGGGGAAATAAATGACTAATTAACTTTGTTAAAAACAGATGTCAGGTAATTATGTCTCCTCTCTCTGTAGAGTTTGATACAACATCCTCCACAGTGGCATTGTCCTTCATGTCTCCCTTCACGTATGTCTTTCACTGAGAGAGAAATGTACTGACAAATCACACAGCATCACAAAGTTATTACCATTTTAACCATTAGTGTAGATGTTAATTTGTGATTTTAACTGGTGTACAGACCAAACCACAACAAGCCTTTATATATAAGCATTTATATATTTCTTCCCGTTATGGATATCTAACTTGAGTTTATTTTTATAGCAATCAGGTATTCAGGGTTATGGATATATTAGAAATATTATTTTCTTCATGCTGTGCCTATTTTACATCATATCTAAAGAGAGGAGGCTTCAAAGAGGTGAGGTTCCCTTTCTTCATTTCATTCTCTCTGTTCTTGTCCTTTCTTTGAATGCCATTACTTGTCATTTCACCTTTTCTGCCATCTCAAATGTCAACTTCAGAGTTCACCTCGTTCTCTTTCATATGGACCCCTCTGAATGTTTTGAAGTGAAATACTGTTTGAGACATAAAGAGAGTTTATTCAGCGCTTCCAGTGCTTTTATCATTCAAACTTACATTAAATAACAGACTAAGTCTTTACGCTGCCTGGTTTTCTTAAAAATGTAATGACAAAAAAGTGATCCTGCTGTTCTAAAAGCAAAGGTGTTGTTTTAGCATGTCGTGATTTTGTAAATATTACCTTGTTAAGTCATATTAGTTTAATTTTACCAGCAAATCAACAAGTTACCTGGTAGGTTAATAATACAGTGTTTAGGTCTGCATTGCAGGATGTTTAGCAATAACGGCTGTGGCATTTGAAATGCTTTGAAGCATGAAGCATTTTTTTTTTAAACTAACATATTCAAACACAAATGACCCAACATCAACTATTTCCTTCTCTTTTCTACAGTAGTAGTTCTCTGCCTTTTTCAACCAATATTCAAAGAAACCCTGATATAGGCAGATATTTCCTTTGGCACTTCTGCTGTTTTACAGTGAATAAAACTTTCCCACAGTTTATCCTGGTATCCTGTTGACATTGCTCGATAATTATCACTATTATCATACACACACACACACACACATACACACTCCTCTTCCTTGAAGAAAACAACTGAGATGTTGCATGCAGCCACTGATAAGAAGGGACAGAGCTCCTCTTTCCTGCTATAGTGCTGGGTCTGCATCCTCTCTTGGAAGTTGACCTGAATACATCTGTTTGATTCACCTCAATTTAATCCTGCTGAAGTGTTTTGGCTGTACTATGGCTGAGTTACTGTTTTTATAAAAGGTTGAGAGAGGAATGGGGCAAAGAATGCACTGAACACCCTTGACATCTCATTTATATTTCATCAAGACGATGCCGCTACAAGTGGCTGCATGCAATACATAAATAAACTATAGATGGAGATTCTGTGTTGAGGTTCAGTTGCAAACAACCATGAATATTTTATGAGTCAAACTTAATATGCAATTAATGAAAGATTGGGCTTTTTCCTGGGTCATTGTTTTCATCTCAACCAACCTCAAATACACAACTGAATACTGAGAGATGTCAGCTCTTGGTGTGTACTTGGATAGCAAAACCTGACATTTTTGGACATTGCTGGTGCCAACGAAGAAAAAAACAAAAACGTAAACGGTGTTCATCTGAAAGTGTAACAATGCAAACAGATTTTTTTTGCAAGGGGTAGGTTTAGGGGATAGAGAATATTGTTTGGTCGGTATAAAAGTAATAGAAGTCTACAGAAAGTTTCCAGAAATGACAGAAGACAATATTTAAAAAAATATTAATAATATAATAAAACAAAAAAAATTCCAGAAAAACAATATCACTAAGAATTATGATAAATAAAATAATTATCTGGAAGGTTTTCACAGCTGCCCAGCACATAGGGCAAGGGTTGTGTTGATATTGCCATTTTGTGTTTTTCTCAAACCAGGAAGTGAGAGTGTGTTTTTTCCAAAGTACAGAAATAATCTCACTACAGGATGTCAACATTATGGAGCAGTTTATAGCTTACATCACATGCAGAGCTACATGCTCAGTAGAACATTATGTTGTCCTTGAGTTTATTCAGTGCTTTCAGTACTTTTATCATTTGAACCTATTTTAAAAAACAGACTGTCTTCTTTATTCTGCGTGGCTTCCTTAAAAATTTAATGACAAAAAGGGATCTTGCTGTTCTATCTAGTTTATATCTAAGTGGTGCATAACAAAGGGGTAGAGGTAGGACAATGGGTGACATTATTTAAAGTTTTGTAAGCAATAAAAAGTAAGTATCACTTTAACAAAAAGGGTAAACATATCAAAATGAAACAACATGAAACTAGCCTCACCTGTAATAATTACAAGTGGTCTCAAAATGCCAAAAACACAAGTCTACTTTGATGGGTATGTACAGGAAGGCAATACAATGCTACGATCATATAAATATAGCTACTTACATAGTTAGAAAAGCAAAATTAAGATTTTAAAATGCTTTTGTTATTGATGTCAAGACCTGTGTGATCGACACTATTTTAGTACACCTACCACAGTATTTGGACCAGAGCTTGATTGATGTGTTATCAGACCTCTGGTGTTCATGCAAAACATCAAACTACACTGTTTAAGTAAAACAAAAGTATTGAGTTTCCATATCGGCCTAGGTCATTTTAGTCATTTCTCATTTTGTTGGGCCACTGCAGTTCATAAATCAGAATTATATCATGAATAGATCATGCAAAAAGCTAAAAAAAAAACAAACCCCAACAACTACAAAAACAACAAAACAAAATTGCAAGAACAACATCATCTGAGAGATGTGCTTTGGTTTGGTTAGCAAACAATAAAGCTGTCTTAATTTATGTATAATTTTGTTAGATGTCTGATAGTAATATTTCCACTGTCCACACATGGCTCCCCCACTTTTGTGTCACGAATGCCATTGCATTGACAGTTCTCTTCCGGGTTGACAGAGTGGGCGGGTCTCTTCAGATGCTTCGTCTCCTTTAGACCGAGTAGCGGCGCTCACTCAGTGCTTTCAGCCGGAGCGGAGCGCTCATCCCGCGGACGGAGTGTCCCCGATCTTTGGCCAATTCACCCCGTAATTACCAGCGAAAAGGCCGCTCCGCGCGCACTAAACTAACGGGTTAACATCCCCCTCGGAGCGAAGCAGCGGAATTAGAGAAAAGCGCTGTATTTAAAGCCAGCTCTCCGCTCGATCATGTTTGGGATTAATTTCTGAGGTTACTCCGATCTGAAGATCACATTTTTTTTCAGCGCGTGGAGCCTCAGATCTGCCCTGGGACGACGCGTAAAGACTCGGTGGTCTCTCCTATCGTCCAGTGCGCAGTCGAAACGAGAGAAGGTAAAATCGTTCAATTCCTGAAGCTAACATCTAACCCGCATAATTATCATCGACTGCCGGTTTCTTGCGCTCTTCTGTAGCGGACTGCTTTCCTTGTGTAAGTGTTAAGCAGAAAGACAGACAAGAGGTTAAACCCGAGCAGTGCTTCTCAATACGGGAAATCCACATTAGCCTATGATCGTATTACTACTTATTCTGTAATTTAATACAAATCAATTACCTTCCAGGGAGCAAGTCACTTCTGTTAATTTCAAGCTATTCATTGTTAGTTCTCGTTAAAATAGCTTAAATCCATTCAGTATATTAAGTAATAGGCTACTACTACTTTTGTATTAATGTATTAGTACATGTTGAAATGACTGTTAAGGAAGGACTGGTCACCGTTATGGTTCATGTTAACTAATGCACTCAGTTATTCAGTTACTACTATCTACAACATCCTAGTGCAGATTAATGAGACATGACTAGGATCTATTCCAGGTGTTACTAGTAACATTCTTCATGTCACTACTTGCAGTTGTTTTGTACTGTGCAAATGTAGTTATTATTAAAAACGGCTGCTTTATGGGTACAATAAACTCTTTCCACTAGTTGGAATATATATTCATTTAGTCTTATAAACAGGCTCTAATGTTCCGTTGTCAGTAAGAAAACAGGAACAGATATTAGTAACCTTTAAAATTGTCCGCTTAAGCTATTTATAAGATATAGCTACTAAATATGTAGAATTTTAAATTGCAATGGCGATGTTTTGTTGTTCCCGGAAACATCGGTGTACTGTAGATTACTCACCATATTGAGAGTGACTAGAAACAAAGGAATAAGTACTGATAACTAGTTAATATGTTTTAGTAGTGACTTGTTCATTCCCTCAATGGAATTGATATGCCATCGATGGAATTAGTAGAGGGTTAGAAAATTTAATGACTAGTGAAGTAAAAAAAAAAAACACGAGAAAAAACAAAGTCACTGTTGGATTACCTGGAATGGCTTAAGTTACCATAAGTGCTTTCCTGTTCAGATTGACATTTCTGTTCAGACATTAGCTGTTTTAAGAGCTGCTCCAGCGTGCAGGAAGAGTCAGAGAAGTACGCTGACTTTAAAAAGAAGTGATCCTTAGTGAGCTGCTTCTATTCATCTGCTGTCGATTACGGTAATGGGAAACTTTGACCCCCAGATACCTTGTTTGTGTGTTTGAATTATAGAATTCTGCTATGCTTATTACTGAATAGCACTTGTCTAGTAAAAGAGCTGTTTTATGGTTCAGTGGCTCCGTGGAGGCCGTTGATGACATGACAGGCGAAATTGAGCATGCTTTTGTCAAGCGCCCCAAGTTGTCATCATCACGTATTGTGTTGCATGCTGCTGAAGCACTACTAAATAAGTTGTCAGTCATGCTTACAGCCAACGACGCCCCTTAAACTGCTGGCACATCGGGCAGCGTCCACTCCTTTAAATTTGATTACATTTGAAGCTCTGTGGTGGGGCCGACTTTATAGATCCAGCGGATGATTGATCATCAAGACAGACGGTGCACTTATGTCTCAGTAATCACTGGAAGGACCATTAGAAGATGAGAGCGTGGAGACGGCAGGCGGCGGGCCCCTAGAGTTAAAAATGAAGCCGTACAAGCAGAGGGTGCAGGAACGGAACTGTCATGTTTTTTCACAGAGGAGAGAACGAGCTATCCATTATTTATCTGCTGCTGCTTTCACTGGCCTTCCTCTCAGCTCTAAACAGCACACGGGCTATGTGGATTTTGGACAGACCCCCGGCTACATGCATGCTTTAGTTGGGGGGAATTGATAGTCCCAGTGTGTGAGGGGGTAAAGCGTAGCCTGAGGGCATCAAATGGTAGCTGAGCTGGGAGAATACGTTAAACCTAAAAGGGTAAAGGCAAAGCATCGCTTTCAAACTGCAATATATCTCTAGTCTGTGCAGTATTGTTTTTATTTATTTATTTATTTTCGGGTGAATAATTCATGGCATCAGCGCGAGATTTTGTGTGTCTGGCAGATTTTTATTTTAATAATTTTTTACATCAAATTTTACAGTTACTGTATGTAGCTTCAAAAGCTCAACGGACAGTACCAAAACAAAACAATATTATAGTATTATACTAAAAAATAAAATAAAAACGTAGATGTAGATTAATATTATATATGGTACGAAAAGATAAAAAAGAAAATCCAAAAAGAACCATTTAAATGAAGAGAAAAAACAATAACAATAATGATATTTTCACGCAGTTAAAAAAAATATAAATGGATAATCAACAATAAATCTTAATGGAAAAAACAGTTATGATAATAATGAAGGCATTTTCTAATAGGAAACTGAATATTTCATTCAGTTGTTATAAATTGATAAACAGACATCATATTTTGCTTAATTCTGCAGTCTTTTTTCAGAAATACAGACATATTATTAGATTTGATTAATTAGAAGATTTAACCAGTGATTGATGCTGGACGTTGTCATATAAATTCACACTATTTCATAAATGCATGTTAAAGATGATATTGTGAATGAGTTATGCATGTATGTTTCATTTTTTAATTGACCTCGTAATCTTAATGTCAAAACTTGATCTTCCAGTGAAAATGACTGACCCTGTGGTGATGTGAACCAGACATCTCCATTCATTTTTTTCAGCTTAAACTCCACCTCTCCAAAATCTCAAAAATTCAATCAACACTCACTAAACAGAACCAGACTTTTGTCCTTTTTTTGTGTCGTATAATCCATTACACTCAGATTTACGTCACAGCTATAGAAAAGCTGCTGGTTCTTTCGTTTCATCACAATCATAACTTCAAAAAGTCATTAATAACGTAATATTCTCGGCAACGGAAAAAGATAATGTCAGGCAGATGTGCTAAAGTAGCTCTGTGCTGAGAAATCTTGGAGTGGAGAGGCCAGGTCCTACATTTATAGGAAATGAATCATGCTCCACGGGACCGGGCTGTGCAGTGCAGCATGCTGTTTCCCATCTCAGCAAGACTTCAGCAGAACTGCAGATGTGTATCCTCAATGCTTACAGTACTCGGCATGTGCATGCGCACGCTCGATTGCGCCAGTGAGGTGCATGTTCTTGGAGTGACAGTGGGAGCGGCTCTGTGTTTGACACGCTACTGTGCGCTTGCCTTTAGCTCCGTTCTTGACGTGCGAGTTTATGCTGGTGTGCGTTCGTCGATGTTTGTGTTGGGTAGGGGGGGGGTGTTTAGTGTGTTCCTCCAAGAGGCTTTGGAACAATAGTCCCATTCTGTGACTCTCCCTAGCTGCTGCCCGGGCCTGGCCGAGCGCTTGCCAGAACAGACAGACAGATGGAAGGGATCGTGTTCCTGCCGGCACCTGGCATCACAGAGCACAGGAATGCCATTGTTCCTCAGTAATCCAGCGTCCGACTCTCTTTCCTGGACAGGCAATGTCGAAGCGAGGGTGGAACTGAATTATAAGTCGCATGACGCAATGAATAACAGTGCCGTTGACCGTCATTGGCAACGTCTGAAATGAAAGCTGGGGAAAGTGAAAGCTTATGAAGTAGAGCCTAGCACTGTTGTCCAGGGTCACCGGTAATGGATTAGATTAAGACCCTCCTTTAGCACTTGTGAAGCGCTCGGATATTGACATTCGGGTTAATGGGGATCTCCAGAGGGCCCGTTCATGGCGGCTGCTAGACGAGGCGGGACCTTTAAGGCCATATTTTAATACATAGACCTTAAATAGAAATGACCGCAAACAAATTATGTTCCATAACCTTTCCTGCTTGGTTCCTTGCAGTCAGAATCCACTGTTTGCTCAAGCTTCATGTCTATCCTCAATCTGTTTGTTCGGTTTAAAGTTTGCCCTGCCTGATATCTTCGAGATCGCAGATCTGAGTCATTAGAAATAGTGTTACCGTTGTAGATGGTTTAAATGTTTATCCTAAAATATGGTTTGCTTATTTTGTGAGCTCTGCCCAGAACAGAAAAGCATACTGTTTCGATACACTATTACCCCATTTAATACAGTACAGCTGCTTTGGCAGAATTTGCATTGTGGGTAGAACATTTAACATCCATGGAACGTTTCAAATGCAGAAACGGTTCAATAAAGTGGAAAGTGGATTTTTAAAAAAATGTTCTTAAAAACCACTTAAGAACTGTTCACATTTTAGTAGCTAAAACTCTTTCACTAGAAAACCATGTGAGGAACTGAAACATCAGGGAATGTAGAAAGAAAGCTGGCCTGACGCAGACGGGGAACTGTCCTGTGAGCGGTGGAGCAGTAGACAGATGAGATCAGCAGAATATTCCTCCGACATCAAAAAAGAAAAGTGAAAATATGCAAGTTTTGGGTAGTATTAATAAGTAGTATGTGCGTGTCTATTATATGGGGGTTGTTTCGAGCATGATGATATTCAATGCTCTTCTTTGATGTTTTAGAAAAGAAAAAAAGTCAAATGGAACGACATATGGGTGAATAAATGCAAATTTTTACTTTTGGGTGCACTGTCCCTTGAAGTTCCAGCCATGTGTTTGTCTAACAGAGGCAGCTGGGCTGTAATTAGATTTCCTCCAGACTGTGGAGATGCAGATCTCCAGCTCATGGGCCATCGGATAACAAATTCACCATAATGATGATCTCTGAGATTTTTCATTCGATTAGGGGAAATATCTGTAGGAAATGTTGACAAGCTTTGTTTGAGCCGATGCTGCACTGTTCAGCGCTGGTCTGAAATGAAATTAAAGCTCATTAGGACTGATTGGATCTGTGGCCCTTTGGCTGACGTCGCTTGTTCTTTACATTAAATTGTCTAACAGATAGCGTGACATCATCTTCAAGCTGCCATTTTGAATCCCCACATCGTGAAACTGCATTCGGAGCGTATTTGGCATCGTTGACATTAACAAGATTATTTCTTCTCATAGTGGGCTGGAGGATGATTAATCACAGGAGATCCCCTTCTCCACGCATTGGGATCCTACTTTGATTTCCTTTCATCTTCGCTCCTCACGTCTCCCTTGCTGTCCTTCTCTCTCTTTCTCTTTCCCTCCTCCTCTGTTTGCTTCAGTCTATCTTTTTCTTAGATTCTTTCTCTCATCTTAGTCAGTCATATTTAGCAATGAATCATTTTGCCTTTGAGCGTACAAGGACCTAAATGCAATATCATCATTTTCTGCTCTGTGTCAGTTGAGAGACAGAGATCTAAATTGATGTTCTGTGATAACCAAAGTATTATAGGAAAGTATTCAGTAGCAAAACAAAATATATATCTGGAAATGGTTCAATAGAGCATCTGGCAGAACGTCGGGATTAGACTGGGGTAATGAGTTAGTTGTCCACTTGTTTCCGTCTCCTAATGAAGTCAGAGACATTAAACTATATTAAGTGGCGGATGGTATAATGGCTCAGGATGTAAAGTGACTGGCTTTAGATCGGATAACAGAGGCACAAAGGAAACAGGCAGATTACATCGTGATAAAGAGACATGTGCTGAACAGAACTATAGAAACTGGGATGTTAGTCGAGTTACAGACGCGTGTGCTGAGGAGAACAGAGACTGGAGTGGAGGTTGTGTTACGCTGTTGAAGAGAGAGCTGCGTTGTGTGGATGTGAGTGTAGGTGAAGAGGGGATGTGACATGGAGATGGGGGCGATTCTAGGATTTCAGTCCTACAGGGGCTCAGCTTCTCGCTTGAGTTGATGTGAAAAGGTCTGAGAGGTTGTGTTTTTTCAATCTTATTGTAGGGTTGCACAATGTTGCAAAAATTTGTGTAATATTCCAAAAAAGTATGGAAAGTTTCCAAAGTTTCTGTAATATTTCTGAAACTTACTGGAAATGTTCTACTTTTTTGCCACATTTATAAAAAATTCAATCTAAAAATGCTGTAAAAATTCTAAAGACAAGCAATTTATCTGCACCATGTTTCTGTTGTTATTATCATTTTTTTTTAATATATTATTAATTTTTTAATTCATTACCGTTGTTCAAAAATCACATGCTTATCAAGGATGCATTAAATAGAATATCTGTAGCAAAAATGCAATAAAAAAACAATAATATTGTTAGATAGTATTGCTGCTGTTTTCTATTGTATATTTTAAAAAGTGTAAAATGATCCTCGAGGATCATTCTGATTTGGTGCTCAGGAACTATTTCTTATTAATAATGATTTTGAAAATAGTTGCATTTTTGTGGAAACTGTAATACATGTGTTCAAGATTTTGTTCCTTATTGTCCCCTATGATTCATATAATATTCTCACTGAATAAATAAATGCATTTCTTAAAGAAAAAGCATAATGACCCCACTAATAAATACAATTGGATGATTTTTTTTTTGCTTATTAGGGATGCTCGTTTCGGTTATTTATCGTAACCGTCAACTGACGCACGCTCACCGATTTTTACCGGTTAACCAAGAACATTATTTTAAATTAGAATTTAATTCTATTAGAAATTATAAGCACCCGCGACACGTTAAAAATAGTAATATTTGTTCTCTGCGGATTCGTTGTACATACGGAAAAACTTGCAAACAACAGAAGACGAAGATTTAAGTGATCATATCCATTTTTTTTTATACGCCAGAGAAAAAACATTATAAAGGATAAATAAGTCTATACGAGAAACATATAGCTATTTTACATAAATGATAAATCAAGAAAACGAAAGAAAAAAGTTAGCAACAGTGACCCAGTTAATGTCGAAGATGGCAACGTCCATAAAAGTGGCGCGAGGCGCGAGTTCTTTGGTCAAAACTTCATTAACAGACAGCAACTTTGCGCGGACAACGGAGCATATGAATCGAAATCGGCTCCGGTGAAAAACTGACGAGATCTAATAAAACTTTCAGATGACACGCAGCTCATTTCTCCATCACTATAAGTACACAAAACGCACATATAACACCCGGTAGATAGGTGTTTGTGCAGCAGAGCGGCTCTCTTTAGCAGTGTATGACATGTTCTGTTCCGTTCGGAGAATGGGTTGTTAGTGCTGAACATTCCGTTACAGAACGCGGTGGTCACTCCCTGCATTAGGACTCAACAACTGGATTCTGCTGCTGTGTGAATGTGGCCAATAAAGTGAGATTTTTTTTGTCAACACAATTTTATATAGACTATGAGTAGGTAAAATACTGAAATAAATAAAGTGACCTTTTAAACCGTTTAACTGATTGTGTTAATCGTTCAAAATTAATATCGGTCAGTTAACGGTTAAACGGTTAAAATGAGCATCCCTAGTGCTTATATCATTGTATTTGACCTATGACCTGGTTCACAACTTCGTTAATGACTGATCAGGTTTGAGCATGTTGCAGTAATGTGCTTTATGACATCAGTGTACTGTCTTCAGCTGTGCAGATTTGGAGGAAAAACTGTGCATGCCCGTGCTTGATGCCCTGCTGTTAGCGTGTGTGTCTGACAGTGCTCGTGGCCTTCTCCGAGTACAGATAGCGTTTTATGGAAATAGGTCATCCTTAGCCAAAAGGGATCAGAGACAGACTTTTGTAAAGGAACAGTGCTGAGTTGAACCTGTTAACACCAATCTAAAACAGTGCCAGTAATGGACAGGCCAGCTCGAGTTTGTTACACTCCATATAGCCATGTTCGTAAAGTACGTCTCACACGGAACGTGGCAAATATTTTCATATTGTCATGCGCTCTAACTCCGTTTACTTGCAACTGTAACTGCTACCCTATCCAGATTATCTGCTAAATATTGTTTAGGTTTGCTTTAGGGGATAGAACAGCTTGCTTGTTCAGGCTCAGCCGCTGTTGTCCTAACCGTCTCCACAGACCTCATTCTGCAATGCTAAGTCCTCATTTTCAGCGTATTGAGCTTGTTTCGCTTCTCAGTCGATCGGAAACCAAGCCTCAGTGTTCATGTCTCCAGAGTTTACGAAGCAGGCAGTTTGCACCTAATTTACAGCTACACAGAATGATGCTTAGCGACTTGGAAAGAAGGATGTAGGTACGTAAAGATCCCTAAAGACTTCAGATTGAAAAATAATGATGCAATATGAACATTCTGTTGTATGCTCTGCTTAGGGCTGCCAAGTTAATTGGAAAAATGGAAGTAATAGTAAAGTGTCCATTACAGCATTTTGCCATTATGGCATAGGCTTTTCATTCATTCATTTTTTGCTGATGCACAATATTATAAGTGCCATATCTGTTTTGGCCATTATTTTGAATATTAGGTATTTAATTGTACATGTAATTTAGTCTATTTGTACATTTAAATCTGCCTTTGACATATGCTGACTTAAAGTTTATCTTTCAAAACACTATTTAATAACATTGTTAGCAGATCTCTAAAATATCATCAATTATTTATATTATACAATATAAGGTTGTGATGCCTAAATTCATTGTATCATTTAAAATGATTGATTTGAGTTTATTATTTTTTAATATAGACAGTCATTTTAATATCTGCCTATTATTGGTAATCTCTGTATTTAGTAACAAAGCATAGGTTTGTAGTCTGTAGTGTTTTTACTGTAGATGTCGCTGACCTTGCTTATGTGGACGTTGAAACAGCCAGTGAGTATTTACTAGAACTCTCACATTGTAAACAACTCGGTGGAAATAACTGATTCATTCTGAGCACAGAGTCCAGAAATCATGGACAGTATATGGTGTTTACGCTGAACTGCAGGGTTCATGTGGACAAACGTGGACTTAAAGTGACACTGTCATTCATTATAACAGGATTAGAGCGTTCTAGTGTTTAGCTCACTTTCCATATACAATTTATTAAAAATTTGAATAACAGTTTTGTTTTTCATGGCGCTGAGTGGGCCAGTGTGATCCTCTAGACAGCTTGTTGATCTTGATATACCAATGTATGAAACAGCAAAAAAGTAATTTAAATTAAATTTAAATTATTTTACACTTTTTTTTTTTTATGCATAGTCTAAATAAAGCTATTGCCAAACACTAAATAAAAATAGTCATCAAAAAGCATGTCTAAATAACTGAAATCATTAAACGTGTACAATTTAACAGCAATTTATTAAAAGGTTAACAAAAATACAATTTTAGGGCCTAATAAACTTTTCCTTTTTTATTCAGTTTATTCAGTTAGTTGTTGTGTATTCTATTAATATTTAGTATTCCATTTTAATGGTGTCATTAAATTTGAATAATTAAAAGCATCTCAAATTGACTTTATAAAATGTTTTTTATTTTATTTTTCAAAATTAAATACTTTATTTATTCATTTATTTATACTGTGCATTTTTTTAATAAGTAATTTTTCCTTTGAAATATTTCTTAAAAATAATGTTTTAATTGCAAATGTATTAAGTTACCAGTAGTACTATCATTATATTAATATATTTCCGTCACAGTTTCTTTAAGTTAAACCAAACTTTTATTTTGCTGTGGAGACCTCTAAACTTTGTTAGTATATCATATGCTGACAGTTTATCTCTAATAATGATAAAATGATAAAATGCTTATTAAGTGACTCTCAGGGTCCTAGTATTTTCAGTTGCCAGTCACCACTAGCATTTTTAATATTTTTTTATAGGAATGTGTAAACATTTTGGATAGGGAGTTGGACTTGTAACCCAAAGGTCGTGGGTTCGAGTCCCAGGTCCGGCAGGGATTGTGGGTGGGGTTAGTGAATAACCAGTGCTCTCTCCACCTTCAATACCACGACTGAGGTGAGACCCTTGAGCAAGGCACTGTTCCCTCAACTGCTCCTCTGGTGCCGCAGCAATGGCTGTGCACTGCTCCGGGTGTGTGTTCACAGTGTGTGTGTGTATGGTTGTTCACTTCTCACTTCTGTGTGTGTGTACTTGAATGGGTTAAATACAGAGCACAAATTCCTAGTATGGGAAACCATACCTGGCCACATGTCTCATCCTCCTCCTTTTAAAAAACATGAATTGCCACAGTAACTCCTCAGTGGTGAATAAACGTAATCGGTGACGGAAGATGTGTCACTGGGGAGGAAGGAGTTAATGTAAATTCTGCTAATTGACACTAATAACTGTTAATGTCAAGAGAAATAATCAACGCTTCCGACTCGTCATAATTGGTGTCTTATAGCAGTGTCTCGTAAATTCACCCACACTGTCTCGCCCTTGCCGTTTTTTGCTTAGAGCTGGAGCGAAGACAGCTTGTGCCGTTCTCGAGAGAAGATGCATTCTCTCGTTTCTCAGCACATTTCGTTGCGTGTGTGTGTGCACGCTGCTTTGGGGCTGGCAGACGTGACTTGTCCATAGCGCTTGCATCTGTGGCTGTGCCACCCTGAAGTGTTTACTCACACTGTGTTCTTGATTGATTTTTCTCTCTCTCTCTCTCTGTCCTCATGCAGTCACTCTCAAAAAGAGAGAAGGCCTGTGCAGTGATATCATCAGGGTTTTGCAGGGGGCTTTCTCCTAGCGGCTTCAAATACATCATTTTTATGAACCCTCATTTTCTGCTGCCAAGCTTTGTCTAACGACGGCACTGTAATGCAGTTCAGTTTAATCAAGCACAATAAAACTCTCGCAGACATTAAACTGTTAGCTCGATTTTGTGTCTTTTGTTACATTAGTGCCCCAGTCTGTTTGAGCAAACTGTCCAGCTAGCAGACTGCGCGGTAAAATGCGTCACTTCCTAAATTTAGCACAAAGGACCAAGTATTTTTAGCAAACGTTTTCATGCAGTTGATATTTTTGTTTGAAGTTTTTGTTTTCTATTGCAACATCTAATGTTTGCATGGCTGGTAAACATGGGTTTGTCAAATAAAAATATTAGTAATAATATATTGAAACAGTTCTTTTAATAAAACAAATAAATTGGCAGCGTATAATTGCAAAATGTAGCTTAACTATTTGGCTAAATATTAGCCTTGAGTTTTTAAATGAAGTATTTTGAAATATTATTAAAAATTTAATGACTATTTCAAAATGTTAAAGATTGTAACCCTATTTTGATTTATTAAAATTATTATCATTTTCCTGCCGGTTTATGGAAATGTAAGCGAGATTATGCATTGGTAAATCGTTTGTATTTTTACTTGCAGTTTTATTTCTGCAAATATTTTGTTTGTGTACTTTCAGTTGGAAACAGACACTCCTAAAATATATTTAGGCATATTAGTTTTATCTAATTTCTCCTTGCCCAGAGGATGATGTTTAAAAAGGTGGCACAGCTTCCCCGCTTCCCAGCTTAGTCTATTAGCACAGCTTCTCCTCTCCTGCAAGTTATCTTCGTGCTTCAGACTGTGCTGTGTGTCTGCACTATGCTCTGAGAGTAAACTTCACGCTCCATCCCTCCGTCCAGACCTCAGTCAGAGCCACAGATGAAGAGCTCTCCACAGACCTGCGATAAGGGGACGGGCCTCAGCAGTGCAGAGCTGTGTGGGTGTGCTTATGTTCGTGTGCATCTCTCACTTCAGCTTTTTGTTGCTGCTGTGGAGCAGATTCTTGTGAAATCTCAAGCAGGCAATTCCACGAGCTGAACGTGAATAGTGAATTAAAACTATATATATGTGATTGTTCTCAGAGTATGTTTCTAGAATGTAAAGACCTTTTGTCTTATTCCGTTGGCATTGTTTACTGGACGTCATGAAAATAAAATTGACTTATTTACATTCTTCAAGGAAAATATTTTTTTGTGCATGATTAATCAGTGCATGTTATTCTGTAATATATTTGTCTACATCATTTTTCATCAATATAACATGCTCCACTTCTCAAATGACTTTGGCTGGTGTCCCAAATCCCTCTTACTTTCCGAAAATGATATACTGATACTGAAAATAATATACTTTTTTTTTTCAGATGCTGGTAAGCCAATATTTAAATTCTTTTTGTACATGTTCACACTGCAGCAGAATAAAATTTCGCCCCACCCCTACCTCTGTAATTTGCAAAATAGGTGAATGTTTTGCAACTAACAAAATTTCGTGAGGAAGCGCTAGATGATTAATCTCAGCCGGCCCGCATTACCTAATCAAACCCCTTTTTTTCCGACCCATTCTAAGTATAAATAAACCCTTTTCCTTCGCTTCCACATCTCGTCTTTTGCGCATCCCTCCCCCTCCCCTTCTCCTCCACTTATGCTGCTCGCGCCTTCCTGGGGGGGCAGACGGGAAATGAGCCGAGGCGACGCCGAGCTCCGGCCCTCGCTAGGGTTCAAACCACTAGGGCTCGGAGTCTAACGTTCCCCCGGCTCGCCCCCCGGACAGCACGCCAAATTTGCTTTATATGATTATTAAGGAATCTTAAAAAACCAACTTGGAAAAAGAATCGGGATAAAAATCGTGAATCGTGATTTCCCCAGAAACAATCGTGATATGATATTTTTGCCATATCGCCAAACCCTAACAACCGCATTGCGTAACCAAAATCACAGCAGTACTTTTTCAGGATTTAACAACTACTTAGAGCTGGACTGGACGACTAGACACGTCGCAAATTGTGAGAAAGCCGCTATGCGTTTATATGTTAAATGTTGCAGGATTTCATGTGTTGTTTTAGTAATTTATGAAGATGCAGATACGACCTGTGTGTCATCTGATGTCATTGGTTTTCGCCATCGTCTGCTTTGTATTGCATGCGTTACTCCGGTTCTCTGCTCTCTACGATGTCTGTAATTAAAGATTCGATGTGGCTTGTGGCAGTTAGTGAAAAGATTTTTCAGTTTCATGGATCTTCATCTTTGATATTATTTTGGTCACTATTGTTTCTGGCTTCAGTCAGTTCAACCTTGATTCTGGTTACACTTTCATACAGACAGAGACAATGAGCTATTGTGGGAACAGAATATTTTGAGGAGTTTGGTTTTCAATTCCGAAAACTGACAGTGTGATTTATTTTTAGACTGACTAAAGATTGAATACTGCTGTTATTACTAGCGTTGTTAAACTTGAACTTTAAATAAATCTGAAATAAAGACAAGCGTAATAAACAAGAAAAGCAGAAGAAATTAGCATTCACAACCTTACCTTCTGTTGTGCATCTATACTTTTCAAAACCATTTTCCACAGTCCAAGCATTTCCTTTGATCAGATCCATTTTTAGTTAAATACTGTCTTTTCAGAAATTTCAAATATGAACATAAATCAGGCTCAAACCAAATATTCACTAATTGTATTGTTTTATCTTCTTATTTTCAATTGTTTTATCTTTTCAATTTTTTGCTACGCCAACATGATTGCACGGTATTGCTTTACCAGGGTATGAGCAGCCCCCTTCAGTTTCTCCGCAGCAGGTATAAAGTCATAACGCTTCAGGGCTGATAGAGGAGCAATCTTTGAGCAGACACTGCTATTGCTTTTTGCTGCTTTAACTCATTCCCAATGATGGATGCTCAAATCCCGAGCCCACTTCTGTAACATTGAGTCACATGGTGTCAGGGTTTAGCGAAACACTTTGAAGTGCATGCTAGCATAAAGTCAGGGATAGGACTGACCTTTGGATCTGTGCAGAGGTAATTTCCCTCCTACTTTGTCTCCATAGCAACTCACCTCCTGATGAGGTCGTCTCATGCCCTTATGCACATGCTCGTTCATGTCTCTCCCCTGAGTCTCATCTTACAGTCAGTCATGAGAATTATTCCAAATGTCAGGCGAGATTTGTTTTGGAGTGCTTGCTTTCTTGTTAACATTTTGTGCATGTCTCAGTGCAGAAACACAAACTGGCCTTGAAGGCCCGGGAGTCTCTGCTGTTGCACAGACAGTGAGTCAGCCTCTTTTCCAAGTACACTCACATCTAATTGTGGGAGGTGTTTGACTCCTTGGTCATATGCTCAATGGTTTGAGGCACCCAACTTCTAGTTTTAAGCACTTTCCAAGTGGCTTATTTGAGATTTCCCACCCCCCTGGATGAAGCGGTTAAAGACAAATCCAGTCATCAATGGCAACAAATGGAAAAGCCATTCATCCAAATGTAGCTTTGTCAGATATCATTATCAGTGTTTCAGTGCTCCTGCATGCAAAAACAAACGTGTTGTGTCCTGTGAAAAAAGTGCATGTTATGAACAGGGCTTTTTACAAATTTACCCAGAAAGATTTACAACAGCCTTATACTGTAGTCTCAGATTAATTGTTCATTCATCGATTTTAACTAGGGGTGGGTGACGCAATCAAAATGTAATTCTTCAGTATCAGTAATTTTTGTAGCGATATATATTACGATATGGTAAAATGCTACATACATTGTATAAAGTAAACAAATGTAATCAAATTCTTATGCGTGTAAATGAAAATATTTCTTATTAAAATTACAAAAGTGATTTAGTCAATGAGAGATTTTCTCTCTTTTGCTGTTTGATTAACATGAATGACAGACAGCTGGAGTATTAGGCTGCGTTTAAACTTGTCACTAACATGCAGCCTGTGTCTGGATGTTGTCCACGTACACTTTGAAAAGACAAGTGCAAATGTGCTTCTGATGGCAATGTTTTTTGATCAGGCTTTCCTGGTCCAGAGGTAGTCAAGGATGCATTGTGATCTCAGTGTAATGTAAAGGCAATCCTGCCATCATGTCGGAATTTGCAGGTCGATGTCGCAGAACCACTCACTTTCTGTATAAAGAACACACATTAATCCCACCACAGCTGGCAGCATTCTCGCATCCATGTTATTATTTTTTTTACAGTTTCCGCAACAGAATCAATCCACCTTATTACTAACTGCTAACAAAAATATTATCACTTGCATGTGCCTCTCAGACATCGCACACATATAACGAAATGAATTCTTTTTCGCTGCTGATTGCACTTCAGTGACTAAAAACCACTTGGTTTTAAACGGCAAAGCTTAAAAATGTATGCAAATCATAGGTTTTTGTTACCAAATCTACCAACTTTGACTACTTTCTAAAGGTTAGGCTATGTCTACTGGTATATCTCCCACTAGAGCTGCACGATTCTGGATAAAATGAGAATCATGATTTTTTTTTTTTGCTTAGAATAAATATCACAATTCTCTCACGATTCCGGAGAACCTTTTTTATTTTAAAGATTTACTCCTGAACATTAGGTTATCAAACATCAGTAAAATAATACATAATACTCTTTGCTTTAAATTTAAAGAAATGTAATGAAAAATAAGGTAATAATGTAAAGAAAAAAAGGTTTTCTGTTTTTTTCGATACTGGTGCCAAATCGATACTTTTAAAACGGTTCTGGTGCCTAAACGGTGTCTGAATCGATACTTAAAAAATAAAAATAAAAATGTTCTGGATTTATAGTCATATAAAGATACAGTACTACTCATTTCAATATGCAAATAATTATGAAACTGTCCAACTGTTCACTTGAATGATTTATCAGGAAATTGCATGAAAGGTGAGAGAAGATCGACCGCAGATCACATATCATGTGCGCAGGGTTTAAAATTAGCGGGCTCCTGTTTCTTCGCATGTACATCTGTTTTCCTCTCGCAGAAATGATTTACCACGTGCGCCAGCGTCAGTGGTGCGCTGGCTTATTAATGCCATAGATTTGGTGCCATAGATTGGTTGGGTTTTTCGTTTAGGCACGGCACCGAAATGAGGCACCGAAATACGCGTTTTGATTCAGTTTGGTACATACCGGTTACTTAGGTACCAGTGCAATACTAGTACAGTATTTAAGTATAGATTTTGCTGACGTTGTCTTTTTTTAACTTTCTAAAGCAATTTTGTTAATGCTTCAGAAAGTGCATGTTACATGTACTTACTATTATAAAAACAATACATTATGCACAATCAGATGCAGTTAACCCTGAGCCAAACTCTAAGCCTAAACCAAACTAAATAGTAAATACATGTAATATTAATTAATTAATTAATTAATATTACTCAGTACTTAAATGTAATAACACTTTAACAGGGGCACCTTAAAATAAAGTGCATTTGAAACCTTAATCTGTGTTTTGAAGACGAATGAAAATCGTATACGTTTATACGTGAGGGTGGGTAGTTGATGATAGAATATATGTTTTTCAGGTGAACTATCCGTAAGAAGTAAGAAGCTCAGTAAACTCAAGCACTTTTGAACAACCATCTTTACTGTGCCAATTTGTCAAATAAAAAAGTAATTTGCCTTCTAAATGTTTCACTGAAGGAGCCAAGCGGCTTCCTGGTAATTTTCTCTTTGTCTGGAGGACTGGTGTGGGGTTTTTTCTCAGAATTAAGTAATTACGTCGCTTATTAATAATAAACAAGGCTCAGCGAGCATTAATTATGAAATCTCAACAGCGTGCTTTGAAAATGGATTGTATTGCGTGGGAACGCTTGGGTCTAAAGAGAAATGAACAAATCTGCTAGTAAGGAATCAGTAGGAGGCCACTCATCTACTAGAAAGAATCTGCAATTCATTTTGGGGATGGACATGCCATGAACATACACGCATTCTCCATGAGATTATGAAGTTTGAGGAGCCTCTTATCCCAGTATCAGTTGAGATGAACTTGAGATGAACGGCTCAAAGAGGATTAGTAAAAGACACAGACACCTAAAAGAGAGATATTGTATGTGTATGTGTGTGCTATACACGCTCGGCCCATTGGTGGCTTGATTGGTCGCAGCCGGGTCACAAAAGCCCCAGGAGATCCAGCAAGGATTTACGGGAGTCCAGCGGATCAACCCACAGCATCTCTGCACAATTCCCTCTCTCATCCCGCGCTCATCTCTCCATCTCTCTCTTCATCCTCCCTCCGTCGGTCCTCTCATCCTGTGCACAGGCCCAGAGGATTAGGCTGGATTTAAGAACACACTGTATGAGGAGATGACTCCTCACCGGCCCGGTGCGCTTCAGATGGCGAGAGACTGCCGCATTTCGTCTCTACAGGCGCTGCTCGGTTCACTTCTGTTCTGTCAGAGCAGTTCTGCTGGCTTGCGCCCATTAGTTGTACTGTTTAAGCTCTAAAGCTAATGGTATTAACTCGGATCTACCCGGCAGTCAGTTAGTCGTTCATTTATCACCATATCTGGCAAAGTTTGTCTCCTACCGACTGTCTGAAAAATTTGTTTCATTTTTCATTAACTCATTAAATTAAAGTGAGTTCTAGATTTTATGATATAATGAGTAGCCTGTAAGGCATTATGTTAAAGAATTTTTTTCTGTTGTATATAAATATAACATAAATATAAAATGTTAAAGGGTTAGTTCACCCAAAATTCTGTCATTAATTACTTATTTTTGATGACATCAGAGAGCCATCTGTCCCTCCATAGACAGCAATACAACTGAAATGGTACACTGGTAAGAAAGTCTATGTCAAATCAGTGGCACAACTTCAGTTTTGCAATGTTAGGAGAATACTTTTATGTCCAAAGAAAACAAAAATAACATAATTTACCCATGTCTTTCGCCATGCTCAACGCACCGTATACACAAGCTTTAATGTATTTCATTTGTGTTCCAAAGAAGAACAAATGTGTTATGGGTCCGGAACAAGTAATTAATGACAGAATTTTTCATTTTTCCGTGAACTAACCCTTTTAAGGGATGCATGAAATGTAAGTGGCTAATCACTTTTGTTTATTTTATGGTTATCTGCTGATATTGTATATTTAATAATGCGTACTAATTTCCTTTTTTTTTCACCTTTGGCCATTATATGATACTCCCTTAAAGTTAATATTTAAAAACACTAATAATATAATTGTAAATGTAACGCTAAATGTAATATTTAGCAAATCTACACTTTAAAATTTACATTAGCAAATTTTATAATTTAGCTTGATCATTTGATAATTTAGCTGTTAAATTTGCTGCTTTAAAAAATATTTTATTTATCTATATATGTATTTCAATTAAACGTGAACTCACTATTGTTCACATTTTTGAATTTTTGAAAACACTGTGGAGGTGGACAGTTGTTTACTACTGGTCACGATGACATCACATCCTGTGCACCAGCTGTGTTTCCTGGGCAGATAGCAGTAGTATCCATCTGTCGAGAGACACACAAGGCATAAACGTGTCTGTTTTGTGCATTGTGAATAATAACATTTGGCGAGTTAAGAAAGATAAATCCAAAAAATGTGTGAAATGTAGTCATTTACAGTGACACTTCATCAGTTTGTCGACAACTCATCATGGGCTTTTTGGAAAAGGAGGATGTTTTTACGTGTGTGTGCATGACAATAGACCATATGGGGATTTCCATATCAGACAGGAAGCACTGGGACAGTAAGGAAGCTCTCCAAAAAAGCTCATCAAATGCACAGTTGGGGGATCTCACCTCAGCAGTCAGCAGACGTAATCACAGCTTAGTGAGATAACTGCAGTGTCAGAAACGCAACGGCATTTTCTGTGTGTGTGTGTGTTCAAAGCCTGCCTTTTCTCTCAATGACTTTATCTTCAGTCTCTTGATAGCCAGTATCAGCTCCACGCAGCTGTATACACGCAGTGTAAGCATTGTGTTCAAGAGAGACATTGAGCAGAAGAATGGTCTTGTTTGTGTGCGCCTGTGCTCCAGTGAGTTTACATATTAACGGTATGAATCATGCCTAATTTATCTTTGAGCGCGCCACTGCGTCAGCTTATTTTATTGCTGCGGTCACGCGTGCATTATTAAGGAGACGGAAAATATTTACATGTGTTTGTGTGCATGAGTGCGCTCGTGCCAAAGTTAAGCCGGTAGAAATCGCTCTCTGCCTTGGGCTCGAGTGGCCGTGCAGAGACTCCACAGACTTAATCTGCCAGAGGCCGAGAACTAGGTCAGCTGCCGGACACTGTGTGCACGTCAAGTACAGCGCAATAAATAGAATATTGATGAAGCTCTAAATCATAATTGAGAGGCCTTTATAACGAGTGAGCTGGAATGATTGCTAACCGGCTGATTCAATCTGAAGCCAATAGCTTAATTAGTTTAATTCATACGGCCTGACTGTTCCACTTTCCCGATTAAGGTCATCTGATTTGTGCGGCTCAACTTGGAGAACGTGGGTAGCTGCTGGGTTTTAGCTTGTTTTTGTGAATCACTAGAAGCAATAATTTAGTGATAATTGTCTTAGCCTCGTGTCGTTTGAATCCTGGTCTGGATTATGTTTTTTTTTTATGTTTTTTTTGCCGAATGTGTTTTCCATGCATGTGAGAGTCAGTGACAGAAGTGTGTCCACAGCGAGGAAAATAAACGATCTTTTACAAAATCTAATTTAAAGCACATTTAGAGTTTAGAGCATGTAATGATAATGGTTTAATATGCTGTTGAAAAACATTTCCAAGAAAAGACTCCGTTTAGTGACTTATTAGTGTATTATTAGTAAGTTAGAAGTAATTGTGTATTTTCCTTAAACCAATAAACTGAGGATACACAATCTTTTAAATATTTATAATTGTAAAATATATTATTAAAATATATATATTAGGTAAAAATCATTGCACATTGTTAAATGATATCATTTACATTTTTGATGAGTCACACTGCTTGATAGCCTGGGCCCGCCCATACTTCCTTTGACGCTACATTCATTTTACGAGCAAAGTTAGTCTGGCCAAGCTGCCGTTTTAGATTCTCAAAAAAGTGGGAACCAATGAGAAACAGCTGTTCTTACAATTGGTTACGGTGGCTTCAGGTTCCGTCGATATGCATGCATCATCGGAATGAGTGGTCTGATTGGTTGTAGATTCGTCCAGTAGTATACAGAGGCATCTGAGGGACGCAGGTTAAGCCCGCCTCCCAGAAGGTGGGTAGTAAGGTAGCTTGACCAGACTAAGCTCCTATGAGCTTTAAAGTCGCAGAAGCCAGGCTAACCACTAGATATTTTACAACCTAAACCAAACTCGTTTTGTGTTATAAAGGTCAAATTATCTGCCATTTTAAGTGACTTGTTGACCTTGATACATACTTATGATTGTTTGCAGTTTCCCCTCTATGATATAAATGAAATATTGCTTCTGCATGTTCAGTGGACCACATGACTTGTTGGTGGCATCACATGACTTGATGAATGCTTTTTTGTGAGTCAAACTACTTCACTTTCTTTTCAATAATTTTGTTCTTATAATGCAGATTTTTCTTTATTATGAGATCAGTATTGTATTTTTTACTACATTCTTGTAGTAAAAAAATAACATTTAAAATAAACATTTGATACACTTGATTCAGTGTGTATTCATTGTATTTTTCTCTTTATTTTCTCTCTTATATCTCTCTTTGTGTCTAACAGAGAAACATTCAGGTTTGAAATGACATGATGAGAATGCTAATGCGCTTTTCCTTTAAAACAATCCTCCATTTCAAGATCACAGTGTTTAATTCTGTCATTAGAACTTACATGTTCTCTTTTTTTATGTTTTCCAAACTGATGTTGGCATGTGGAGTGAGAGACTGAGACAAAAGAGAGGAATTTGTGTTAATTCTGATCATTCAGTCTCTCTCTCTCTCTGTCTGAGCTCTGATTTGCATGATTGGTTGGTCTTCTCGGCTCAGCGGCTTTGCTGCATTCCTTAGTCTGACCCCCTGAGAGCCGGGCTGAGGAAAAAAGGGGTGAAATTTCTCTGTTGTGTCCCTCTCTTTTGCCTAGCTATCTTTGTTTCCTGTTTTCTTTCTACAAAAAATGTAGACGTTATGGTAATCCATGAGAAAAAGAAGTTGTTGGCTTAAATCACTCTAGTCCTGTTTTTAGTAGTTCCTCTCGTAGTACAGTAGGTCAGTTTTTCTCTGTGCGAGTGCTTTATGAGTGAACTTTGTAGTAGAGGAGGTCATTCATTTGTCTTTTATGTTTTAAAGAGGGAGCGAAATAAATGTAGACGGGAACAAAAAGCTTTTAAGACATGAGTGTGCTCAGTAAGCAGCAAAAGTGTATTGTTGTGGATATCAATCTAACTGGCTGTTATAGACGTTACAGCCTTTGGCTGACCCCTAGTTTTTACATATATTTTATTATGGATGTAAACAAGTCTTGGCGGAGTGACTCAGCAGACTGAGCCCAAAGCGAACGTTGTCGGTAGTTTAAGCCACAGGGTCGTGTGGTGAAATGCCAGTGGAATTGAGACATGCCCCTCATTCCTGTAATTCTCATTAAGAGTAGATTGAGGCCAAGAGGAAGTCTGTTAAGCGTGTGCTGGGGACAGAGGGGGGTCTGTTGAATGCTACAGGTGCAAGGCATAAGCTCGGATGCTAATTTTAACTGGCGGTGACGTTGGCAGTGAGTTGCTCTGAATACAGCAGGGAGTGCCTGTCTAAAGGGATCCGGTGTGTGTATTACAGATGGAGAAACTCTGTAGAGGAAATGAGCTGTTTGGATTGTAATGAAAGACTTGTTGAACTGCATAAAATGGCTTTAATTAGCATGCATTATTGAGTAGGTTTGAATTAAATTACATTTTAATAGGACTGTTAATAGATAAAAAAATGAATGTGGCCTTTGTTGGTTGCAAACATGCATCACGTGACTTTTCAAATATTAGTAAGCAGTAATGCAGTTTGTTGTTTGTGTGCTGATCAAATTAAGCACAAATAATTGAATGCTTTAATATTTGTTGAGAAAAGCTCCAAACATTCTGGTAGACTGGAAAAAAACGGAATAAAAATAACATAATAAACCACTTCAGAAATCTTTTCTTTCCATGTATTAGAACTTAATATCAGTGGTTTACAGTAAACAGTTTTGCAGTCATTTGATTGGTCGTTCACACAGGATGTGTTTGTGCATTCCTTCTGTGGTGTTTTGTAATTGTTGATCTATATATATGGCAGTTGTGGCGATTGCATTTTGTCTTTTGTAACTACACCCTCCCACTTGAACCACTTTGTTCTGTTTTATTGTTTTTCGCTCTATACAGCTGTTTACGTGTCCCATGCTGAGTAGTAGCTGGGCTGGGCACAAAACAGGCCTATTAGTAAATGTAAAAATGTATTTCGAAAAATCCTTGCGTAAATTTAAATGAATATGTTCATCTGACAGCCCTAGTTTAATTTGTAATGGCCTTATCAGTTTGGGATTACACTGCAGCAGAAAGTCTGATGTTTTAGAAAGGATTTATAGTACTTTTTTTTTTCAATTCAACATCGTTCATCAGTGCTCCGTCTCGGCTTCTGTGCTTTATTAAGTTCTTTTAGGAGTGCTTCAGTCAAGTGAAAGTTCAGTCTCTCTCTTCTGCTTCGGTCTCATTCAAAATGCTGTATTGGCATGACGTGTTTAACACATATCGCCAAAGTATTGAAGTGGAAGAAAAGGGACTGATGTAAAAAATAGATTTATTCAATTTTTTATAAAGGATTTATTAAAAAGATACTAAAATAAGTAATACTATAAATCATTAAATAGAAAATCATGTTGGTTTCATGTTAGTGCAACTTAACTCTTTATTTAAATTTGTAAATTAAAAATTGTATTAAATAGGAAAATAGCGCAACATAGGAGCATCACCAATACTTTTTTTTATCCCTCTGTAAACAAAGATTAATAATTTATGTTTGTTTTAAGCAAACCATTTTCATATTTTGTACAATGCGACAAAACAAGTGACTAAAAAAATCTCTCTCTACTATATACTGAATTGTAATAATAACTAACAAATCGGAAATAAGCCCACGAGTGGATTCAAAGATGAGATATTAATGCTCGGTCAACTCTTCAGTGCTGTGGACTGAGAGGAATTGACTGAGGCAGCATATGTTTGTGTTTATGGTGTGAGGTTTAAAATGGAGGAAAACTTTCACAGTGACAAAATTAGATGTGATTATCACTCGCTAATGTTTCCACATTCATCCACAGTAAACTGTGTGTGCGTGTAAACAGGCTTAGCGTTGCATGTGTTTATCGGAGGCAATGCAGGAGCCCACGGGTTGGTCTTGTGACCTTGCGGATGTCTAAAATCACTGATTTGCCAGTTTCCTGTACAAAGAGATAAATGCCACCATATTCTGTGTTTATTTGAGTTACTCCTGCAGATCTTGCAGGGTCAGCATTCATTCATAACTGTGAGCGAATGCACGTGTGTGTGACAGACGGAAAGGGATGGAGAAGTCACCTGATCATGAATCTCTCTGGTGGCAGGACACCGGTCTGATCATTTATTTGTCTGACATTATCAACAAGTGTGCGGTGTTTTAGCAGTGCATGCGTGAGGCTCTCTAGTGCGTGACCTGGCAGGAAATAGCGTGCATAGATGACAGTAATTTTGGGTTTTGATGTGAGTTTGACGGTAAGAGTATGTCTATGTCAACTCTTATGTGAGTGTAAATTCTAGCTCACCTTGGCACGATCAGGTCGGTTTCATTCTCAGTCATGAGCAACTGTCATAGAAGCTTTTTTTTTATTGGATATAATATGGGATTTAGTTCAGAAATGATGGGCTTTTGATAGTCTTTATATATATATGTTGCTCAAAATACTTTATTATTATAAATGTTAAAAAAACAATTGTTCTGCTTAATATTTTAGTATAAAAGTGATACTTTTTTTAAGAATCTGTGATAATAAGAAAGCATTTCTTTAAAATAAATAACTTTCATAACTATAATTCATAACTTTTGCATCTAAACTCTTAATTTTTTTTAAATTAAAATACATATTTCATTGGTTAATTAACATGTTTTGTCTCATTTGTATCCGACTTTTTCTCTCGGCTCTTCGTTAACCACATGTTCTCTCACAACATTCCTGGCAGTTTATGTCTGTGAGTAGGAAGTGAAGAGTGCCTTCCTTGTTCTGCCGCAAAATCCCTAAAAAGAAACTGAGAGATGGACCATAAATAAGACAGATTGGTCGTTAAAGATATGAAAGCAATCAATCGCTTCTATGAACCGAAATAATACTCTTCTTTTCCTTGTATACAGTAGAGTTCTCTGGGCCATTCTGTCTGACTCTCAGGCTGTGGTGTCTGCCTGATGCCCTGTGGCTCTTGTGTGAGGTTGTCCGCCCACCCTGGACATGTCTGGAAGCTCTCTGCACTGTTTCTTTTTGCTCTTTCTCCTGAAAAAGCACAGAAAACTAGGAGAGAGAGAGAGACTGAAAAAAAGTTAAAAAGCGAAGAAGCTGTGCATGATGTTGTACAGACTTACGTAAGTCTTTCTCTCACACTTTTTCTTTGTAACATTTTCTTTCTGCCAATCTTATGGAGGAATGTTCTACCAAAAAGAAAGTGGGTCAGAGAGTGAGAGGAAAGGGGTTGAAGATGAGAGTGAGTGTGTGTATTAGGGTTTGGGTGGGGTGTTGGATGTAATACGGCTGAGATCACTGTGGGCTGCGCTGAAGGTATCGAATTTCACTCACCACAACTAAACACATGTACGCCTACTCTACAGCAAACATCAGCATGATCTTCATTACATGTGATGGATCAAGTCTAGAGACCGCATGTGCTGTATATTTCAAATAAATACCACAGTTATTGCTATAAAACATGTTTATGTATATATATATATATATACATATATATATATGCACAGTAGGTGTGGAAAGTATTCTTATATTTTTCACTCTTTGTTATGTTGAAGCCATTTGCTAAAATCATTTGAGCAATCATTTTTTTCCCTCATTAATTGTACACACAGCAAAGAACACTGAAGTGACTAAATCTAGAGGAACTGTGGCAACGTCTCCAAGATGCTTCAAAAAAAAAAAACTATGGCCAATTGTACCTCAGGACAGAAGTGTAACAAGGGGAGACAGAGGTGTGCGGATCCATATGCAAACTATTTTATTATAATACTCAGGGTTGGAACAAGCAGGGTCGATAAACAGCGAACAGGGACATCAGAGGTACAGACAATAGAATAATCCAAAGGGTGTAACAGTGGTCAGATGACCGTGGGACGAGGCAAGATCGAGAGTCCGTAACGGGCAGGGTCGAGAACGATAATCCGACGCGAGAACACAGAGGCCTTACAAAAGCTTTAATACCAAATATTTATTTGATTTAGTTAATAGAAGTTAATTGATAAATGTAATCTATTTATGGCATTATTTTTATTTTTGAAAGCATCATTTTACAGCATTTTTACACAAGTGTCTAAAACTCTGAACAGTACTGTAGCTTTGCAGGTAGGTTTTTTTTCTACATCTTGGAGACGTTGTTCTCCACAGTTCTTCTGGGCTCGACTTCTTCAGGTGATTCCAGACAGACTGGATGATGGTCAGATCAGATCTCTGTGTGGAGCACTGGCTGTTGTCAGACTCCTTGTGCAAACAATAATCTCACTGCATTATTACAATTAATGACAAAAATAATGTTTGGAAATGAAAACTGATACCAACTGACATGTTAGCGCAAAAGACAACCAAATAACCCACTTAAAACCATTTTTTATTGGTGAAAATACTAGTGGCCTAAGACTTTTGCACAGTACCGCAGTCGTAATGGATAGGGAGTTGGACTTGTAACCCAAAGGTCCCAGGTTTGAGACCCAGGTCCGGCAGGGATTGTGGGTGGGGGGAGTGAATAACCAGTGCTCTGTCCACTGTCAATGCTCCACTTTACTCAGTAATATGTCTGCAGTCATTTTCTAGATACTTTTTCGTCTTCAGTAATTAAATGCAAAGTGGTTGTAAAAGTGCAAGTACTATCACAGCAGGTTGTAACTTTTAAATTTAAGGCAGCAATTACAGGTAAGTTTTATTTTAGTGAATAAAGTCCTAAGTACATCAGTGTGTAACTTATCCTGCACTGCATGTGTCTGAGATTGTGCTGCTTTTAATGCTATTGCTTTTCTATGTCTAGCTGGTGGGTGATAAAAGAGGCAAAAAAAACTCCCATAGATTTAAAAAAGTGGCCTTAAACGTTTACATTGGGCTGATTCTTTTATCCAATGTGACTTACAATGAGTGGATTCAAGCCAATAAATTTGGTGATATGTGGCATTTTTTGCAATCGGCAGATTTTGTTCCCCTCAATAATTCCTCTTGCTACATTTGGTGTTGTGCTTTCACCAACTTTACCAGCTCACTAACAAGTAGCCTTGAAAACTCCTGCACTTCTTTTCTCTGCACTTGACTCTTGTATGTGGCTGTCACACAATCCTCTGTACTTGACCCGTGGCAAGGACACGTTGGTCTCTTTCCACTAAACGTTCATTCGGCAGGCATTTTAAAAGGTTTTATATGTTGCAGAGCTTGGACTGTACTTGACTTGTAGTCATCGAATGACATTGAATTGATTCTGTTGCAAGGTAATTCTAATGCTGGATGAACTGGAAAGTTAATCTGTGTCCAGACCTTCTGCATGTCAGTCATAATCCCAGTCTCAATCCCAATGAGTCTCTTTCATGCTTTAATCCCATTTGTATGTGGCTGTTGTCCCTTAAAGGAACAGCTCTTTGATTGCGTATGCCAGTATAGAGGTTGTGAGAATCGTTGGTAATTGACAGAAATGAATATGTACTGTAATGTACATATTTAATGCAATATAAAGAATTTATATTTTACATTTAAATTTTATTTCAATTTCAATCTGAGTAGGGTTGTAATGGATTGGTGTTTTCAGGATGTGTACACATACTGCATTGCAATCATTTCCCAAAATTTAATTTGTGTGGAAATAAAAGTGTCTGTAAATATGAACACAGGCCAGATACGGGACACACCGAAGGCTAATGTAATAAGGAAAGGAGAGGTGCACAGCACAGAAGCGCACTGTTTGCAATGTTACAAATATTGGAGAAAAATATCAATACTGAATTTGCGGTGGTGTTTATATAAATGTATCTCTGAGCTGAACTGATTGCCTTTAAAACTTGAGGTAAGAAAAAAAAAAATTCCATTCAAATTTTATGATGTCGTGGTTTCAGTACAGCAGGGAAAAAAATAAAGATTTTTTTTTTTTTTTTTTATTAACTGAGCAAAGCTTATGCTCTTATCTATCGGAAGTCCTTTAATGTTACTATAAGGTTGCAACTAACAACAGAGACCAAATTTAAATTCAATTCGTACTTATTTTTACATATAATAATCAACACTCAACTTTACCAAATGTATGCAGACATGTAAATGGCACTTAATTTAGTTTTAAAAAATTGTAAATTACAAAAATTCTATTTGTTATTACACAGTCATAACTGTAGAATTTGGAGAGGGAATTAGCATTTTCATTCAGTCCTTCTGCTGTTTTATTTCCAGGTGCTTGTTCTATCAAAAATAGTGCAACTGCTGCACACGCAGCTTTATTTATGTTACTACTAGGGGTGGGCAGTGTACCGGTAGACACAATTAACCGGTAGAAATATCTCAACCGTTAGAGATTTTGGTCTATCGTTTTAATCGCGGTTGAGATCACGTGAAGTTGCACGTTTCGTAACCACGCAATACACATTCAGTTCAACAATGGAAGAAGGAGCATTGCCAACTTATCGACTTTGTCACTAGATTTAGCGACTTTTACAGTGCTTACATGTGACCAAACCAACAACGAGGAGATTGTGCTGAAAAAAGGTGCATCTTCTGTGTCTGTGTGGAATTGGTTTGAGTATAGGAAAAGTGATATGAATGAGACGAACGGGATTTGCAAGGTATGCAAGAGCACTGTTTTAGCAAGCGGCGGAAACAGGACATTTTAAAACGCTAAACGTTAAAAAAGCTTAATGTGGCTTAACGCACCTAAAAACTGACAAGGGAAGCCCAATTTTCTTTCAAACCTTCCTTGTAATAATCACTAACAACTGTCAAAAGAACGAGCCCATATTCGACAGATAAAGTGAATAATATCACGTAAAGCGTTTTAGAATGTCCCGTGGGAACTGGTATACTGTCAGGCACTATGTTAGTACCTGTTGTTCTGAGAAAAAAAACATTAAACTTACAGTAAACAGTATGGTTGTTGTATTTTTTACTTAAATTATTACTGCAATTCAATTTAAATAAAATTACATTATATGAAAGAGTTTCTTTGTGTTAGAATTTTTATTTATACTATTTTAGATACAAATTGCTATATCGTGATATATATTGTTATCCAGGTAAAAAATAGCTTCTACCGTGATAGAAGAATTTGGTTATATCGCCCACCCCTAGATACTATGGTCTAAGAAATACAGTGAATTTGCCAGTATTTTGAAGCTTTAGTATAACAATACTACTGAAGTTCTAGGAAACCCTATTTCTAAGATCTGAAGTCTGAAAATACAAATGACATTTTCTTGGGTAGAATGCATTTTTATATCCGGTAACTTTTTAAATTTTAGTGGCCATTGGCTGGTGTAGCAAAAAAAAAAGTTAATTTTCCACCCTGGCTAGACGGTTCTTGAGGTGAATATTGAGGCTCTTTATCTCATTCTAATAATGAATGGATGATAAAACATGTTTTATCTGTTGCCGTTTTGTGATGCTTCTGAAATTTGCCAATTTTATAGCAGTAAGAAAGAGGTTTGTCATCGGGTTTATGATGGATTTTGTGTGCGAGTTTTATTACATCGGTTGAGGTTGTGGCTTGCGTGCCTTGCATTTTAATGAGGAGGGACATTTTGTTGGTTTTCTCTGGGTTTCACACACGCGCACACACACACACGCGCACACACACAGTTTCTCCACCCATGGACACAGATGTTTAGCATGTTTTAGCCGTCTGTGCTGGGTTGAGTGCCGCTTGTGTCATTTGAGGCCAAGCGTCTTAGACGTTTCTCATGCTCTCTTAGGCGTGGTGTGGAGCCAGATGGACAGAGTCACTTTTGCTCCCTCATCGCCTCAAATGACGTACCTAATGTTCCAGTGCTCTTATACACACACACACACACACTCTTCATAGTAGTAAATGCCCCGGGGTGTGTGCGGTTTCACATGCTCGGCTGTGAATTGATGCACCCTATGCTCTCTGTAACACTTCTGTATCTTATGTAAGCAAACCAAGCAGGCTTCGTATAACAATCGGCTGAGTGCCAGCATATTACACCGCACTGGTATTACACAGTATGTGTGTCCATACGCTCCATAAAACCCTTGCAAATTCCTCAGTCTCGGTCACATTAGTGCTAGGACTTTGATAGGTCGACTGATGTGCAGTCAGATGAAATGCACTAGCTTGAAGATTAAAGGATGTTGCTGTTATTTCCCTTCAGTCGTACCAAACCACAATGGTTTACTTTCTTCTATGGAACAACGCAACAAATAATGAGACATTTTTAAGATTGTGCTGGTTGCTCTTTACAATATAAATAGATTGAATGGGCGCTGGGGCTTTCAAGCTTAAACAAGGACACAAAAGCACAATAAAAGTATCATAAAAAACCGTACGATGAAACTGAAGCCGTATCATAGCTCTGTGCGAGAGACGGACTGAAGTCATTCAAAGTCAAGGTTAGGTTATTTCTATAGCACATTTAATAACAGCTATTATATTCTAAAGTGCTGTACATATACAAATGAAGTAAGATTAGGAGAATAAAAAGTAAAAAAGAATTTTTTATTCATAACTAAAGTGTTCTTTTAAGTTGGATGTTTTATAGGTTATCCTGTTCACAAAATAGAATGAAAAGATTTGTTCAAGATTCAAACGAGACTGCTTTTCATATGGAAAAACAAAAAAATTAAAGAAATATCCCACACATGCCTTAATGCTTAACATGGGTTTAATAAATGGTTTTCAATTTTATTAACATGTGACCAGTTGACCCTGACATGTTACTGTGGTAAGTAGTCAGGTTTCAGTCCTCCTCTCCGTGTGTTTTCTGTAGTGTACTGATTGACAGATGTCATTGTGAATTATTTTCTGTCTGGGTTCATTTCCTTTCTGAAACCTTTACAGCGCTGCGGTTGCTGATCTCATAAAGAAAGTATCACTGTGTGAGTGAGAAAGCACATATTTTCTGTAAAAGAGAGAGAAAAAAAACCCTTTTCCAGAATAGCGTGCCATCCATTTCCTTATGGTTTGGGATGATGATGATTGCACAGATGATCGGATCTATTAGCAGGAAGTCAGTGTCAGGCTGTGCTGTGGAACTGTATCCTGTCACGCTGCCCTGATGCCATCAAATCTGAACATACGACGATGTGTCAGAGAGACACAGAGTGAGATAATGGAAAAAAATTTGCCCAGAATAATGTTTTTGTCTTTTCATTTTCTTTGGCGTGCATGAAAAGACATATTGACAGAGCAGAGTAATTTATGTTCCTCCAAGCAGTGATTTATTTAAAAACATCACGTCTCATAATAAAGCTATTGAGTAGATTAATCACTGAATTGCTCCATTGACATCGGCTCTAGAAAAACAATGTGAAAGTACTATCGCAAGCATGACTCAATGTCAATATGAATGTCCTGTTTATACACTAGAGAGCTGAATAGAAATTCTGGTGTCAGTTTTAAAAAAATAGCTTTTGCAAATACTGACAGTTAGGGATGCAGCGATTTAAATCGTCACGGGTAATTAATAGTAAAGACACAGAACGGGACTGTTGCAGCTTGCGCAAAACTAAAACCAAGTTATGCATTAGTAATTTTGTGAAATTAATAAATGCATAGTAATCGTCATAACACAGTATACTGGACATATATTCGTTTATATTGGATATTTAATCATTTATTCTTATTATTTTCCATAGCCTCTGCTAATTCTGTAAAACAATGCTTCAGACATCTGTGTCAATCTCAGGTGTTGCTGTATCTGATTATAAGTGTTAATAGGGCAGCTAAGTCAGCTGACCTGAGGGGTGAAGCACTCTGAGGGTGATAAAGTATTAAAGAGCGAAGAACAACTGCTTTTGTGATCAATTTAGTCCAGGAGCCTTGCTGCTGAAAGTGAATTGATCTTCATTGAGGACAGTCAGCTCCTTGTTTTTTTTTTTATTTATGTGTTTGCAAGAGGGTTAATGTAAGTGCCTTTGTGTCCAGTGAAGATAAAGGGTAGACGTGCTGCACGGGTGGGCTCTCCATCTGACAGAAGAGCTAGCATGTTTTAGCATGTCCGTGTGTGGTTTTGTGGCTGTTAGTTAGTTTACCCTCTTCATTTTATTCCAGGTGCGCTCACAGCATTTCTTTCAGAAATACCAGTTTGCTAGTGGTTCATTGGAAAGAGATTTGCTTATCATTTGCCAGGGAAAGAGGATAAGAGGCCATAGAGAGAGAGGAGGATTTGTTGTATTAGTTTTGTTGTTAGGCTTATGAAATTGTTTTTGTTTAAAGTGACATCCTGAGAACATGGTTTTCCTTTTAAATGAAATAGTGTAGTCCACCAGTGTAGAAAACCTTCACAAAACAAAACTCTTCTAGACCATTTATGAAAATTATTATGCAAACACAGATCATTTATCACATCATACATGGTAGTTATTAGCATATTCAAATATTCAGTATTTGAATGTTAATTTAGTATTCAGCAAATGGACAAGCAGGACAGGTGGGTCATTCTGTGTCAAATCAACCAAATTTCGGAAATATCAGAAAATTATTATTATTATTTACAATAAGTAACTGAATTAATGTACATCAATATTTGTGTATTCATTTATTTCATTTTTGATGTTTTTCATATTGTGTTTCGTATTGTTTTTTTCCTATTTTTATTTAAAGAAATATATCTTTCATGTTGAAATAATTCCTATTTACCAGGAAGTTGAGTTGGGGCAAATTGAACATATTGAAGATAGAAATCAAACCAAATATAGAAAGTACACATGTGACCCTCAGATTCCAGATTTTCATATAGTTGTATCTCTATCCATCCAAATCATACATCAATGAGAAGCTTATTTATTTATTCTTTCAGATCTTGTATAATTCTTAATTTCTGAAAATTAACACTTACGACTGGTTTTGTTGTCCGGGGTCACATATATATATATATAGATAGATAGATAGATAACATATTAACTTAACAAATCTTAAAGTTACAGTAGCATAAACTGTCCAGAAACATCATGTAACGTGATTGCGCAAAACTAAATTTTGTCTAAAAAGTGGACTACAATCTTAAGTTGTTGGTAAGTTGTTTACTTTTGTACATCCACTCATTAAATTAAGTTCTGAATAATGTTAAGTGATAATTATTTTGTGCGAAAGCTTGCATGTTAAAGGCATTTATTGTAGAAAATGGTTATATAAAACTAAAGAAAAATGCTAGGAGAATGTCTGCAATATGTTTCTGTGTGTGTATTTGGTGTGTTTCAGTGTCTTGTGAAGGATAGAAAGGCTGTTTGTTGCTGTAGTGACCTGCCCACAGTAGATGAGAGTCTTTAATTGGGCCTTTGTTCACCTAGCAGCCGTTGCCATGGTTCCTGGGAAAGACTCTAGCACTAGCAATGTCAAACACCTCAGAAACACAATCAGGTTTTTGGGAAGTTTGTCTAACAAACACCATCATTGCGGTGTGTGTGTGTGTGTGTTGTGCGGTGGACTGTGGAAAGGTCTGTACAGTGTGTGAGGGATTAGAAAAGTGCTTTTGATGAAGCGGAGCGACTCCGTGACCAGCACCTCGCCGCTACTGTGTGTGCGAGTGTCACTCTCTCCGTCCGATAGAGATGTCGGTCTGCATGCTGATCTTTTATTCATCTTCACTCAGAATGCGGTACGCCTGATCCGCGTGTAGCAGAATAACCCGGAATAACCGATTCTGACTCCATCGTCTCTACAAACTCGCACACGATGCAGGAGAGGGAGGTAATGAAGGAAAGGAAGAGAATATATTAGGCTGGAAAGAAGAGGAGGAGAGGCCGTCTGAAATAATCTTGTAGTCGTTTTCGATCATGACTTCTCTCTTCATTTGATAGATTTGAGCTGCATGCGGCTGATTCCTTTTCGTAGCGATTTCTGATTTCCCATGACTCTGAACCTTATTCACCGGTCATAGTGGTCATTCTGCTTTAGTTCTCCTGAAGCCTTTTGAAAAGGAGCATGTGGGATGTCTGATAAACAAGTTTCAGAGATTCTTTTTTAGATGACATAGAGAAACATTAGTCTCAAAGTCTCAGACTTTGAAATGCTGCGCCTGATGTGGCTGAAGTTGTCCATTATGTCATTTTGTGTTTCACCAGGATGCGATTGATTATAGATGGTGGTAGCACAAGGTGTGCATTGAATTTATTTGCAAAAAAAAATGGCTTACTTATAGATAATTTCTTATTTCGAGTCACTGCAACCTTTAATTTGGATGTGACTAAAAATGACGATTTTTGAGTGTCTGAGTTGTTTACATTTACATTTAGCAGATGCTTTTATCGATTTGAATGATTCTGATTCCGATTCTTCTTTTCGATTCTCAATTCCGATTCTTTGTGGGCTGGAGTCAAAACATGTCACAGGCTCATTTGATTTCACTTACC
>JAUYWG010000051.1:11775259-11828226 GCA_034779775.1 Enteromius afrohamiltoni
CAAAGGATCTTCAATATTGATGTTTCTGAAAAAACACTAAAATATGGTGCTGGTAGGAACTCAACACCAACCTTTCAAATGAAGCTTTTCGATTTATTTCAAATCCTGTTAAAAACGTGACACAATCAGCAGGCTCTGATGTCCCTGACCTTCCCCCACCAGACCGCCTTTGTTCCTCTGAAAGATACCTAAAAGGAAGTTAGTGAAAAGCAGCAGTGGCGTGTGTCATGTACCCTTCAACAGCCTGTCACTACACTGCTACATGCAAACCCACAAACAACGAAGTGTAAGCTCTTACTATTTAAACCCTAAATTCGAAAAATCCATCAGTGCAAACTTTGATGTGTGAAGTGCGCACTTTGCAGCAGGAAAAGTCCTTTTGAGCGGTAGTGCTAATTGTATTTAGTGTGTTAAATGCCAAGGTATTTAATACAGTATTGACACTGAGGGAGTTTCTTGCTAAGGCTGTGTCTGTTAATGAGAAAAGATGCTTTGAGTTTCTATCCAGCCAAAAGAAAACGCATCTGTATGTGCACATCGACGAATAGCCAAGCCTAAATCCAAGAAAAAGCAGCTCTTCAGTAGACAGGCTAAATATGTACGCTTTTTATTGCACAACTATCATAGACCTGCAGATTATGCAAAATAGCAGAATCATTGCTCACAGCAGGGCCGTATATAGTCTCTATAATTGCCTGGGAATTTATTGTGATGATCGAAGCAACTTCTCAGAAAGAGTTTGCCATACTGAAAGTGTATAAACACACACTGAAGCACAACACACTGTCTGCATGTTAAAATCCCTTTCTGTGAAGAAAGATCTCTAAATAAATATCAAAGCTATAGTAAAAATTTGGAATGAATGAATGAAACTGGTCATTAATCTCTACTTTAGTTAGGGCCCTTCTTACAGATAACAGCATTGCAATGGTGTGATCTTGTGAAATGAACCCCTTAGTGTGCATGATGCACATATAACCTGAAATGACAAGCAAACCAATTGAAAAAGACGTGAATCTCATCACACATGGATCACATGCACACTTATACAAAAATAGAGCTGTTTCTGATGTCTTTAGTACCCCCTGCCCGAAGCTTTCGGCCGCTGCGTGCACGCTGTTCTTCAATGCGGCGTGGATGTGCGCTCCTGCGGTTTGCACGCATGTTAGTTGAGCTGAAATCTGATAAAGCGGAGCTCGTTCGATTTTTATGACCCGTTCGTACTGCAATGCCTTCAGACTTGTAATTCATTTATCTGGCTGCTGTTTGGGATGGACTAATCTAATATGCATAATTCAATGTCATGCGATAAAGTCAAGACCTGCACGAATGTGCAAATGAACTCTTGACTGGAAGCGTAGCCATATTGAATTTTTCACAAATGAAAGAACATGTGCTTGTGGGGGACAGAGGTGCAGTCCATTCAATAGGTTGTCACAGTTTTCTTTGTTTTTCCTTGTGTTTATGTAAAGACATGTTTGCAGTGTATCTGTTTGTATACAGAGAGAAAGATTTATTTGCAATTAATTAATAAAAGGGATCAATAGACGTGTAATTTAGGTAATGCTTATAACTGTCAATGATTTATTCAACTTATTGTGCTCATCTATTGCTCTTTCCACCTGTCTGTTGTTCCTTCGTTTTTTTCTGTCTGTCTGTCTTTCCATCTTTCTGTCTTTTTGCTCTTTCTTTCATTTGTTTGTCTTGCTGTGTATTGTTCTTTCTCTTATGTGTTTTTCTGTCATTCTGTATATTTGATATATCTCCTCTCATGCACTTTTTATAAGCGCTATCACAGATCATCATAATCTCGAATGACACTTTCTCTTTCTCTGTGCTAGTTTTTGTCTAAATTAAAGAACTTTACTGAAACATGAGATAACGGAGGTGGAGGCAGAGAGAGAGAACGATGGAGGGACTGTGAATAGGAAGAAGGTGATGCTGTAGGGGTTTAATTTGCTTTTCTCTAACAGACGGCAACAGCCAAAGCAAGTTAATTACCCTCCCGTCTCACATCTCGACATGTGTGTGTGATGCGACCAGGGGTGCGAGCGAGTTTCTGTGCCCATCTGTTTTCCTGCCAGCGAGAGCTGCCTTAGCATGCGACAGTTCTTGGTCTTTCTCTCGTTCTCTTCCTGTGTCCCTTTCTTTCCCCCACATGTCTGTCTGTTTCTCTCACGTTTCATGTAACGGATTTGTTTGTGTGACCGAAGGCTAACTAATATTCCTGTTTGTGTGTGATGTGTTGAACAAGAATCCCCCCCCCCTCTGTATGTGACACACAGGTGGTGTACCTGTCCATATGTCTCAGTATCAGATAACAGCATGAATATTGCATGACTTGAAAACAGGGTAAGATTCACTTTGCAGGAAGTAACACAGGAAGTGAAACTCAACTTAAAAGAACAATCTCAGTCCTGCTTTGTTATTTGCTGAGTGTGTTGTATGTGTGCATACCTTGCAGGTACAATTCTTGCAAGTAATATTATACTCTTTAGCCCTAATCGAATAATTGCATTGCATGGCGACGTACTGTCATGTCAGCGTTTACAGGTGCTGGAGATTTTATTACTTTTATTAGATTTTATCCAAAAGCGGCAATCTCATTTTTAACGCCAGTTGTTAATGCACGTTAAAAAAAACAAGTCCAAGGCGGGGGTTTTTTTTTTAAATGATGCTTCGACTCTTTGCGTTTTATGCATCAGTGTGCACACTCAAATTGTTGCCCTTTGTTTAGTCATGAGGCGTTAAATGTTGCCGGTATTCGTACACGATATTCATCCTGCTGTGTGCAGGCCTTTACTTTACAGGCTTTTACTTAAATCGCTTACTGCTCCTTTAATTTACATTAGAGGGATACTTCACCCAAAAATTTAAATTCTATCATTAATTACTCTTAATTACTCTTAATTACCCTCATGTTGTTCCAAACTCGTAAATCCTTTGATCATCTTCGGAACACAAATTAGGGTTTAACATAAACAGCAATGGAACCACCACGATCAGGGCACAGAAACGTGGCACGAACAGGGATAAAACAGACCATTTGACAACAGTAGTTTAATGAAGCAAACTTTATGCACAAAAATAATAATTTTATTCAACGATGTCTTCCCGGTCAGTCTCCTGGAACCACTGATGTCAGATGGACTATTTTAACAATGTCTTTTACTAATTTTCTAGGCCTTGAAAATTGCTGTATTTGTATTTGTTGCTGTCTTTGCAAGGCAAGAGAGCTCTTTGATTCCATTAAAAATATCTTAATTTGTGATTTAAAGATAAATAAAGGCCTTAAAGGTTTGAAACGACGACAATTTTCATTTTTGAACGAACTGTGCCTTTAAGGAATTGACCTGAAAATATGCTTATAATATGGTTTTATACTTTATTATTTATTTTTGGCAATATACTGAACAGGATTGTCACTTCCATAAAACAGGATTAAACACTGTATGTAGCTGCAGTGTGCATGGGTTGTATGAATATAATTGCGTCACTATATCCCCACATGACACAGTGTCACGCTAAGGTTCTTGTACATACGTCAACCTGAGAAACAATTACCGTCATTGCTTAAAAGACAATGGTATTTGTCCAAGGAAGTGTGTTTTGCACAAATGAGGGAATGGGACAACAGGTCTGTGTGTAAGAGAACAGGATGGTGAAGAGAGAGGTATTATTTAAACTGTTTTATACAGTTGATAGTACATTATGTTTGCTTTGTTGGTTCAGCGAGTGACATATTGTAATGCTTGGTATTTTTTTGTGACATTTACACAAAACTTTTTTTCCTATACACAGTATCACAGGATCTAGGCTTGTTTGCTGCCACAGTCTGAAAAACGTTAGGCATTGCTGTACTGTTATCCAATTTAATGAACAATTTCCCATGAATTATTCTATTGGAATTACTAATTTCTCTCCCCAAATCCTCATGTGTGTCTTTCCCTTAGTCTGTATTTGTAGGCTGCTTTAAAATTGAATTCTCTCTCCCCTGTTCTTCACTTCTAATCATAATTAGCATCTTTTACTGTGGTTGATGTTTCTTAAGTGGAGAAACCCTGTTAGAGCTGTATTTTACTTATTTATTTATCCTTTATTCATACATGAGAGAGCAAGCAGAAAATGTGTGTGTGTACCTATAAGTAGAAAGAATGGAATATATTTTCTAGTCAAACTTCATTTACTTTATCTAATACCGTAACCTCACTGCTGCACGTTACACCCTGCACACGCACAAACCTCCACCAAAGCATAGGTATATTTGTCATATCCATATTCCAAGTCACTCACATCAGCAGCATTCATATTTTCATCCTGTTGTGTAACCCGCCCTGTCCTCTTAGGTTTCTAGATGACATAAACACTCTTATTCAGACTTGTTTGTATTTGTGATGTCAGACTTTGCCATTTTGAGCCGATGCGCAGGGGATATGCGTGTCTGTTTTCATCTCTCAGGCCTGTGCTTACTCAGGTGTGTGTGTTGTCACGGTGATGAATGCCTGGCCCAGCTGGCGTGGGCAGGGGCCTTTGGCGATGCCACTGTGATGGACGAGGGCCACCAGAACAGTGGCGTTACCGCTGTGCCAGTCATAACCTTGAGCTCAACACACACACACTCTCTGACTGCTGGTGAGACCTCCTCAGAGACATCAGATGCCAGAGGTTTTTGGCAAGCTTTTGACTGCTTTAGCACCATACTGCTCCGTTCTGTTTGACATTCATTTAAATATCTCTTAATGGTCGCACCTGCGTACATTAGCACACAGACACTGACGCAATTGCTCTCATGCTCCTACAGTACTGCAGTAAATATATGGATCATTCTCAGGAAACTGTGCTACTTAAAGGGATACTCCACCCCAAAATGAAAATTTTGTCATGAATCACTTGCCCCTTACCCCAGAACACAGTTTAAGATATAGATGAAACCCCATTCAGTCCCATTGACTGCCAAGTAAATAAAACTGTTAAGGATCCAGAAAGAATGAGAAACATCATCAGGATACTCCTTCTGCCATCAGTGGTTTAATCTGAATGTTACGAAGTGACGAGAATATTTTTTTATATGCAAGGAAAATAAAAGTCGTCACAGTTAATGGTTAGTTAATAATGAGATAACACAAGCTTGCTCTATTCTGTTTTCTTTTTATTTATTATGCCATTTTAAAAACCCTTACTAGACGTATTACATTATTTCATATCATTCACTTGTTATAGCACTTGCGTATCATTGCTCTTTTATCTATTTTGTTTGCCTCCATTGTCGTCATTTGCAAGTCACTTTGGATAAAGCGTCTGCTAAATGATTAATTTAAAAGTAAATCTATTGTTCATCTAAGATCTGTTTTGCTATGCTGTTAATTATAGCAGTAGTAGCAAGTCATAGTTACACACATATTACACAAATGGCGTAGTAAAGGATTTTTGACATATGGTAAATCATATAAAAGTGTGTTACTTTAGTGTTGATGTCTGGGTGGGTCAGAAAATATAGAAGAGTGACATGGCAGTGTCCAGTGTTTCTTTTTGTCTTTTGATGGCGTACTGTTCTCTTCAAAAAAGGCTCCCTAAGCAGATTCCCTCTTTCCCTTATTCAGAACACATAGAGACACACACAAACACTCTTCAAAGAACTCTATAGGTACAGTTGGACAGGGACAATGACAGAAGTTTGGTACGGCTTTCTGAAAAGCAAGACGGAGTGGCTTTCAGGTTTGTTTTTGTCAGCTGCAGCATCCTGGGAAGCCTCCTGCTCAAAGAGCCTGTAATGGACTGGAATATATAAACTTTTTTTCAAACCTTCAAGACGTTTGTTTTTCTGTGAATGACAAAAAATATATATTTTGAAAATCCCAGTGTTTTTTCTGTCCAGTCAATGCTCTATGTTATTTTAAACCACGATGCCATTCATTTTATGTCCAAAAGCATTTGAAACCTTCTTCGAAGAATCATATCTTGCCTTTCACAAGAAGAATGTCATACAGATTTGGAATCATTTTTGGGCAAACTATCCCGTAATGGAACTGTCATAGGATTCCACATAAAGAAATGTTTTCCGGAGTCTGAAATAATACTTCTGGAGTTACCATCACCTACTTTTACCAACACGTTTATTCTCTGGGCTCTGGCTGAATGAAGTATTTGTAGTGAAGGATTATGTTCTACAAATTGGTTTTGAATTTTTAGGGCTTGTCTGATTTCATAGCGATTCACTGGAGCCTCAGCGTGTGATCCGTGATGCAGTGTAATTACGTTATAATGACCTCTCCTTTATCAAAGCGTATCACGGGCTGCTCACCTCCCATAGGAACATCGTCCTTCCTTCCCTTTCATGTCTTCCTCATCTCGCCTCTTTTCTCATTGCGTTCCTAGTTGGCTAATAAAAGATTCATTTCCAGTCCATTAATGAAGGCAGATGGCTGGATTAAAGAAAGCCTGTTAAAGAATGAAATGTTCATCCTCTGTTAGGTCAAAGGTCAAATCTGAGGTTCTGTTTGAGCAGTTTTTGGAATAATCACTCCAAATCATCTGCTAATGCGGTATGGTGAGACTACTAGAGCCAAATGTCTTATTAGTATTCACCTTTCATTGCTTGAGATGTTTGGCCTGAACAGGGGTCATGGTAAATCAATTTTTTTTCTCTTTTGATATAAAAAAGCTTGATGTACTATGGAGAAATACTCGTGTTCGCAATGCAGAGCTTCCTAGTCTGTCCGCCAAGACCTTTTATGGAAATTAAGCTGCAAAGATAGGTCATTCACGATTTTGTTGTCATGAATACATAAACATATGTTTATGTGGTATATGTGCTCATGATTGCTATTTAGTTTTTAGTCATTTGGCTGAGCTTGTCTCACATGCAAAGAGTTTAGCCAATCATAATAGAGATCATTTAAATATGTCATAAAGGTATGGTAGTAAAACTATTTCTTAAAGCTGTTCTACAAGATTTATTTCCAAGGGCCAGAGAGGCTTTTTTGGTGCAAGAAGCCATTACTTTATCTCTGGACTTCAGGGGAAAGGATGTGAGAATATGTCCACTCTAAAGTCTCTTTGGAAAAGCTGCTTTATTTTGGTGTGAGGATGATAAAGTGTCTGTGTTTGTAACTTTTTCAGGTAGCGGGCATTTCTATAGTAAGCTATTACTCACACTTCGAGGCTTGTGGAGATGTAATATATGAGTTGCTTGAGTATGGTGTTTAACACTATAGCTGGAATACAGTTAGGTGTAACTGAAATCTGTATGGTTTAACCCACGGTGTCTGGTTGCCGGTTGGTAGGTGTAAAATATCGCTGCCAGCTTCCCAAGTGCTTGCTTGCGCCTGCGTTTGTGTGTAACAATTTGTGTGTGTTTGTGTGTTTCAGGTGAAAAGATGAGGAAGTTTGCGTACTGTAAGGTGGTGCTGGCCACCTCTCTGGTGTGGGTGATGCTAGACATGTTCATCCTCCTTTACTTCAGCGAATGCAACAAATGTGATGACAAAAAAGAGAGAGGATTGCCGGGGAGAGACAGTGAGTACATGAATGCACACACCAGTTTTGTTGTATAACATAGTTATCATGTCATTTGAAATAATAAATATGTAAATAGCACTTCTATTGATTTCTATTTTGGAATTTTTACTCTCGAAATGTTTTCCTGATTAAATATTGTCCACAGTCAATAAATCCCATAATAAATAAGGAATAAATATGTTATCTTTCTTAGAAATTATGATTTTAGTATACACCATTTTATTTTGTGTTATTTTTTATAGTTATAACAATAATTGTTATTAAAGTCAGAGTGACAATGGTTTTTCTTTTAATTACTATTCTTTTTCTCTTTTTTTTTGGAAGCTGGAGTCATAATTATTATTATTCTGCTTCCGATTCTGAATCTGTTTGGTACTGCACAATCATACTTTTGAGGAAGTACCAAATAATTGCCCTTATTTGTGTGTATGTGTATATGTTGCTACTTCTAAAGTGATGTTTTTGAATTGCTAATTAATACTTGATCTCAGCTGTTAAACTGTCAACTTGAGATTTGAATCTGTGTTGGAAGTAAGTAGTTTGCACAAAAGGGTTTTTAAAGGCACTCCGGTGTTGTTTCTTATATATTTATGCAGTCACAGGGACAAATTATTTTATAAATGCATTATATTATATAAATCTTGTGCAAAGTTTGCACGTTGGTTGCATGATATCCAGTGTCTGTGACACAGACCCCCACCTGTGGACGTTGGGCTCTCATACCACCCTCGTGGAGTCTTTTTCTGATCGTTAGAGACACATGCACATTTGTGCCCTGCTGGAGGTCATTTTGCAGGCATCTGGCAGTGCTCCTCCGGTTCCTCCTTACACAAAGGTGGAGGTAGTGATCCTGCTGCTGGGTTGTTGCTCTCCTCTCCTCAACGTCTCCTGATGTACTGGCCTGTCTCCTGGTAGTGCCTCCATGCTCCGGACACTACGCTGATAGACACAGCATCCTGACACAGCATTACCTAAGCCACTTGTGTGGGTTGTAGACTCAGTCTCATGCTACCACTAGAATAAAAGCACCACCAGCATTCAAAAGTGACCAAAACATCAGCCAGAAAGCATAGGAACTGAGAAGTGTTCTGTGGTCACCACCTGCACCACTCTTTCATTGGGGGTGTCTTGCTAATTGCCTATAATTTCCACCTGTCGTCTATTTGAATTTGCACAACAGCATGTGAAATGCTGTAGTTGACTTGGAGTTATATTGTGTTGTTTAAGTGTTCTTTTTTTTTTAGCAGTGTATATATATATATATATATATATATATATATTTATATATACACATACTACTTTTTAAAGTATGATGTGCTTAACGTGTATCTTTAACTGTTCATTATATAGTGTTACAATTAATTATACCGATTCAAGTAGCATGAAACTTAAAGCCGGGCTTTAGGAGTTTTAAAATCCTAACCGATAATGAAATCTGGTTGCAGCACACACGTAAAGAGAATCTTCTTTCCTCAGATCTTAAACATACACACACTACAAGATTTTAACATCATGTCACATCACACACTACAAGATATTATTTAGATTACAATGCCAGAGGGAGCGCCTCACATGATCTCACGCAGCAGATCGTGATATTTCAGTGATGTTTACATTAGCTTTCAGTACTCGCCCTGTATGTTCAAAACAGAGGTGCAGCGCTTCTCTTTCTCCGTATGGTTGCGTTACTACAAAACTGCATTTCCACTATACAGTGGAGCCGTAACTTACAGCAGCTGTTTTGCAGTTACACTTTAATTATTGTGAAAGTATTGACGTAATCATATAGCCGTCATCATCCCGATTTAAAACATGTTTGATATGATCGAGGCGGCCCTGATTTGTGCACGAACACATCTGGAGGCGCAAAGTTCCATCGGTTGCCAGATAATCTGCGCCGAACATCGGACCCATCAAGAACCCATTAAGGACCAATTCTTGGGATGTGAAAATCTGGGCTAAAAAATCCTGTAGTGTGAGCTTGGCTTAAGTAGCTGCAACATAACAAAGTAAAAGATCCTAGTATTCTCCTCTGGTTTTTGTGAGAAAAATGAAAACAGCTCTAAATAAAAATGGGTTCTCGATTCCCAACCCCATTATTTACTTCTTGGATCCTTTTTCCCAATTTCAAGACATCCCTAGATGCTCCCAAAAGGGTTTTTTGTCAGATTTATCTAACCTCTGGGGACAGTTTTGTCCCTAAAGTATACTGTAGCTAAATAACTCCAAACACACATACAGCTGATACAGGAAGCACTCGACAACAAGACTATTTCCACTGGTTGTCTATGTCTTATGGTGTTATAGTGAGAAATACGGGCAGGTATTGAACTGTGTGTACTTCTGTGGGAGAAGAAAAGAGTGTAGAAATATAATCTCGTAATTCTATAGCTGTATTGACTCCACATACAAAAGCATTCCAGCTGTGCAGTTTATCTTAGAGAAAGATGGAGAAATCTAAAGCAATATTCAGCTTTAAGGATGTTTTTAGTTTACTTTTATATGTTAGTTTAGCAGTTTTAGTATCTTGATTAGTCTCACTGTAAAGGTAAAACATGAATCTAATGATTTAGAGACTATAAGACTTGAAGATTTGAAAGGAACAATAGTATGTAGATGGCAATTCAGTGTGAACGCATATTGTTTCACAAAGCTTTCTTTGTTACTAATTGACCTCTCTATCCCCCTGATCAGGTCACTTTGGTTTGGAGAGCTGCTTTACTTTGGCCATCATCTCAGAACAATAACCCTAAAATAATCTGCTCACCACATAAAGCACATTTTCTGCTGCTTGTGCTTCTGTCCTTAGCAATGATTATACGATTTTTACCCCCAGAATCCCTGAGGAAAGTCATTGGATTTTGCTGAGCAGGGAAACAGGACAAAGTTGCCTTGTAATGCGCTCAGTCCGACCAGCTAAATCCTGCCCACTCGACATGCATGCGGCTCACTCGTACATACACACAACAGTGTACGCAAGCTTAAAACAGGCAGTTTGCTTCTTAGAGCAGATGTAATCTCTCACACTGTTGCAAATCTGACCTTAATCTCACCAAAGCATGCTTTTTGAGTTATTAATGATCAAAGCTCAGTGCTTATCTACCCACACAAAATCCACAAAAACACACACTTTCTGTATGTAGTATGACTGGGATGAGTATGAAATGCGATGTGTTAATACATTTTTTTATTGTGCCTTTCCGGTTCTGCAAAAAGTATGACCGTGTTATTTTATTGCGTGTATTTAATTAGCCCTAGAAAGAATTTATTCTCATCACAAAATACATCATTTGAAATGAGGTGGAAATGCTACTGCGGTAGTGGTTTTTCATTAAAAAATGCCAAACATAACAGAATTCTCTTGTGATGTTTGTGTATATCCACTTTGTAAAGATTAAATAAACTAGTGAGAGCATGATGGGTTTATTTTCGAAAAATCCACAGGGCCCAAAGTGGCCATAGTTGGAGAAACGCCCATGTGTACTCAATCAAAAGCCGAGGAAACAGTCTTGACTCCATGTGTGTTTGTGTTCCAGCTGTTGTTCAAAGGCCTCATGATGGCCCAGGGGAGATGGGAAAGCCGGTGGTCATCGCTAAAGACCAACAGGAGAGGATGAAGGAAATGTTTAAAATAAACCAGTTTAACCTGATGGCCAGTGAGATGATTGCACTCAACAGATCTTTACCGGATGTGCGTCTCGAGGGGTGAGTGTCTGATTATTTATGATAGCTTTTTTAAAACCGAGTTTGTTTTTGTTAAACAGACGTATTTTAATCCTGTAACTGACCAAATTAACATTTTTTGAAATGTAGGTGGTTTTGAACTTGGGGTTGGTGTTTGGCTGTTTGACTTAAAAATAACCGACAGTCACATTGCGGTGTGTGTGTGTGTGTGTGCTTTTTGCTGTGTGAAATGCATGTGTGGCAGGGAGTGAAATGTAAACATTGATCCGTGAAATGTGTTTATTTTCTGCCCCTCAGATTAATTACTGGAGAGGTATTTTTTCTCAGCTGTGTTTGAAGCAAACCAATAGAATCAACATTTTCAATTAAAAGATAAGAGTGTGTCAATTACAGAGTCACAGTCATGACCTAACTTCACACACACACACACACACAACTATCACCTCCACAAGAATGCGATCTTCTAACTCTCATAACTAACAGCGTATGTTACTTGTAAAAGCACAAACTTGTTAAACCAAAGAGTTGAGGGGAAACTGGTGGAAATCTGAGTGATAATGAAAGAGCTGAACTCTTCTTCTTAAAGCAGGATGCGGTCTGCTCTCTTTCAGATGTTTTCCGTCTTTGGTTTTGTAAACGTGAAGGTTAAGCAGTGTTTGGTCAGACTGTACTAACATAAACTAGCAGTCAAACGTTTGGACACACCTGTTTGTTCTATGTTATTAGCATTTTTCTGTGCGTGGGCGCGTGTTATATTTTAGTTTAGTCGAGAAATTCATGCATAGGCTGACATGACTTAGCTTGTATTAGTCTAAAAAGCATTTTCAACGAAAAGCTTTTAGATCAGAAAGAATTTAAGATCATGAAAAACACATTCAGGCAGCCAGGTGTGTGTTTCTGACCACAAACTGTCAACTCAGACAGGAAGTGACCACAAGCAACATGCATGTTTTATTTATTTATATGAGTTATTTTGTCGTTTGTTGTTTTGCAGTTATATGGTGATGAGAATTTCTGCCCATTCAAATGTGATTAAATAAAGTTTGGGGTCAAGTTTTTAAAGAAATTAATATTTTTATTCAACAAGGATACAATAAATTGATCAAAAGAGAGTATAATGTTACAAAACATTTTTATTTCAAATAACTTTCTATGTTATTTGTATTATTTTTCTGTATTTTAGATCAAATGCATAGCCTAAGAACTTTCAGAAACATCAAAAAAGTCTTACAGACTCCAAACCAATAAATAGCAGTGTACAAATATGTAATTAATAATAGTAAAATCAGTGCAACAAGAAAATTACAGAACATTTCAATAAAATGTAAAAAATAATATTGTATGCTTACAACTGAGCCTTTTTACGAAGACGTTTCAAATTCATTTACATAAGACGCTAGACTGTGCACTGCGTAGTGTGCGATGAATTGTTTGATGTGTCGCAGTCATCCACCCTAAATGTTCTTTAAACACCTATTATCCTGTAAGTGTTTGCCTCGTCAAATATTAACTGCTAATATTTGTATTGTAGAGGTCAGATTACTGTGCGTGGGTGTGTGTGTATTTTTCACACTACTTAATATGCCTTTTATTTCTGTTACACTCTGCAGTAGTAAGTTCACTGAGGTGAGACGGAGAAAAGCAAAGATGTGGATAGAAGTTGTCACATTCGTCCTTGAAAAAGCGTGTGCGCGTGTGTTTGTGACACTTCTTTTGTTCTGTGTGATATCGCTCCAAACAGGCCCCCCTCTGTTCCTACTGCGTTAAATAATGTGGAGTTTGTCCATCTGCAGTGGACGCACACATTTTCAAAAGCCCTTGCCTTAAATATTTACGGTTTTAATAAGTCCCTGGATGTTCTCTCTTTCAAGGCGCGACCATGGAAACTATTCCACCGTTACAATAATGTCACCCGAGGTCTCGGAGCCAAGTAAAGCTGAAACATGTCTGTGAGGCAGACGCAATATTCACACACTCGCATACTGCTGAACGTCAGGCATTACGTCAAGTGTGTTTAATGAACTAAATCGTTTGCATATGCATCCTGGCAATGCCTGGCAGGGTGATAAATCACTGGGTCACTGCAAGGTACTGCAGGTCTGATAAAAATGCCAGAATTCTTGTTGTTTAATAAGTTTTGTAATTATGTAATTATTAGTAATATTTACAGACGCATTGTCAATATGACTTTCTCTTTGTGTGTGTGTGTGTGCAGGTGTGCTTGAAAGTGTCTATAGTTTCTCTTCCTGTCAGATAGCATTTAATATTTTTAGAGTGCATTGAAAGTTAATAATGCATTTTAAAATGTAATATGTTTCTGTGATGGCAAGTGAAATATTAATCATCCATTATTCTAATCTTGCGTGTCACATGATCCTTCAGAAATTATTTGGACATGCTGATTAGCATTTTTTTCAAGGTTTTTTGATGAATAGAGAGTTAAGATGAACAGCATTCCTTTTAATGAGGTAGAAATAAATGACAAAGGTTTTAAATTGTAAAAAGAAACATTAGGATTTAAAATTCAGCACAGATGTATTTTATACTAAAGCTTTATTCGTTCTTGCGACATATTAATGTGTGGCTACTGACCAGGTTTTATTAACTTTATGAACTAATTTGCTGCTTATTAATAGTTAGTAAGTTGTTAAGTTTAGATATTGAGTAGGATTAGGAATGTAAAATATGTCTTGCAAAATGTTAATAACAGACATGTCAATAAGTAGTCAGTTAATGAGAATTTGTACCTATACTAGTGTTACCCACCATCTTTTACTTTTTACCAAAAAAATGCAATTAAATGAGAAACATGCAGAATGGTCTACAATGATTTTTTTTCTGTATGATTCAACCATACAGACGGCTCAAGTGACAGTTTTAAAGTTTGCCCATGGTTTCTATGTTGACGTGTCTATGCTGGGGTTTGTATGCTGCAGTTGGAATAGAGTGAGTAAATGAGCCTGTGAAAATCATCATGTTTGCCTGCCTAGGATTTACCCTGCAAATGTGATCTCATATTTGCGTGAGAGCACATGGTCTGATGTGTTTTGTTGACTAGTAAGAGAAGAAGAAGGATCCATCTTCTCATCACTCTCTCTAGTCTCTCCCTCTTTCATTCTCCTCACACACAAACTCACAAATCTGCAGCAAATCTGCATGATGCGATCATGTCAACATGTGCCAAGAAGGCGTCCGGCGGCTTGTTAAATCTATGTCATGAAGGATTCAGGGCTGTCTGCTGAGTGTGTGTAGAAAATAACATGAACTCAAAATCAGCTTGGCATAAGTATAGTCTACTCTATACATCATTTCTTTCATAATACACAGCAGGCCTCCCAGAGAAAAGTAGCAGACATTGAAAATTAGCTGTGTATTCTGCTAAAAAGATTCACAGGCGATTGTTGATTTACTTCTCATTGTCTCTGCATATATAAGCTGGGGAAGAAAAACTGAAGCACTTCAGCTTTAACGATCGTATTTCATCTGGTTGGAGGATCAGATTCTGATTGGACTGATTTGAAACTATCTTAGCGACGCTCTTCAAACATGTCATTATGCTTTACTGTGCATCAGCAGATAAACCTTTTCCCAGTTACCTCTCTGTTTTCCCTGACCTCCTGCGTTCTCTGTTGTCTTACACACATACACACACTCATAGTGCCTAAGTGCTGTGTGTGATGTGTACTAAATTACTGTTTTGCTGCTCTGAATGGAGTAAAATGGAATACATTATTCTGTTTCTCTAAATTGCATATCAAAGGAGGACGAGCGAGAGCCGGAGAGAGAGAGAGAGAGAGAGATCTGATATCAAAGAAGTAAGATATCTCAATCTCTATGGAAGGAAGGAAGTGGAATAACTAGGCAAGAAAAAAAAAGGAAAGTGGAGATGAAAGCTACTGAAAATGTATCTGCCAAAGGGGAGAGCAAGTGTGTGTGTGTGAGCAAGCATCTTTATGTATTTGTGCCTGTTTGTGGCTGTTTCTTCCCAAACACTCCTCTGTGTGAACTGTCCCAATATTGTGTTATCTAGATGATCCTTGAAACCTTGGCAAAACAGGAAATTGAAATCAGCGGTAAATGAGTCTGACTTTTTTTCACTTTTTGTAAGTGAAACTAGCTAAAACTAAACTAAAACTAAACTTAAAGGCAGGGTAAGTGATTTTTCAAAAATGCTTTAGCAAACAGAGTCGGGGCAGAGTACCAAAACAAACTTGTAGCCAATCAGCAGTTAGGGGCGTGTCTACTAATGATGTGGAGGAGAGTGTGTTCAGTGAACAGCCGAGCCGAATGACAAAAAGAAAAAAAACAATGTCTGCTGAATGATAAGGCAAGAAGTAGGACCCGCGTAAATATTGATTTGTCGTGCCACTTGCGTCCGGTGTAGACAGCGTCACTGATTATAATAACTTCTATAGTATATTTTTTTGTGCCGCTCACATCCCATGTAGACGTGGTGTAACATTGGTTCTGCTTTGTTTCACAGAACTAATCATTGCCTGGGTTGCGTAGGCTACATGTGTGTGGGGCGGAGCTATCAGGGGCGAGACTCTTTTGGAGTAGGGGTGTTTTTTTCTTTTGATGATTTCAAATATCAACATCCAGAAATCGCTTACCTTTTTAGGGTTGGGCGATGTTGACCAGTTTGGCATCGTATGATGTCTGGTTTCAGCTGCGCGAAATAACAGTTGCAACATTACCGTTTTAACAGTTACATTTAACAGTATGTATAGACAATAGAGCTGCACACATCACACGTGTTCAGTGTGGTAATGATCTTTGGCTGTCTCTTCTAATACTTTTAACTAGCTCCAGATGCACTTCTTTTCAACTATTTTCGCTACATTCGCAATTACTTCTCTCCTCGCTAAAGACAGATGACAACAGTAGCGCAGAAATGGCAGTGAAAAGTTGATACTTTTGTTACAACGCTTTAGAAAATGAGAATGCAGCAAGGGTTCCAAAACAATAGTCAACTTATTAAACAGTTCATCTAACTTAATATTCATATCCAATTGGCCAAAACTGGTGAAAAATCGTAATATCTTTTTGTAGAAATATTCTTATACATTCTCAGTTTTGACCCAATTTTAAAGGAACTACGCAAGGAACTACTGTTGTCCACGAGGAAATTAGTTTAAACAAAAACTATTGAATAGTTCTGTTGCAATACAGAGGCTGGATCTTTTGGATCGTTAATTGGACTTCTGTGCTGTAGAATATGCCTCCCCTGACAATATTTGTTGTTGTATTGACCTTCATAACATGGTTAGCTGTTCAAAAGTGAGCTTGATGACCTGATTGACTGTTTAACAATGTGATTAGCATAATCACTGCAATTTATCAGCTAAATTATGCATTGCTTGATTTCTCCTTTTTCATTCTTGTTTCTTTTGTCTCTGTGTGTGAGTTTTTTGGTTTGCTTCCACAGTGTGGTGAGCAAAACGTTTTTGGCTTGTATTTTTGTAATTAGCAAGTTGTGCAGAACCATTAAAAGCATATGGTCAAGACTGTAAAATCGCAGTCAGCATAGATTTACACAACCACGCCAACACACGCTGTTTTTATAGTTGTGTGTCGCATAGAGAGAACAGCTCACAGCTGGGAACAATGCTGACCTTTTCTCCTTCGCTGCATTCCTGCTGTCTTGGAGAGAACTGTGTATGTGTGCGTGTGTGTGTGTTTGATGCTGAGAGCTGTACTGTGGTAAGGTAACACAATATTTCCTTTACAGTTTGACAGTCTTTGTTTTTATATGTCTTTTTTACTTTCAAATAGAGCCAGGTAGTTAAAAAAAAGAGTCAGAGGTCCTGAGGAGTCAAGAGAGGCATGCCTTTTAAAAACATGAGAAAATAATTGAGTTAATAGATCAATTAATGTGTTTCTTTTGTATAATAAATATAGGTATAGAGATTTGGGGATGTGAGTAGAGGCTGTGTGCATTCTCACGAAGGCTGTATTTTTGATACGGGAAAAAAACTGATATATAGTAAAATATTAGTTCAATTTAAATAGCTTAGTTTTGAGCTGAATTTTGAGCTGGATTTTCATCATCAGCAATCCAGCATTTCAATGTAAAATTACTCTTTAGAAATCATACTACTGTAATATGCTGAAATGATGCTAAATTAACATTTAAATTGATTTTCTTTATTTCAGCATTCTCTGGTCAATAAAAAGTTTATTAGAATAACATTAATTTAAATATATAAATACATAAAATACATTTTATGTAAAAAATGTAAAAATACATTTACAACGATGTAAAGGTATCTACTGTCACTTTTATTCAATATAACATTTTTGTAGAAAAAACAGCAGAAAAATTATAGGTCTATGTGGGTAAAAAAGTGCGTTCATATTCGCCAATGGCCGATAGACATCATGATGCTGAGCCGGCATCGCGATCCTCCGCCCCGCCGCAGCAGCAGCACCAAGCTCGCGAAAAATACACTTAATCTATGGCGGCAAATCTATGTCATTAATAAGCGAGCGCACCACTGATGCTGGCGAGCGTGTTAAATCATTTCCGCGGGAGGAAAACAGATGTACATGCGAAGAAACGGGTCCATGAGCTCATTTCAAACCCTCGCACGCGCTCGATATGTCATCCGTGCACAATTCAAGCAATCGTACGCAATCTTTCCTGCGCTCGGTCCTCTCTCACCTGTTCGCGCGAACACTGTTATTTTTGTCAGTCATATAGCGGGGGTTACAACTAAACACCCCCCCAACCACCACCTACGACGACGATATCATCGTCCACCGCGATGTTTTACATTAGAAATCGGTCAACATCGCCCAACCCTAATTAATAACCAACTGAAAGTATTTCAACTGCCTTATATAAGGACACAATAGTTCGACCAATTAAAAACTTTAAAATGAGTCAGACATGGCCTTCGGTCTTCAATTGCTATTTGTAGTCTATGTTTTGGATTATGAAGGCCGCCGTGACACCAGCTGGTTGTTTTTGTATTTCCATTTTCTGTTTTGATTCTGTACTTTGATATGATGAAAGCGCTGGTCAGAGAGATTTGGATTTAGCAAGTGTGTGTGTTTGAGATTACAGTGACTTTGAGAACTGATGACTAACCGATCCTGTGTGTCCTCTAGCTGTTATCTCTGCTTTAGAGGGAGAGCAAAAGTAAAAGAGAAAGGCTGTCCTCAATTTCTCCTCCCAAATGCACACCGAGCTTAAAATGTGTGTAAAATCGCAGTCAGCTGCATCGTTGGACTAACTCAATCTAGTAGGATGTCCTGTGAATGACTGAATAACTTCAGCTCACATTCTTCTTTCACTGCATCACTCTTTCTCTCTCTCTCTCTGTGCTGAAGTTAAGCATGATTTGGCCTGAGGAGTCTGATCTAGTATAATAACGCGTGTGTGTGTGTGTGTGTGTGTGTGAGCGAGAGAGTGATGGAAGAGTTCTACAGACCTACGGCTGTTTTTGTCTCTCTCTGATTGCACCAAATATATCCAATTATTCCTAGGGCCTGAGAAATGTGATTGTGTGCGTGTCTGGTGTCTCTGAGGGTTTGTGCGAGCATGTGTGTGTTTCATCTTTGATTTCTTCCATCTTTTGATCAGCCATTCGTTTCCACATTGTCAAAGCTATTTTGGGCTGATTTAGCCTTTGCTCTTAGACACACACACACACACACACATATATATAAAGTGATGGCCAGACATATGCTACCTCACCCACTCAACTCACTCACACTTTGATGGTGTCTGTGCTGATTGGAGGTAAGGGATGCATGATCTTCCTGCTCTGCAAAATTGATTTTTATAGAGAGACAGAAAATCTAGGAGAACGGACACCAAGGAATGAGAGCGAAATCTGTGCTTCATTTTAATCAAGCAGGTAGCAGGGCTGACCAATGAGACGCCTCGGCTGCAAATTAAACCATTGTCTGGGGTCCTGAGAGTCGACATGAGGTTAATGAATTTAAAAAGAGCAGTCTGTGCGTTTCCAGATGATGAGTTTAAGAAAGATAGGGGCCAGGAGGGTCTGTGTTACCGCAGTGATGGGACATGATGGGCTACTACCCCTCACCTTCATTTAATTAATTGTGTGTGTGATGGCAGGTAGGTTGGAAGGTGTTTTGTCTCTTTTTTTCTGTTTTACTGTTATCGTTTTTGTGTAATTAGGTTATCAATCATTTGGATAATTCTAGTTTGCTGCTGATGAATGTGTTGTTTTGTGATTGATGTTTTGTCTTTGTGGGTGATCACAGACCAAAATCCCCCAGCTGTGCTAGGGCAAACAGGAAATGAGGCAGGAAGTGGAAGCGTGTGTCCCACTACAGCTCTCCAGATACAGCAAACACAGGCTTTCCTCTTCCTACCACAGCATAGACTGGCACAGTGACCTGCAGTTATATAATCCACAAACAATCAACACATTCTCTGAACCTGCCCAGAGCCCCTCAAATGACCAATCAGAGTCCATGCTCTGGATGACTAATTGAAATTTAGACCAATGATGAAGTCGTGGAATGGGATGTTTATGGAAACATTTATTGGAATTTCAGACCATATTCTGGAATCCAAGAAAGATTAGAATCTCCCTCTTCAATTAAATTCATTGTGTGTTAAAGAATGCTTTTATTCCCAGAGCATTTTCAGTAATACTGGCTGCAGCGAGAATTGGTGAATAAGAAAACTAAAATAACAATACCGCAGATTGAGTAAACAACTAGTGTTAACAGATAAAAAATCAACAACATAATAAAGTAAAAGTAGAGAATAAACTGAGAAAGTATCTAACAATTAAATTAACAAAAATGTATTAAGTAATAGATCTATGGTGCCCCTAAAGGGACATGGAGATGAGAAAAAAAATGTATTTATTTGAATTCTTTTAAGCTTCTATAGTGTTCAGACAGATATTTTTAGATAAACCCAAACCTAACATAAAAAGACTAGATGAATGTGATAATAACAGCAATAATGAATCTCTTTCATGTTTTTGTTGGTTAATGCTGATTGTTAACTCATTCACACTGAATATTGCACCTTGTTGCAACGTGTGACCAAACCTGCCAAAGTCGCAAACATTCATTCAGACTCCCTGTCATCATTTATTCCAGTGTTGTCTGTTTTTAGCGCTCCTCGCACTAAATGAGAAGCATTCGCAGGCTCTCCAGCAGCTCTCCACTCACCGTTTCTTCATAACGGCTTGTGTGTTTCTGATAAGTGCTAATCTTCACTCATCTCAAACAGAGCTCTCTGCAGCTCTCCAGACCCTGTGCGGTCTCTCAATTTGTGTACTCAGGCGGGAAGAGAGCTTTTTTTAATATCTTGTCTGCAAGTTTTGTCCATTCTCATTGCCAAGCGTTATATTTTGCAGGTGTAAAACGAAGGTGTATCCAGACGATCTCCCACGCACCAGTGTGGTGATTGTGTTTCATAATGAAGCGTGGACCACTCTGCTCCGAACTGTCCACAGCGTCATGAACAGGTCACCGAGACACCTGCTGGAGGAAATCGTGCTGGTGGATGACGCCAGTGAGAGAGGTGAGTGTGCGCACACTAGATTTCGCCAGTGTTTTGGAAACCAAATGTTTCCACAAGGATAATAAAACCGAAATCTCCTACAGTGTAGCAAGCCAAGAGTCATACGTTTAACAGCTTTAGATCTTTGTAAACATGTCTTAAAGAGATGTCATCTGCTGGAATGTCACTCTTCTGTACACGCCAGCAAGGTTACAGGTTATATGAAGTTTTAAACAAGGCTTTTTTTTATACAAACACATCGCTTCAGTAGGCCTTTATTAACCACCCAGAGCCACGTGGAGTGTTTTTTATCATGCATGGATGCACTTTTTTAATGCTTGGAAGAGCCAGGCCGTTTTTCAGTAATAAATTCAATTGTGTTTATTGAAAGAAGAAGTCATATACACCTAAGATGGCTTTGAGGATGAGTAAATCATGGGGTAATTTTACTTCTTGTGTGAACTGTTAATTTAGATTAAGGTTAAAGGATAGGAAGCCGTAAAATCAATAGAGGTCAACAAAGCGTTCCCGCCATTTAAGGAAACCTGAGCATGTGTGTGTTTGCTGAAGCATTTCTTTACAGTTGACATGAAGTTACAGTTCACCCCAAAATGTTCTCATCATGTTTGTTAAAACATGTATTACTGACTTTTTCCATGAAACGCAAAAGTAGATAGTTTGAAGAACTTTCATACTGCTCTTTTCTAAACTATAATGGCGCTTTTGCTCTGCGTGGTATGACTCGACTCGGCATGGCACAGCTCATTACGGCACGACTCAGTTCCGCTCGGTTTGCGTTTCCACTGCAGTTTAGTACCGCTTTAGAGGGGGCGGGATTATTCACGTGTCGTTATAGTTGCGCCGCCTCTACTGCCGTGACATCATCGTAAAAGCGCCACAAACAAACACACAACAATGGAGCATATCGACGGAATAGTGTTCTTCATTCTTGGCATGTGGATGTTTTTAACAGCAAGACGAAGGAGTTTGTTTCAAAAGAGGCTGAAAGAAAACACAGCTAAAAAAGATTTGTTAAAAGGTGCGTTTCTTCAAACAAAAAATTTGCGTCCGATCCTTCTCTGGCTGTGCTGATTTAAATCTAGCGGTTGTGTTTTGTCTCGTGTCGCAAGTTCAGTGACGCAGTAATGACGATTTTCACTGGCCAATCAGTGACCAGCAGAGTTTACACGTCACGTTTTGGTAACGGTTCGGCTCGCTTGGAACCTCGACTGAGGTGGTACTAAAAAAAGGAACAGGTACTGTTCCCAGGGGAAAACCCCCCAAAAGTGAGCTGTACTGAACCGTGCCGTGCCGTACTATGTGGTGGAAAAGCGCCAGTTCAACACACGATTGTAGTCTATATGATATACAGTATATGGTATTCTCCAAGACTTTTGTATCTAAAGAAAGGAATAAAGCCATTTTGTACAAAAAAAAACCCACCTTGTATTGTATGGAGTAAGGCTTAGGGATTCTGCTGTACATGTTTCTGTGGGTAAATCGAAAAACAGTCGAAGAGAAGTCAGGAAATAAAGGGTGAACTGTCCCTTTAAAATTGTTGTGTAACTAATTTTTTCTTTTGTTTTGTGATGTTCATTTGATTGAAATGCTTGATTGTTAATTGGATGGAGGCAGATCTGAATGCGAAGCGGGGTTGATTTTAAGAGAGAGGGTCTTGGTTTAAGCAGACTACTGGAAGATACATTTATGATACTTTTTATTATGGATCTTGTATGAATTGTCTACTTAGACCTTTCATTTCGACATATGTGGTGCTAACTGCTGAAAGGTGGGATGATAGCACAGACATCTCTCACATGCACAAATATATGCTTTCACACAGATCTCTTTTTTAAGATAAGGACATTGTACTGCAGCACTCCAGAGATAATGACGTGGTTCTGTTTCCACTCTTTGAAAATGCCTGTATCATGCCAGCTCCGCTTTCACTGTGTGCGTTTTGTGTGTTTGTGTGCAGTGAAAGGGAACAGAACACATCTGGAGGAAAAAGATGGCCGGTGACCTTGTTGCATATTCACGTCAGTGATGAAATGTGATTTACGCACTGGAAAGCGAGTGTGTTTGTTAAGACAGATTTATACAGAGAGAGAGTGTGTATGTTCAGCCTGACGTCTCTGACTAGCTCTATTGTGAGCCGGCTGCTGTGTGGGTTTGCAGCTCTAGTGTCTTTGTCTTTATCTGCTGCACTAACCTGTTATTTGGCTAGATTATGGGATTAGTGGATTAGTAGGTGTAATTAATACATACCTGGAATTATATTATCATTAGCCCACACACACTCACTAACAGTATTTTTAGCATAGAGATACACTATATATAATGCACCCAAACTTCTTATATCAAATATATAAAAAAAAATCACTTGCCTGATAATCGATATGTTGTGTGTATATATGTATATATGTATATATATATATATATATAATTTCATGTATCTTTTAATATATTTGATATAAGAATTTTGGATACATTTTGGCTGAAATGCAGATATTGACTTTGTTGTTGCATTTAGGTTGTCTTTGATATCCTGTAATTAGTTAAAAAAAAAACCTATATATATATATATAAACTAATGTTATCTTTGAAAAGAATATGTACATGTAGAATAATTTACATTATGGTTTGGTGTTAAAAATACAAAGTAATATACAAAATAGAATATTTATAGCTCCCATTTATCAGTTATTGACAATAAGTATTGCCTTGTTGGTACTGGCCAGCAATTTTATTACATCTTTGAATATGCATATCATTATTTGAGGTATTAGAACCACTCGAGAGCTATTAAATACTTGTGCTATGAAAAGGTCTTCATATTTCTAGCTGTCTTGTATACTGTGCATCTCATTCGCTGTGGTTTAAATTTTATTAACTTCTAAATGATATATACATTGGTCTATTGAGTCTAACACCTTACTCTAAAACTCATTAAAATGTCAAAATGACTCATCTCTATAGATAAATCAAGTTATCATAAGAATTTCTCTTGCTCTGCAGTGAATCCTGGGAATTCTAATTTAGCCGGTGTCGTACTTATTATTGTAATTATTCAATCCAGGTGTTGACAGACCTGCTTCTTTTTTTCCCCCATAGCCCTGAATCATTTTCTCCATCACTGCACTGCTGTCATCTCTCCCACAAGCATTGATGTGAGTGCCGGGGCAGTGACACGACCAAAAACACTGAACTTTTACTGACACTGCAGTATATTGGAACGCAACGTTATGTCTGACTCCTTCGCGTATGCGTTGTATGCGCACCATCCACACAGTCTACAAAAAATTGCCTGCACGTTGGCGAGGTGCACAGATGTCCATGAGCTTTCCTGATGACAAAAAATACATAATGAGGACGGCCGAAGTATACTTTGGCCTTGACTAACAACTTGTGCCAGCGTTAAAATAGTACCGTTTGCACTGAAATAGTACAGAGATGCGCACTGAAGCATTAGCGCTGAAAAGACATGGTCACAGTTGTTTTTGTATTGCAATAGAACATGCATTTGTAGAAGCTTCCCTTTCAGGAGAGTATTAAAATGAACCATGCCGGCATGATTTACTAAATTTAGAAAAAAATTGTATGCAGATTGTTTTGGGGTCACTATTGACTTGGAAAAAATACTATGGAAGTCAATGGTGAATCAAAGTTAACCAAAATGACATTGATACATTTTCATGTTTTAAGTTTATTTTTATAGGCTGTGTTGAGGGAGACACCAAGTTTTTGCACTTGCAAATGCCACTGACTCGTGACCCGAGAGGTCAGGAGCATTTCAGCTGACTTTAGAAATGTATCCTGCGGGTCTTTCACTGGCATTGGTCTCGTTGGCAGCTGGTCCGGAGTGCTCTGACCTCTGTATACATGACCTCTGCGTGACTCTGTTGCCCTCCAGCGTCATTTCAATGGCCGCTGAAAGCCCTGCACGAGTGCACCATGTGACCCGGCTCGGGGTGTACAGCTCTAGGGTGAACATTCACTCACTCACAAACACAGACAGCAGCCATCCAAACTGCTGACAGCACCGTGATGTGATGACCCAAACACACATGCAAAAGCTTACATCGAACTCTGTTAGGACACTTGCTTATTGTTTTAAAAGGATAAGAAGAAGAAACAAGATTGTCAGTGTTGTGAACACACATTATCTTTTTTTTTATACTGCAGCTGAATTGAGTACATTTCCTGAACCGGGATTTGTGAGGAACTGCAAGGGGTTTGTGAGCTGATGAAAAGCTAAGAATTAATGGAATAATGACAACGTAAAATTTGAATAATGTAAAACTCTTGGAGATTTCAAATAAATATTTAGGTTTAAGAGGTTTGACTGACAAAAAATCTTTGGGAATCCCTGCTCTAGGCTATTACAAAATGAATAACTTATTTAACATGTTTGGTAGTTTGAGGCACAAAACTAGCTTGTTCTGTTTCATATCAGTGAATCTGCACTTCAAACCGTCATTCATTGGAAATGCTGACCTTACAGTTTCAGAGGAGCACTATTTATCTGAAGGACGCACTACAGAAAAAAACATTGTTTTTTCCACTTTATTGATTCTCTCTTTCTCTCAGGGTTTCTCTTTGTATTTCTTATGCTCTCTGTTATCAGATATATGGTTTGTAATGGAAAGTAAATAGTGAAGGTGAATCTTTTCCTAATTAGCTAGTTCATACAGTAGGTGTGTTTTCATGGTCAGCATCAAGTCATTTCGGTTGTATTCTGTGTTTTCTGGAATTATGATGAATTATGATTTTGTTTGCTAGTTTAATTTAGTCTGTAGGTGAGAGACTGCAGAGACTTTGACAGAGTGTTCATCCAAGAGTGCTTTGAAGCTTCATTTGAAGCCTGTGACACACACACACACACACACACACACACACTCCTGTCTACCCAATGCAACATTTTGACAGATTCAAAAAAGACACATCGATGTCTTCTTTTCTCACTCTGTCACGCACACATGCGCCAGTTCGGTCGGTAATAGATTGACTGCGCAGGTCACGTCCTGCATAAGAATAGCTGCCAGCCCCCCTCCTCCCTCATCTGTGCTAATCTGCTTCTCCTGTGGAGAGATAAAGACCCAAATTCTTCCTCTCATCTTCCTGCCGCTCAATTTTGTCCTCTAATGATGTCCTCTCTCGTTCCCCTTCCTTCTCTTTCCGCCCACTCTCTCTTCCTCCTCTCTATTTCCACTTAAACGACTAGAGGAATAAGGCAGGATATTGATTTACGTGTGCATAGATTTACTCACGTGGATGCAGGGAATGATGAGTGGAGCTCATTTGAGCGGGGCATCCGTTTGACTTTTTTTATACAACATGTAATGGAGTTTGCAATGCATTTAATTTACATATTTGCACCTTAAAGTGGGGAAACATTGCAGGATGGTACTTAGATGTTGTCAGGTTGTTTGTATGTGTGAAGAAGTTAAAGAGACGGATGGCCAGATAATGGCATGGAAACAGCAAATAAAGCTTTTCTTTCCTGGCTGAATGTGAAACTTTGTCTGTTTCTGGAGTGTTTTAGGGGGGTCGCTGGCATCAGAAATCCCTGCTGCTCCTGCTTTCTTTGTAGTTCAGAGCGTTCTGTTCTGTTCCACATATCACACCTCAAATAAAGCATGAGAGAGCAGATAAACCCTCTCTGAGACTGTACTGCACAGACGTGCCCTGCCGTCAGATTTCTTAAAGGCTTGTGATTGGATCTGTGGGTGCGCGTTTGCCATACATAGATTTTTTTGGGGGGACAGATCCATCTTACAGATTTTATTTGTTGATTTCGTTAAAATAATCTCTAAAAACTAACATGAAAATCCTGTTATTCTACTCATCCGTGTTGTTTCAAATCAGCAGGATGTTAATGGCTTAATGTTGGACAACATTAGGCCTTTCAGTCCAAAAGGATAAGAAGCATTGACTTACAAACTACATTTTAACCATAAATGTGTCTGTAAATGAATGCTGATGTTTCACAGGCTTCTTTCTCTGTTTTAGAACACAGTTTGAATAATCTTGTCGGGCCATTCACTGGCTTTTCACTGGCTTATTTGATCAAAACAGACAGCGCTAGTATCCCACCGCAGTAACTTTAGATCTGTATTTAAAGATGGCTGCTGTAGCTGAGGATGTTGTTCCACATGAGCTGTGTTAAAGCGTTGGAGTCACTGGCAGCGTGAACCGATCCGCCCACAGCAGATGCTGATGTAGAGCAATACTCGTGAATGATTGAAGTGGGGGGAAATTATTACACAAAGGTTTTCTGTACATCATCAAGACAAAAAACACGCCCCCTCACACACCTTTTTGGGCAATAATCATTATATTTCAAGAGCTTCACTTCAGCGTGAAAAATATTGTTGTTGGCAGCCACATAAAAAATACAGTTTTAATGGAAAAATAAACCATCAGCTGGCTGGAAGCATTTGTAGACTATTGAACGTATGATCATGCAGTTGTAAATGTTTCCCTAATTATAATATTCTACATTGTGCCATGGCGAAAAAATATCGCTTTGCTAAACATCTATGGATGGAAATTGAGGGAAGATGTGATTTTGAATTATGTAATGTATGTATTTGTGATGCAAGTGTATAATTATTTATCTCTGTGTGTGTGTGTGTGTGTAGACTTCTTGAAAAGGCAATTGGAGCAGTATGTGCGGAAGTTGGAGGTTCCTGTGAGGGTGGTACGGATGGAGCAGCGCTCCGGCCTGATTCGCGCTCGGTTGAAGGGGGCGTCCATCTCCACAGGTCAGGTGATTACCTTCCTGGATGCCCACTGTGAATGCACCACCGGCTGGCTGGAGCCTCTGCTCTCTCGCATCAAACTTGACAAGTAAGTACTACTACTTTTAAGTTTTAAACACTAAACATTTTAACATTGTTACCCTAGGATCCAAAACTGACTTTTCTTCCCCGGTATGTGCTTGCTGGATATACTGGATATGTGATGTAATCGTATGTGGGATCTATTTATGTGAATAAAAATTGGATTTTAATTATTCACATTAAATTAGTAGATTTGCTTAGCTATTTATTTACCTATGAAGGTATGTTTTTATAAATAAATTAGAATTTTAGAGTTGGTTCTGGGTGTTTTAAGGCTAACTACTAGTCTACTACTATAGATTAATTACAGTTCTATAATAATTATTATTAAGTTAATATAAAAATTGACAATCTACACAAAATACTGTAATTGTATATTAAGATAGCAAAAATATGATAACAAATGGATGAATTGAATGATAAACTCACAAACTGAGCATATCCCAGTCCCTCCAGGATTTTACAATTGTTTTGTGTGATTTTTGCGATCAATAATTTCCATAATTGGTAACAAATTTATGCACATTCACAAGAGTCACTGAATCCACGGAACATAAAATAATAGGTGTGTTTATATGTATTTTTAATAAGAGGATAAGTCTCTGAAGACACATGGTGTGTGTGTGTGTGTGTTTTGGCCTGCACCAATGGAAGACTAACCAGATGTGATGTTCTTCAGTCTGGCGTTTCCTCAAAACCCAGTGTACATGTTTGAATATATAATAGACTTTGACTAATATGTCAATCAGAGTGTGAGGTATTTATTTGCGATGTTGCAAGATATCCCCCCCCATCCCCCTATTGGGAAATAGCATTCCACCAGTGGATTTATGACTCGCACATATATGCGGTCACAAACACAAAAACATTTTTACAACCAGCATGCCTTTCATTTCATTTCTGCAATTTGTGGTGGAACATAAAAACAAACCAGTCGTCTTCGCACACACTTTCTTTCCCGCCCTTTTGGCATGTTGGTTTGCAGAGAGCAGAGCGATCAATAGCTTTTAGAGGTTTTTTTTTCCCTCAGTCCTTTATTACATTTTTGTAGTTGGGTTTCACCTTAGGCTGCATTTGTGTCTGAAATAGAGAACTTGTAGGGTATAGAAACATGAACTCACTTTCATCTGATTTTGATTCTTTGAAGATATATGCAGAGTATTTCTCCTCTCTTCTAAACATGCGCACATGCTCACATACTCGTGCTGATTCTCTGTGTTGTCTTGCCCCGGGCGGCCTGTTGGGGCATCATTAGCAGATGAAGCTTCAGTCTGCTGAATTTAGGAAAGGAAAGTGTGCCTGCGGTGCCTGAGTGTGTGTGTGTGTGTGTGTGCGCGATCTATCCTCACCGTCTGGGTTAGCATCACAGTGGGCTGCTTGGTGTTGATTGATGACACAAGTTTAGAGAGACGTCCCCTCTGATTTGTGTCTGCATCTGTTTGAGTAAAGAGAGGTGTGTCTGAGCGTGTCCCAGCTGAATTCAAAATAATAAAGGGACATTCTGTGGCGGACAAAACATTTTTTCAGGTAGATGAGGTCAAAGCAGTGAATTGCTAATATCATTTGTGTGTGTGTTTCACAGGAAAACTGTGGTGTGTCCCATCATTGACGTGATCAGCGATGACACGTTTGAGTACATGGCAGGCTCTGATATGACATATGGTGGCTTCAACTGGAAGCTGAACTTCCGCTGGTATCCGGTACCACAGAGAGAGATGGATCGCAGGAAAGGAGACAGAACCCTGCCTGTCAGGTAACAAACTGAAATGTGTGTCATGCAGTTAGACAAGTGAATCAGACCACGTCCAGTCAAAGGTCCATAGTAGAATTGACTACCGTACTTGTCCTAAAAGGATCATTTAAAAAAATGTAAGCTCTGTTTACTGGTGTCGTTCCAAACATATATGCTTTTATGTTTTCCACAAAACATTAAGGAAAAAATCCTCAAAAGTAGTCTGCACAATGATTGCAAATACATTTATATTGTTACAATAAAATTCTTTTTTTTTTATCATGAAAAACTGTATCCTGGTTTCAACAAAAATATTAGGCTAAATTAGTAGTTCACTCAAAAATGAATATTTTGTCATTAATTCCTCACCCTCATGTCGTTCCAAACCTGTAAGACCTTCATCTTCAGAAGACAAAGGAAGTTATTGTTGATGAAATCCAAGAGCTTTTTGGCCCTGCATAGACTGCAACGAACCTACCACATTAACTTTACAAAGCTAGAAGGATACTTTTAGCGAGTAGAGAATACAAAAATAAAACATTTATTCAAGAATTTCTTCCCTTCCGTGTCCGTCTTCGACATGAGTTCACATTAGTACCACAGTGCAGTTGCATTGCTGTCTATGCAGGGGCAGAAAGCTATCTTCATTTGTGTTATGAAGATGAACAAAGTCTTACAGGTTAGGAACAACATGAGGGTGAGTAAATAATGACAGTTTTGACTATTTGTTTTTTTTTTAAATGGATAAAATCACGCACACAGTCACAAGAATAAATTACAATGAAAAAAAACAACAACATTAAAATAGAAAGGGAATATTTTAAACTAATAATATTACACCATATGATTTTATATCAAATAATATTGTTATATCATCATAAAAAAATATATAAAAAATGCAACCTTGGTGAGAATAAGAGACTATTGCATTGAAAATGTAATCTCCATTTTACACGTACATCAGCCATGTACTGTTTTGTATCTTTATTGTCACATAAGTTTTTGAATGAAGCATTTCAGTATAGCGACTGTGTGTTCAGTACATTAGTATTTCGTTTCTAACACAGCTTTTTTTCAGGTGCCTAATTTTCCTTCCTTTTTGAGACCTTTTAATGTAAGAAATATGAATATAAACAGTGAATAGAGGGAGAAGTGTCACAATCCAGATCCGCATGAACACTAGTAGTATGTGTGATAAACAGTAGACAAAGACTCCAATTTGTAAAGGCCTTTTTAAATGCAAATTCAAATTTTTTTATTTTTTTTCCTTTTTAAAAAGGTATTTTACGTGCAACTTAAGTCTGCGGAATATTAAAGCATTTCTCCAGCCCTGCAGCTAAACAGCAGTTAACACAAAGACGGGGGGAGTTTTAATCCACACCAGAGAGTGTGTTTACCTGCTCACCTCATAACTACAGGAACAGAGTAGCTCTTAGCCTTCTACTGCTTGATTTCTTCACAGATCCTGTTTTTGAGAGCTGCACGTTTATCAGAACACTCTGACGCCACTCCGCTCTGTATTTGTATTTTTCACCTCACGACCCCTCGTTTACTTCGTCTCCTTTTTTACTTCAGAGCCTGGTTCTCTGCGTGAAAACAACTTGAGAGCATAACAACAACAACAGGTTCTTACTTGAGGAAAACATGACTGTGAATGAGACGTGCTGTAGGGGATGGATGGAAGGAAAACAGGAAAGAACAGAGAGCGCCTGCTGAGGGAAATGGACGAACACGAGTGAAAGATATTTAAAGAAGGATATGTTGTTGCCAAAATAGGCGCATGTAAACATGTCATTTCTACTGAAGATCTCATTCCCCTGAGTGACACGCGACGTGCTCGTTTGTAACAGATTGAATAGGAGAGGAAGAGCTGCTTTAATAAGATATGATCAATCCCCCGAAGGGCCTGTTTTGTAATTAAACTGTGTGTATTTTGTTTTTGCATCATCTATCAGGACCCCCACTATGGCAGGTGGTCTCTTCTCCATAGACAGAGATTATTTCCAGGAGATTGGCACATATGATGCAGGCATGGATATTTGGGGAGGAGAGAACCTGGAGATCTCCTTTAGGGTCAGTCTCACTGCTGATATTATAATATTCAACCACCACAATTTCACTGCATATATATATATATATATATGTTTATAAGTTTATGAGAATTTTTCATACTCTTAGAAGTAATATTTGTCCTCGTTTATCAGATTTGGCAATGCGGAGGGACGCTTGAGATCGTCACATGCTCTCACGTCGGTCATGTCTTCCGTAAGGCCACGCCATATACGTTCCCCGGTGGAACTGGGCAGATCATCAACAAAAATAACAGACGGCTGGCGGAGGTCTGGATGGATGAGTTCAAGAACTTCTTCTACATCATCTCACCTGGTCAGTCATGTTTACATGCTACACATCTGCACCGTAAACAGATACACATTGAAGTTTGAAATTTCAGTTTATATAGATGAGTGCACAGCTACTGTAATGGTTCACAAAATAGTGAAATGGTTACTGTAAATTCAATACATGGAATTATATACAGTATATCATTTATATCATATAATACAGTAAAAAAATTACAATATTTATGATGAAAAAAATTGTATGCAGTATACAATAAATGCGATATAAAATATACATAATTTGTTACATTAAACGTAGCTTTAGTATAATAGAATATGTATGCAATATACAATACACTACCAGTCAATATTTAACATATTATGTACAGTACAGTCATACTTCATGGAGGTATTTGGATGCAGACACAAATGCATTACTAACGTTACTGTGACAGTAAACAAAACTATTTTTGAGGAAAGCAATTATCATAAAAAATGATCAATTATCATAAAAAAATGATTCCTCAATTATCTTAAAATTATGATCACAATTTTTTGTTTTACACTGTTAGGGGTTAATCACAGTATTTCAGTAAAAAGTTATTTTAATTTACAAAAATGACATATAACATTTCTATCATATTCTATAATAATAATTCTCAGTTCCACAATTTCTTTACCAAAGCAAAAAAAAAAAACAATACTTGACTGTAAGTAAAAAGTCCCACAGTGAAGCAACAACAATTATTTTATGACAATTACGGAGGACCAAAAGAGCACTGCTGTTAATAAAAGGAGTGGGCTGGATTTATAACACAAGACAAAATGTGGGCATGATTGCGAAATGAATGCAGCAGAATAACCGTGTTATCTCGATAATCTTGTTTTCATAGTCATTTAAAGCCAAAAATCTTTGCCTTTGTGGCAAATGTAAGAATGTAACATTTACTTGTTTTATGTTATGAATCGCACTTTGACTCATTTTACCCATACCAATAACATTTCGTTATCTTGTCTCTCAGTCTTGTTTCTTTGCCTATGTTTTGGTGTCTTTCTACGACTGTCTATCTCTGTGTCTTTCTCAGTAATGGTGTGTGTGTGTGTATTATCGGCGCTTTTGGGCACTCGAGCCGTATTGACTCAGAAGGAGATGTTGGATAATAGATATTAATGTCACTGTCAATAGCGTCCAATGCTGCTCAGAGCTATCTGTGTGATTGTGTGCGTATTGTGTTATTCTTTCGCCCTCTACACAAATGCCTTTGTATACTCTTTCCTTATTGTTTGGATTGAAAGGCAAGCATCTAGATAAAAAACCCTAACCTTCAGTATCAAACTTCAGCCTGTAGCTTGTCCTTTAGCATTTGTGCTAGGGGTGTGACGATAACAATTTCTCCACGATCTTCTATTTAAGGAATATCATAGTATCGTGCTATTTTATCATCTCCGTCTCAAATTCTAATTCTGTCAAAAACACACAGAGTTAAAGTAGTAAAAGTAAACACTTGTGCCGGAATATTAGATGCGTGCAGCTCTTAAAGGGACAGAACTAAACATTCCGGCGCTTGTCATTAAAGGGATAGTTCACTCAAAAATTATAATTGTGTCATTATTTACTCACTTACATGTTGTTCCAAACCTGTATTAATTTCTTTCTTGTGCTAAACACAAAATAAGATATTTTGAGTAACCAAACAGTAGCTGGTCCTCATTGAATTTAACACAATGTTTAACAGAAAAAAGAAACTCATTCAGATAAAAACGAGCTGAGAGTGAGTAAATGAGTTTCACCTTTCAATACTGCTGAATACACCTTCGTAATATAATATTTTTGCTAAATAGCCCACCCCTAGCTCTGTAATTTGCAAAATAGTCTTAAAAAACCAACTTGAAAAAGAATCGGTGTGATTCTTGTGATTTTCCCCAGAAAAAAAACATGATATGATGTTTTTTCCATATCGTCCACCCCTAAATTGTGCTACAAACATGAATGACACCACAAGTCAGGACGCAAGTGGAGAAGAAGTGTTTTATTACATTTGTAAGCGATCAGGCTTGCAGGCTTTTGTCTGGGGAACAATAAAACAGTTAGGCTGAAGTAGGGCTCTAAACCATATCTAGCACACACTTGTTGTCCTTTAAAGAAAACATATTTTACGAAATAGTTCACATTTTAATCGCAATTTTAGTGGACGACGTTTAAACTAAAAACCAAATCTTTATAGATTCGATCATTATTACTGTGTGATGCACGTCGTTTTGTTTTAAATACAGTATATATACTATTATAATATTTCAGAAAAAATGTTTGCTTTGATATATTTTAAGAGTTAAACTGTTATTAATTTTGTTATGTACTTTAGTTTTTTAATATATTTTTTTAATGTTTTATTTTAGCTAGTATGCTAGTATTTCAAATTAAACGTAATAGTTCAAATGAATTTAATAGTTCAAATTTCTAAATTAAATCTAATAATTTGTTTTAGTTAACAATAGCAATACTGTTTTACCTTCTCTTCATTATCATTGATAAAATCAAAAAGTCTTAATAATAATAAAACATAATAATTTTGTTGACAAGATTAACAGTGCCGCTTTTCAACCACCCCAAACGCCCCATAAACCACTGAGCGAAGCCTCAGCACCTTAACCACCCACAGCATCCTAGAAAATCGAAATGTTAAAGTTTATTAAGCGTTTCGCATTCTCGTGTGTTTGTTTGTTTCAGGTGTGACGAAAGTGGATTATGGAGACATTTCAACCAGAACATCCCTGAGACAGAGACTGCAGTGTAAGCCGTTCTCCTGGTACCTAGAAAATGTCTACCCAGACTCCCAGATACCACGCCACTACTACTCGCTGGGAGAGGTCTGTATCGCTCTCACACACACTCATGCTGATAGCAAAAAAGGGAAATCACTGCATAGTGTGATAGGCACATTTGTGTGTGTGTTAAAGAAGCGCAGGTGTGAATTAGCCAGGGACGCTCTTTTTCTCGGAGGTTGACTGTGTCAAAGGAATTGATTGGGGTTTTTTTTTTTTTTTCATTCCAGTCACTGTGTTCAGGAAATGAGAGACATTTATTCTCTCCTGGTCTGTTCTCCCTCTGTCATCGACTTGTTTCCTGTTCCGTCTCTCACCCTTTCCTTCCATCTGTCCATCGCTGCCTCTCTCTCTTTCTCAGACGTTCTTATGAATAAAACATGCATGTCATCTCTGATGTCTGAAACTCGCTCAGAACGGAGTCTGTCTGTACTTCTGACTGGTTAAGGCTCTATCTTCCTTGTGCTGTCTCTTTTAGCTCATCTTTGTCTCTCCTCACCACTGATGGTGACACTGTAAGGTATAAGGCAGGGCACAGACAGAATAATTAATGGAGTATGTGACGTCACAATAAAGTTCCATGTGTAGCCAGTAAAAAGTCTAAGCTTGAAGTTTTTGAAATGTTCAACATGGCTGCTTTTATTTACTTAAAAAATACAGTAATACAGTATAGAGAAAATACTATTATTAGAAATATTATTACAATTATTTTCAGATATTTTAAATGTAATTTATTCCTGTGACATTACTCCAGTCTTCAGTGTCACACGATCCTTAATAGGTAATTTTTGATGTTGCAATTCATTGGCAATGTTGAAAACAGCTGTACTGTATATTTCTGTGGAAAGAAGGTTCTTTGATCAATTTAATGTTCAAAGAATGGGATTAATTTGAAACAGAATGTTTTTGTAACAGTGTAAAAGACTTTAATTTCTTATGATCAATGTAATGTATCCTTGCTAAATAAAAGTGTTCATGTCTTTTAAGCAAAAATCTTACAGATACCAGGCTTTTGAACAGTAGTGCATGAAAAGCTTTAATAGCTGGCGCAATAAAATCCCAAGATCGATCTTTCACTCCATGCCTAATTTTGTATCTGACTGAAAATGTATTAGTGCTTCCTGTCATTCCTGCATTCTGCTGAACTATCTCACTCAACTTTGTAGTGTTTATTTTTTAGTTACTTGTGTAAAGAAGCATTAAAAGAAAGAGAATTCATATTGCATGAAAATAAGGTACTGAATCAGAATCAGATTGAATCAAATTTGGATTAACCATTTAAGAATCTGAATTGCAAATATTTGGAATCTAAATCACTTGTCAATTTTTTTGGAAATGCCTAACCCTTTGAGGAGCTGTGCATTACAATGAATGAAACAAAATTATTTAAGCAGCCAACACTGGCTAAATATAATAGCAGTGAAGCTGTTAAATGTTAAGCCCCACTGATCTTGACATTTGTGTAAGTCAGTGTTTTGGATGAAAGCGGCGAGCTGTCTTTCCCTTCATCTGCTGTCTTTCATCAAGTGCACATTTACGTGTGTGTTTGTGTGTTTGATTGGCACAGTTGTCTCTTAGTTTGTCGATACTCCCCCCTGGTGTGCGATAAGCTTTGGGTAATTAACCATGTTTGACACTCAGACAGAGACGTGACTGTTTATTCATGCAAGAGAGCTGCTTGAGTGTGTCTAATCTATTTGTGTGATCTGTCCAATTGCAGATCCGTAATGTGGAGACTAACCAGTGTCTGGATAACATGGCCAGGAAAGAGAATGAAAAAGTGGGCATTTTCAACTGTCATGGAATGGGCGGCAACCAGGTCATCTTTCTCACTTTTAAAACTCAAACGTGGTTAAGTAATCATGATGATGCTTGATGTGTGCGACACTGATGTATTGTGACCTTTTCCACCCGCTCAGGTTTTCTCGTACACAGCCAATAAAGAGATCCGAACTGATGACCTCTGTTTGGATGTGTCCAAACTCAATGGTCCGGTTATGATGCTCAAGTGTCATCACTTGAAAGGCAATCAGCTTTGGGAATATGACCCTGTGGTAAGTGTTTAAATGTGAAACAGATCACAAAATCAGGAATGCTCTTAATGTTCTATGGGGCAGGGATCACAGCAGGATAAATGTGAAAATACACAAAACCAGAGCTGTAGTCAAGTCCAGCTGTGTCGAGACCGAGTCCAAAAAGGTTCAAGTCCAAGTCAAGCCCAAGTTAAAAAATTTTTAATCCAAGTCAAGACTGAGTCCAAATAAGAGAAAAAAAAGAATCCTCTTCAAGACCACATATTTAACTATTGATAATGTATGTGATATGAGAGACAGCATATTTCCTATTCTAAGAAAGTCATTGTGCATTCTTCAATGTTTTCCTATGAAATTGTTGAAAAATTAGAAAAATTAGGATGGATACGTTTTGGTGCTACCGGGCATGCGAACATAAATGCAGCATCACAATAATTAGTATTTCTTTATTGATTGGTAAGTTAAGGGCTGGGGAAGGTGTAGACGTTAAGAAAACACAGGTAGAAAATCCAATTAGAAATGCCTAACTTTTCAGAACAGCAAGTGTACCAGGAGTCATGTGACAAGAACCAACAAATCAGCTTCATCCTGTCCTATAACAAACCCTGAAAGCTCTACCGAGTTGGAGAAACAGCTGATCATAGCTGTACAAGGATAGACGTTTTTTCAAATAAATTTAGTAGCAGAGCTACTGCAAGGGATCTTTAGTGCTGCAACGTCCACGTCTTCATTTAGAGCGCGGGTCATGGTTGCTAAGCAGTACTACTTGCTTTGCAAAGATATAGAAAGCATTGCGCCTAGCAATTTTCCACGCATTTTTAAGCACGTCATGCACATGTGGTTTTGAAGGAGAATTTTTTTTTTTTGCTGGACTCTGCAGAGTCCAACAAGAACATTTGGCGAGTCCAATGACTAAGTCCGAGACAAGTCTTAGTGCAAACACCAATGAGTCCGAGACAAGTACGAGACGATAGAAAAATGTCTCGAGTCCGGACAGCCCTTCACAAGACCAGAATTGCAAGCTAATCTTATCTGTGTAAAGTTTCATGCTTCCTGCAGGGCTACCTTCCTGCAGACATCAATTTCAGCCCTGCTCGAACATTCTTGCCAAGTAATCCTGAAGATCTTAATTGGTTGCTTGGCGCGTTCAGGTTCGTTTTTTTTAGGGTTTGAGCTAAATTCTCCAGGATAGTGGTCCTCCCGAAGCAGGGTTGGCTACCCTGGTAAAAATCTTTTCTTGATGAGCACGAGCATAAAAAAGTTGTTAAAAGGACTGATTTTGACAGCTTCACTGTTGAGAAACATATTTTTGTATAGATTGTACAGAAAAATGAATGTGTTTTAACGAAAATATAAGCTTATGCTTTTAATCAGCTTTTTGATGCCTTCCCCCTTGACTTCAACTGCAAGTCAAATATTGTTGTTATTGTAAATATTTGTTTTTACAAACTGACAAGTGAAAATTAATTAAAAACATGCCCCAGATGTTGTTGATAGAGCTTAATTTGTTTGAATCCAGAATACTCCCTGAACTAGTTGTTTTATCCAGGACAAAACCCCCAATTCAATTCTGTCCTGATCTCGAAGGGTCTACTTTCTGCAGAGTTTAGCTTCAGCCTGCTTCAGCTCACCCACCTAGATGTTTCTAGTAATCCCAAAGACCTTGATTAACTGGTTCAGGATTTGAGCTAAATTTTGCAGGATGGTGGTCCCCGAAGAGCAGGGTTAGCTACCCCGGTAAAAACCCTTTTGTTTGATAAGCATGAAGATCCCTAAAAGGACTGATTTTAAGACTTTACAGTTAAGATACACGTTTTGTATAGATTGTACAGAAGAAATAATGTATTTTAACAACAAAAATAAAAGCTTATGCTTTTAAAGAGCAGATTAATGCATTTCCCCTTCGACTTTCACTGCAAGTCAGATGTTGAAAATATTTGTTTTTACAAACTGACAAGTGAACATTGTTTGTTATGGTGATTAAAAACATGCCCCAGATGTTGTTGATTGAACTTTATTTGTTTTGAATCCAAAATACTCCCTGAACACGTTTTATCCCGGACGAGCCCCCAATCCAATTCTGTCCAATCCTGCTCCTGGAGGGTCACCTTCTTGCAGCTCTGCTCCAGCACACCTGCCTAGATGTTTCGAGTAATCCTGAAGACCTTGATTAGCTGTTTAAGACTAAGTTGTTTATAATTAGAGTAGACCAGGGGTGTCCAATCCTACTCCTGGAGGGTCACTTTCCTTGCAGAGTTTAGCTCCAACACAGCTGCCTTCCAGTGATCCTGAAGACCTGGTTTAAGTGTGATTAACTCAGGACAGAGCTGAACTCGTGGAAGGTGGCCCTTCAGGAGCAGGATTTGGACACCTCTGGAGTACGAGCAAAACTCAGTAAGTCCTCAAGAATATTCAGCGTGTGGTGTGAAGATTCCTGTAACAATAATGAATGAAAATGAATGACATCTAGTTGATGACAAGGTCCACAAAGTGGTGAAATGTGTAAAACAATGTGCCAAACCATCATTTTGCACATTTTGCACCATTCTCTAATGCATGCATATATGCAAATATAATTTTGACTCTTGCTTTTCACCTTAAGGGTCTCAGTGGCCTCATGTATGTCATATAACATCAAAGACAACCAGCTAAACCTTTAAAGCTGTCTATCTGCAGGGTGCCCACTCATCCTTCTCTCATGATGTATGTGCATGAACATACACCCCCATGGCTTCGCTTATAAATGCTGTTGAAGGGATGTTAGTTTAGTTAGATTAAATCACCTCACTTGTCAATCTTACAGTACATCACAACGCACCTTCAGGCCTGAGGAGAGGGAATTAGCCGAGGGGAGGAAAAGTAAGATTGCTTTTTGCAATCCTCTGCTGTTGGCTTAAAGAGATGCCTGTTACTCCAAAGCCTCCTCCTCCCCCTTCTCGCCCCAGATTCAAAGCCCCCACCACGCTGGCCCAGTGCCCGGAGAGACGGAAGGCTGCACAGAATAGAGAACTCGAGCAGAGACTTTCCACTGTCGGATAAAGGTTCTGTTTTTCTCATGGGTAGAGAGAGAGACTGACAGAGTGGAAGGAAGGAATATTCACAGTGAGCCTGCTCAGGAAATCTCTTGCCAACGAGAGCACCTCTCCTGCATGCATTACCATAAATTACCTTTGCAAGCTCACTGACGTGTGCGTGCGCCCTCACACCTTACACTGTGTGTCTTATAGGTTCCACCGCTATCCTAATTGTATCTGTGCGGCTTAATGCTTCCCGCTAGACTCTGAAACTCTAGAGCACTCTGCTCACCTAAGGCCCATTATACACACTCACACACATGCTCCACTGTAAACCAATCCCTGTGCATCACCAATTTGTCTCTGCCCTGAAGCGCACAGGTTGTCCAGTCGTGCGTGTATAGCGCAGAGTGGCATACTGCTTACTATCAGTAATATTACATTACACTATGAATACTGAGAATAGGAATACCTGGATGACCTACTACATTTGCCTGAATGAGCAGCTCACAGATCCCACAATGCAGTGCGCTCAACTTGAACTTGCCTTTCTATTGTGACAAATTAAGCAGACTATCAGACATGATCTTTAATTCTCCCTTTACGCATTTGAATGGACATTGAGACATTTTTTATTTTTTAAATAAAACTCCCTTTTTTATTAAATAATACTCTAAATAAGAAACTGAAACTGCCGGTAAGAGGAGGTCAATGACTTTATTAGTCTCTCATTTAATTGATTTGTTTCAATTAGGAATTCAGTAAACGCCTCACTTTATAAATGGATATTTGAATCATTGATTCACCCGATTCATTCAAAATGCATGTTAATTCAGAAACTAAACTTGGAGACTTGGTTGTTGCTTGGAGATGCACAACTGTTCTGCTGTGGCTTTATAAGTAACATTTTTTTTGGCAAAACAAAAAAATGGATTTCTCTATTAACACAAATTTTCACAGCCAAATGTAATTTGTGATGAATTTGATTCAATCGACACATCATGTAATTAATCAAATAAAAAAACGGAATCGACTGATAGCCCTAATATAAGTGTGTCTTTTAAATATTTATATAATAAATGCAAAATAGAATCTTAAAAATCTAACATTTTCTGGAAAGAAAAATCTAACGTTTTATGATACACACACATTAGACCAATGAAAATGTTGGCAGGTCAGCTCAGTAAATGCTATTTACATTTTTAGACAAATTTTCTTAAAATGTCTCAATGTCAAAATTGTGTTTAAAATATGAAACAAAATAAATTTCTTATTTACTGAACTGTTGTATAAACTTACATTTGGACTGATTTAAAACAACAACGGCACTCATGTGATGTAGCTCTCGCTGTGTTTCATCCTGTGATATAAATATGAGACAAAAACTCATACAGGGACTTTTGCCCCAATATCTTGAATTTTAGGTTAAAACTGCATTTATGGTGTTGTTGCCCCGCATCATATTTGCCAACAATCAACTGTATAAAATGTAAGATGACGTGCAGTTATATATTTAATAATTTAATATATTATTTAATAACGCCCAATATATAACATATATTAAATACCCTGTGTTTTTTCTTTCTTTTTTTTCCACTTATTTTACTTTGATATTACTTATTTTTGTTTATATTTTCTAGTGATATACAGTACATGTAGATAATTTAATGTGACATTTTCTGACAACTGCTGGGTGATGATAATTGGATCCTATTTGTGGAATTAAACATACAGCGTAGAGAAATCAATGTGTGTTATATAGCAACAGTTCCATTCTAAACATAACATAGCAGTGTTTCTGCTCTCATGTGTCACCCACAATGCATGTCTGTCTCTCTCTCCCTGCAGAAGCTGAGCTTGGTACATGTGAACAGTAATCAGTGTTTGGACAAGGCGTCTGAAGAAGACAGTCAGGTGCCCAGCGTCAGGGACTGCACCGGGAGCCGCTCTCAGCAGTGGCTGCTCCGCAACGTCACACTGCCCGAGATATTCTGAGCTCGCACACGGACGGACAGATGGACAGACTCTCACACCATCGCTTGAGCGTGAGAGAAAGGACTGCTTTCCTCTCAATGCTGGTGGTCTGCCTTCAAACGATCTCAAAGAACAGAGCCGCATATGTATATGAATCTCCCCATCACTCCACCTTGCAGAGGAAAAGAACGAACGATGGAGAGAAAGACTCGTGGAGAAAGAAACTTGAGTTTGATGCCATCATCCTCCTCTTTGGAGGGGCTGCGGGCATTTTGGTTATGTTTACGAGAACGCCTCCCTTTTAGAGTATCAGTGTGTGTGTTTATGTGTGTATGCGTGATGGGAATGCGTGAGTCACAGTGTTTTCCACAGGAGATTTGCCCTTTTTTAATTTAAATATTTTTCAAGCCTTGTAGAAATTAAGGGTATCTAGCACATGAAGGAGAGGCTGATGTGTGTCTGAGTGCATGTGTGTGCATGTGAGATTTCGAGTGTGTCGCATATCAGGATAGATCTCCTGTCTGTGGATGTTACAGTGGTCAGCTATCCATTTGAAGCAGGGTCTCCCCCTACTGGCCACTGACACACACTGACCTGTCTATCAATCTTCATCTCTGCCAGTGGACTACCTACAATCAATCACCGTATAGATCTATAATCAGTGAAAAAATAATGACTGTCCGACCAGGATGTTTTTCATATCATCAGTGTTTATGTAACCTTTTTTACACCGGAGTTTATTGCGTTTTTTTGGTTTTTACAGTTTTGAGTGCCACGTACAAGCACTTTTCACTTGTTTGGTGTTGTTTTTTATGTCAAGTCTGTCTCTTAAAGATATTATTGTAATTTAACATGCAGTTTCAGGACAGTCCTGAACTCACCCCGAATTGTTGCCTTCCTTTGGGTTCCAGCCCTTTAGACGACAAGGTTTACCCATAAGTACATGGGTTGATCGGGAAGAGATGGATCATCTGTCATATCATCAGACTGTACAAGGGCTTGGTCTCACTGTGTACATGCACGAGAAAGAACTCTTTCGTCTGATATCTTTCTTTGTTTACGTTCACTTTAAATCTGACTTTTGTGTAGAATTTCTTTCATTCATCAATGCATTTGGCATCTGTTGGTGAAAGGCGGCTGCTTGCCACATTTCAACTGATAGCCTAAAGAGATCATCCTGCATTTCAGATTCATGCATTTCATTCTTCTGATTTTAGTTTCAAATAGTCTACAATTTCATTTGCGATGTGATGGTTGAAGAAGGTTGGAAAATCCAATTCAACCCCTCCGTTTTGAGATTTGTCATGTGGAATCAGGATGTTTTTCCCTTGAAAACTCTTGACCCTGTCTAAATACTTCAAACGATCTGTATTCTTTGTGTCCTGTTCATTAGTCCAGAAAATACGCCACTGTGCACGAAAACAAAATGATTCTAAATTGTTTAATTTTAGATTCTAAAACAAAGATTGAAAATAAAACAAGTTCAAGACTCTAAACATAGATTCTAAATTTAAAAATCTAAATATAGATAATAAAAAAAAAAGATTTTAAATATAGTCTACATTCTGAAAAAAGTAATGATTTTTTTTTTATTGTGTTATTCTGAATTGTAAGACTGTACATACAGATTCTAAAAAGACATTTTTTGATTTAACGTGATTTTAGATATAAAATATAGTGAATAAAAGGGCATTTTCATTTCAGAGGATGGGTGAGGATCTTGCAAGTATTTGGACAGGGCCTCAAGATCATGTGTAGAGATGTGTGAGTGTGGACAAGTGTGTGTGTTTATATTTGTCAAAGGGATGTCTTTTTTTGTCTTTTTTGTTGAATTGATGAGGGTCTGGCCTGCTGATTGGTGGGTTAGAGAGTGATGATCCACAGGCTGGAGAAATAAAACCACAGAAAGTTTACAGTCCAACTTCTTCGTTAGCTTATATGATCTTTGTTCATGTGCACACACACAGTTTCATGGTTAAAGTCAAGTTTTATTGAGAACTGCAGTTGTTTTTAGTTCCACAGCAGTGGTTAATAGGTTGTCAATGCACAATGTGGCACCATGCAGGGTTGGTAGGGTGTTGTGCTAGATTTTGTATTCTCGGGCTTTAAACATGATCAAAATTATCATAACTTTTAAAATTCTTGTTCAAGTGCAAGGTTCAATTTTCATGGTAAGAGTTTTGCCTTGCTTTGTTTATCACTTGATACTAAGATCTCAGACCCCTGCACTCAAGAAACTAAAGCACTGACAAGAACACTTGCGGTTTATTCCAACGATCTAATTAGCCAGTGTTTGCCTTAGAGAAATAAAATCATTCAAATATATTGTATTTAATCTTTACTTAAAAGATTACTGTGAAAACCTTTTTTTCAGGGTTTTTCCCCCCTCAAAATGTCCAAGTATATTTAATCAAAGCATTGCGGGTAAAATTTTTTAATTCACACATTTTTAGTTTAGCAAAATAATGATAAATGCTGATTGTAATAAATTAGCAGAGGAAAACTTGCTTTTGACATACAGTGTCCCCCATTTCTGAGCGTGAACGTCTGGTTTCCCAGAATCATTTCATCTTCACTTGTGTTTCGAGGCAGAATAAAAGACTGATTGGTTGACAGAGGCTGAGTGGTGTAATGAACGTTCATGTGGCGCTCATTCAATGACTTTAAAATGTACGGTAATTTCAATTTACAATAATTTACCGTGTTCTTAGGATTTTCTCATACTGGCCACGCAGGCATGATCACATGCTAATGTATCAGGTTTTATAATGAGTGAGCGGTATATGTTCTTTATATAATTGCTCTTATTAAATAAAAAATTATGTGTTGAAGCATCAGCTTTGAGCACACTGGAACTTAGCTACAGAATTTTCTTTTGATGTGCTAAAAAAAAAGGCAAAGAAAAATGGAAATGGAACAATGGAATCTTACAAACAAAAACAAAAGCATCACAAAGCAAAGCTGCACGTCTACTGCTCATTTAACAGATGACAGACTCGGCGGTCAGGCCTTCTCACATTCACTCACTCTGCACCCGAGATAGAGAGATAGTCAATAGCTTGGTTCAGTGTAATTGAGCAAGAGTGAATGGCAATCGATTTCAGTCCCACCTCAATCCTTTCTGAGGTGGTGCAATTTATAGCTCTCTGATATATATGACAGTGTGAAGAATGGCAAAGAAAGTGGGAACTCATCAGAGGGCATCTGAGGCAAAAGGTAACATTGTATGCAAATAAATCTCGAGGTTATTGTTAACTATGTGTATATTAAAAAAAGTGAATTCCGGTCCATAAATTTGACTATTTAAAGGCGTCATGAGACAACCAGGAAATCAAAAATTCCTTGATCTTCTCTACTTTCTAGTTAGTCTAAAACAGCTGGAATACTCTATGATGTAATAGCGTGGATAAACACCACCTAAGAAGAGCAACGGCTTCTACATCACTGCCTGCTTAGCCCCGCCCACTGAACGCAGGTCTATGCAGAAATCAAACAGCAAAATTTTCTATTTATTTAATGAAGTTACAGACCATATAAGGACTCTGTTCATTTCACTTTCGCAAATTTGTTGACAACAAACAAACTTCAACAAAGACAACGCTGTGCCAACTATACTGGATCCAACAGCAATGTTGTAACATGATCACTATTGCTTTATAAATCGTTTGTTATCTACTGAATATGTATTTATTTTTAATTTTTACCTAAATCACAGAAATGTCCTTCTGTGAAGGATGTAGGCTCACAAACTATATTAACCAATCACAGCAGTGGGAATTTACTTCCGGGTCTACATCCTACCAGGCCTGTTCAAACGGAGCGTCCTGATGAAGGGGGTTAAAAACAGGACATAGCTTAAATAGTTTATTACTTATAAATAGTTTTTGATGTAAAAATCTTGATTACATTGTAAGTAAACCTCCATACACGAAAGCAATTTTAGACTACCATTTTACAGCAGCCAGACCAGATATCTAAGAAGACTCAAGAAAAATTTTGTTCCTGACAGAATCACAATGGGAACTTTAAACGTCATCCATATTAACATGATTGTGAAAATGGTTTAAGGAATTGCAATCTATATTAGCAAAAATATACGCAGTGGGATGCAACATCCAATTCCCTAAATAAGCCTGATAAAGCAATTCAATTTTCCACAACCAGAAAGACAGTGTTTACAAATGTATGCAATTAATCAGTTTTATTAAAACAATTTAACAGTGTGGTCTATGAACAAAACAAACAACTCTTTTTTTGTTTTGCAAGTAAAAAAAAAATAAAGCATGCTTTTTTCATTCACATATAGCAATCACAACAATGAACTATAAATCATATTTCTCTTATTTGGCATGAACCGAAAAAAAAAGTGCATACTTTTACTCTTCAGTGACATCTTTAACAGAACACGAAGACTTTTTGTATAACTTAGCCAAAATAACGGGCAAAGAGCAGAGTGAGTACAGTGTCTATTCTGTGCAATGTATTTAAGCTTGATATACAGGTTCTCCTATAAACAAGCTGATATCATTTCTGCCAGCAGCATTTGGTCATTTAGCTCTACCTTCAATATATATCTTGCCTAACTGGTTAAAAGAGGATTATTTCTAATGTTTGAGCACTGAACAATAGGACTGTACCAGGACAACTATAGGACAACTACCATACATTATTAAAAAAACAGGGATTTTAACATCCTTCCTAAACTGGAAACTTTGTAAGAGATGTGAAATAAAATCCCAACAGATATAAAAATGCATATGTAAGAAACAGTATTACATAAATATCGCAATTTACTTAACACAAATACAGTCTATAACCAAATTAAGACTCTTGAGGTATTACGAACGTAAGCTGGTGACAAATGCAAAAATTACAAATACAGAAAGACTAAGTTCACATTGTTATAGTCGAGATTAATTTGTTAGATCAGCGCTGCTCAGTCCTACTCCTGGAGAGAAAACTGTGTAGGAAGCTACAGTTTATCCTCAGGAAGTCTGGAGATGTATGAAAACAGAAAGGTGTAACACTTTAAATAGGTGTTTAAAATAGTAAAACCTTTCATTCACACAAACCTAACCATTTACATGACAACAGTGCCAAACACATCCACAATATGGGATAAATAATCAGTACTACCAGATAAACAAAAAATAACCAGTGATCTATAGGCTGAAAACATGGTCCATTGAGTGGACCTGGTGGATTGTTCCAGTAAAGCGCGATGTAAACGTCATACTGTAAGTGTGCTAACTTTTGCTAGCATCGTGGGACTGGCATAATTCACCAGTACAGTGCTAGACAACGCACAGGCGTGCTAACTAAACTTTGCACTGGAGTGTGCAAGCGGCGTAGCTTTTTTGACCCCGGTATCCCAGCCTTACCCAAATGTAGCATCACAGTGCTAAGTGCTAAATGAACCGTTACGTAGCACAGAGGTCGGCATCAAGGGGTGTCATTATTCTAAGAGCTTTGACAGCCACAGATCTCTTAGGGTAAGGTTATTAAAAGACTGCCCTCCTTTAAAGTGTATGGGACACACCAGAGAAAAGGGCGCTGTTAACAAGTATAACGCCTTTCATTCATCGCTTTTCCTCAGCTGCATTGGAGTTTCTGTGAATAACCTGAGAAATGAAAAGAAAAAGAGTTTGACTTGTAGTCACGATTAAGTATTTAATATAGTGCAATAAATAATACAAAAATAAGAGAGCGTATCACCTGCCATGATGTACGGGGAAGTGGCTCTGCACTGGCGTTGGCTGACTGCTGCTAGGGCTCATTAGCATTGCGCTGTAGATGTTGGATGCCACCACCAGTATGCATAGCAGGATGGGCCCGATGATGGCACCCTCCAAACCTAAATAGTAAGCACCACCTGCTACCGCAAGGCCGGTCAGATACGGGTGTCCACCTCTGCATAAACAAATTATATGTATGCAAATTAGGGAGGGTGTGGTATACAAATATATACAAACAAAATGAGAGTACATGTTGTTGATAGACAGGTCAAACCAAACTCCTAACATATACACATATATATATATATGCACACATACATACACAAAGAGAAATATTCTGTTTTGCTTACAGTCAACCAGATTTGGACAGCATAAATATTAAGATTTGTCTGTTTACAAGTATAAAAAGTCAAACACACCCTGATATATCAGAGTATATGGCAGTGTCAACGAAGTATGTTGGCAGCAGATGGCAGAAGAGCAGCAGCAGAGCTTTGACTCCCTCGGCCTGTGCCAACCACAAGTCCAACACCGCTGGCAGTGCCGCCCAGTATGTCCCCAAAAACGGCACGGCACCTAAGATTGCTGCCATTGCTGCAGAGAGAGAAAGATATAAAGGAAAGACAAAAATGAAAACGATAAACTGGGATCAGCAAGATTTTTATAAATGTTTAAAATCATCCACCAAGGATGAATGAAAAATACAGTCATTTTAGTAAATATTATTAAAATCTTAAATAATGTTATTCTGTTTCAATGCAGTTTAACATTTTGATTTATTGTTGTGATGACAATGCTGGATATGAATAATAAACTCTGAACTATAAAAAGCAAAAACAGTCATTTTGTGATATTATACCTTTTTTCTAGAATTCTTGAATAAATAGAAAAACAGATTAATTCAAAACTGATATTATAATTTTCCTCACAAAATGAACAGTACGGAATGTTTTACACCACATGCAAATAAATAAAAATAATAATTTTGTCACCTGTATTTACAGGTTACAGCTTTCACACTGTGCTCGAGCAGCTGCAGGCAGTTTTAACAAAGCCATTTTTTATGGAAATTAGATTTGCAACAGACCTTATAATGACTTATTTTATGATAACAGAAATACACCAAGACAACATCCAGAAACCTGATATTTTCTGTTCAGACCTGCATCACACACACTGCCAGTGGGAACATGCAGAACATGTGGTGTGAAACATGCCTAAGACGGGAAGAGGAGAGTTTTTTTTATATCTGTGTTTATTTTAGTTTACCTGAGGGGATGAAGACAATGTTGATGCCAAATATTGTGTGTGTAAGCCAAGTATAAAGGCCATAGAACCCAGCCATCTTCAGAGAGGCATCAAACACACCCCTGTACAGAAAACAGAGTGAGACAGAGCACAAACACAAGGCTTTTCTTCCCTCAGTTACTCTGACTGGAGTCAGAGTGAATCAGTCTCTCTGCGATAGCGCTCATGAAAATGGGTCTAATGGAACAACTTTGTGCATTCTGGGTGATGGCAGCATCAGCGCACACACACCAAGCTGAGTTAGGAAACGGTGAATTCCACTCCTCATTTCACTTTAACAGCTTCTGACATTTTCTAGGAAGGACAAATTGTGCTTGTGAATGCAGCATGTTTTTATCCAAGCCAATTACATTATGCTAATTTCTACTGAAGAAACCTGAAGTTAAGCATCGAGCATCATTCTCAAGGACACCACAGGGTTACAGCAGCTCTGTGACCCCATTCATTCTCCTTTTTCTGGGTCACCTTTACCTGCAGATGAACTCATACTACAAATTTTTAACCAGAATATTATTCCCAGTCAATTTCACCCACATCATGCCACAATTTCAGTTCCGATCATGATCTGTTCAAACGGGAAAATGGCAAAAGAACAGCCTTGCCCTCTTGTGGTGATCACGAAGCACAGCATCTTTTACTGGTGTTTATGGCATAGTTCAGCCAATATTCATTTACTCACCCTAGTCTCATTCTAATGCTGTACAAATGTCATTCTTATACACATAAAGGGATACTTTAGAGGGGAAAAAAGAAAAAAAATATATATATGTTTGTGTTCCACAGAGATAAATGTTAAACACATCTGGAATGACATGAGGTTGTTTAAATTGTGACTTCTCTCTCTTTTTGTTCTCTCTATGATCTCTATAATATCACATTTCTGCTTCCCTTCTGTACAGTGTCCACTGCAATCATTACAAATTATTCCCTTTACAAACTGATGGATGAGTCAGAGTTATTGCTAGCAGGGACTTTTACTTTAAATATTCCTTTTAAAGGGGTCATCCGGTGGTACATGCACTTTTACAAGCTGTTCGGACTGAAATGTGTGTTGGGAGTGTGTGTACACAATCACTCTACAATGATAAAAATCCACAGGTAGTTTTCTTTTGATTTAATAAAAATAAGTTGCCCCTTCTGAAATCAAGCCATTCTCAAATGTGTGTCGGTGTGGCGTCACACCGACAGAGGCCACATCCGCAATAGTTGATTGACAGGAGCATGTCACAAAGACTGAACTCGTGTCTTGCCTCAGACTCGCCCTGAGTGAGCCATCATCAGAACGAGACGCAGAGACAAGCAAGACTCCTAAGAGATTGAGGTGTTTTGTTGTTGATTGTATTAATGAACATAGCAGTAGTCATTTAATCCCGATATCTGAGTGACTGAAGACGCGGAAGATTAACGTTACGTTTGGTTCTGAAGGGAAAAGCACAGACTCCTCCGAGGAGGCAAGATAGTGCCTCCTCACAATATTGGAAGAGAAAACATTTGTAGTACAAAAAATAAAACAACAAAAATATTACAAAATTTAACATTGAAAAGTGTATAAAACATTAGTTTTCTAAAGAAACGCTGTCCAACAGTGACACCAGCAGGTAAAGTTGCTGCCGCAGCAGGACCAATATTTACAGACCCTTGATAACTCATGATCTGCGAAACCCTTTTACCCGGTCTAAAACAGCTCAGCCAACAGCAAGCTGTTTTATTGCACGTTGCTTTAAATGCAAATTAGCTCTGCATCTGATATTGGCTCCATTTGAGAAAGTTGAAATGATTTAATGAGATTAAAGAAAACATTTTAGTTCCAACAAATTCAGGGTTGCCATGTTTTAAAGGTAAAAACTGCCCAATTGCTACTCAAAACTAGCCCAATCGCTTTTCTGGGGGATTCCTGGTAAAAAAAACACTCATGTAGGGGTAAAATACATATTTTTGACAGGGTCCAATTATAAAAGTCACATTTCAGGGGCTAAATATTACTGTGGATTAAATGTGAACACCACCGTACACACCACTGCTAATGCCTATATATATATTTATTATTACTTATTTTTATATTTACAGCTCTTTTCATATTATATTGGGGGGCTTTAAATACTGTGTTGGAAACTGGGGGTATTTGAAACAAAAGATCTACATATGCAGTACCTGATGGCCTCTTCCACAGACTGTCCGATAATGTTTGAAGAGGGTCCAGGTTGGGAGAGGGGAGTGAGGCTAATAACCCATTTCACAGGTTTATAGTATTCTCCACTGGAGCTCAGCAGGTAAAAAAGTGTAGTCAAGAAAATCACCTATTCATCAAGAGAAACAATGAATATTTAAGATCCAACCTCATCAATGCGACTGTGTATGTGTGTATTACCAGAGACAGGGCAAAGTTGAGCAGTGCGGTGCCGCTGTGGAACAGTACGGTGAGCAGCGTGGTGGTTGTAGATATCAGCAAGCCAACATTTCGACTCATCACCACCCACAGAGACTCCAATATCTAATGCAAAAGATTACATATTCATCAATCTGTCAAATAAAGACACTCCAAACGACACACACACACTGGAGCCTAACCGAGAGCAACGTCTCAATATTCTCCTGAACGAACGAGGCGATGTCCTGCCAGTCCAGTATGTCCCCCAGCCAGCTGTTCTGCCTGTGCATATGTAGCTTGTGTCCACGGTGTCGTCCAGTGTGAGTCACATTCTACAACACAAAAACACAGACTGTAGTACCACAGAAAGCAATGAGTCAGTGAGTGTGTGTGTAATTGAGTAAGGTTTTGTTATTACCTTCACAATCCACGACTGATAGAGACGGTCCCACAGCTCCAGAACTTGTTTCTCAATCACAACTGTGTTGTTTACTTTATCACCCAACATCTTATGAAGCTATAATACAACCCATACTGAAAATCACTCACATCATAAATGATTATTAAGCTTTACAAAGTCATGACTTCACCTCCAAAACATTTTTTTCTTGTAAAAAAAGGACACATTTGAATATAAACATCCTTGTGAAAAACAGCACTGAATTATTGTACACTTATAGTGTGCTTCAAATCTTAAGTTTACTTTCAGCTAATATAACTGAAATAAAAAGCCAAAGTTTTTAAAGACATTTGTAATAATGTCAAACTCAAATATTTGTAATAATAAGTAATAATAATAATTATAAATTCTCCTTCTAACGGCTAACTGCATTAAATATATATTTAAACTATTATGCATCTCAATTAACTGCAATTAAGTGTCCAAAGACATTAAATTCATCACACATTTATGCATATGTATTTTTTAAGTACGTTATGTCCATGATTAGTAATCTTTTTAAAAATAGTCTAAGCACTTCTTTTCCATAAGGGATTATTCAAAATAATGCAAACTACATTTGAGGGTAGAGGCATATGGGGAAATTTTCAGTGAATAACTTACAGTTGTTCTTTCTCCCAAAGCAATCATATTACTTTAGAAGTCTTAGAATATAGCCCAATTAGTTTTATGGTACTTGTAATGGTGCTTTTCTTGTCATTTCATAACCCTTGGTCACCATTAACATCGTTTTATCTGTCTCTTCAAATGTTATGAATGTTCTTCCGTTTATTCTTCAACAGCGTGGTCATCTCTTAACTCTGACCTTATGTGTGATCCATTCTCTCCCATGTTGGTAAACATTTGTGGCAGCAGAATTTAGAGCTTTCTGGACAACTTGGGCCTCTGGGAGCCAACTACAAAACACACACACACACATTCAGTTGCACAAATTTCAAGAAGACTCATCACGGTGAAATATAAGGGGTGTGTTGCTTACTTGGCCCACTCTGGGTGGTTGGACACAGTCTCGTTGATCAAGTTACTGGTGACCTCTATGATATGAACACTCTCTTGGTGCACCTGTGAACAAAAATACAATTGGTGAGAGATGGTGGGTACGTGGGATCAGTCACGGATCGCGTCCGTCACGCAGTGGTATAAACAGCCCAAGGACAGTGGTTTGGAAACACGGTACCATAGCTGTGAGCAGCAAGGCCATGAGCAGTGTGCCAGTTACCAGCAGGAAGATAATGAAAATACTGATCAGCTTATCCAAAGAGCGCTCCAGCCACACGATCATCTGCAAAGAAACAGAGAAAGACAGTTCAGTTTCAACAAAACAAATCAGATCCTTCAAGCAAGTGTGTGACAACACAGAAACCTGCTTCCCTCTGCCAAACCTGAGGAACAATGGTGTGTTTTTTGGTTATGAAAACCTAAAAATATAATGCTCACCTCTTTCAGTGAAACAATAGAGTTCACCCAAAAATTCTAAATATTGGTCTTGTGTTTTTCTCAAGCCATGCAATTGCATTGCGTGAGGAAGATACAGAAACTAAGATTAAAGGGGTGTTTGATCGTTTCTTATTTCTAGGCTTGATGGTGCTTACGGGAAGCAGCCTAACATTGTAAATGCTTCATTAAAAAAAAAAA
>JAUYWG010000051.1:11828326-11872783 GCA_034779775.1 Enteromius afrohamiltoni
TGATCTTAATTCAGAATCCCTCTTTTACTTTTGAAAAACCCATTTCCAAGATTTGATCCAATCCGTGATCCAAAATCCCACTGGATTACTTTTGAAAAACTGGGCCCAGATGATTTCCTGGGCTCAGATTGGTTAGCCAGCCCAGTGTGTTGTGATTGGCCAAACCGTCCAGTGCAGTCCAGAAACATCACGGCCTTCATTTCACAGCCTTGCCCACTTTATTGCATGTTCCTGGGTGTATGTAAATGTGTAAATTTGTACATTTTGTATGTAAATTTCAGGGTTTGTAATGTCACCAACCTGGGAAGCAGCAACTTCTTGTCCCTACCAGCAGTAAAGGCCCGTTCACACCAAGAACAATAACTATAAACAAAATTGTGTTTATTCTAAGCCAGTGGTTATCAATCTTGTTCCTGGGGACCCACAGCTCTGCACATTTTGCCTGTCTCTCTATTTTACACATGTGATTCAGATCATTGGCTTGATAGGAAAGAGCTCCATGAACTCAAATGTGTGTGTCAGATAAAAGAGAAATGCAAAATGTGCAGAGTTCTGGGACCCGAGAAACAGGACTGAAAGCCACTTTCATCTTGCTGCTCTAAGCTGCATTAAATCCTCAAGCTCGTTATAGTAGGATGGATTCTGATTGGGTGTCATTGTTTTTATCGTTCACCAGATAGAAAAATAATAGTTCTAAAAGTGATTCCAACAATATTGTTACTCTTTTCCTTTATTGTTTTAGCTGTGGTGTGGACTCTATTCTTTGATATTAAGAATGATTCTTCGAACTCTCTCTTTATCATTATCATCTTTGGTGTGAACGGAGCTTAAGTTTATGTATTAAACTAACTTAATATTAAAAGACAATATCTCTGTTCGTTTATGCTCAAACAGCAACATTACAAATTAATATAATTTTTTTTTTTTTTTTAATAAAGTAAAGTAAAAGTAAAAGTAAAATCACAAATCAAACACCCCATTATATAAAATAAACATTTTTGGGTGAAGTTTCCCTTTAAAAATTTAACCACGATCCACGTATCAGTTCTGAGCATCATAGAAGTTCAGTTATGCAGCCTTGTTTGTGTTTGTAAACATTATCCTGTGAAAATATTAATAGTAAACATTCTGCTGCAAACTCGCACATGGAACTGAATCATAAGCCAAAAATCATGCTGACTTTCCTTTTTAAAGCGCTCTGACTTTTGCTAACCTGTTGGATGACTAAGCAAGACTATCTGCTGAGCGCATGAGCTAGCAGCACCGCTGATGATCATCTTGTCAGGAAACAGCGAGGGGTTGTAAAAGAGGAGGAAGTGGGCATATTTTAGTTTTTGGCAGGTGGACTCGGTTTCTCTGCTCACCCAGCTTCTGTCAACCCTGCGGGCGGCACTTGCATATCCAAACCTGCTCTCTGGTTCTGTTAGTGCTAAATGTTAACATCACACACAAACCTGGTAATGTTGATGACAGATTAGTACAAAGTTTACGCTGTTAAGGAAACTAAAAAAAACTGAAAGAACAGAATTATTCCTTCTCTAAGACTAATTTTCAGTTTAAAAAGCGATGCTGGCAAAGGCTGCAGGATTCCTGAGGGGAGGGACATACTATCAGACCTGAAAATAACTTCACCATCTGCTCCTGTAGAGCCACAGTCAGACTCCTCTTAATCTGACACAACCCATGAGATGCTACTGAGCATGGAACATTTACCACGCCATAAATCAGAAAACTTATAAACAAACAAACCACAACAAAATATTCTTTGACAGAACATTCCGTAGACTTATATCGGTGGAGTCAGACAAGGATAGTTGTTTCAGAAGCTTATAAAGATTATAAAGACTAATTTTAAACATGCAAATAATCATGCACAACAGGACATGGAATGCCTATTTAAAAGGTTTAAATCTGAACATTATGGCAAACACTTTGTTTAAAGACTTTGGTATTAAGTCATTAGTTCCATATGATATTCTTCACAGAAATCCCATAATGCATTGTAGCAATACGTATATGCTTAAGATGGCAGACAATGCTTGTACTTGTCTGTACAAAACGTTTGTGGGTGGCTCATCAAGGCTGCATTTAATGGATTAAAAATACAGCACAGCAGTAATATCATAAAATATTACTACACTTTAAATATTAATTCAAATTGATTTAACAGAATTTTCAGCAGTCATTTATCCAGTCTTCAGCATCACAAGATCTTTCTAATATTCTTTCTAATATGCAAGAAGCCAAAAAAGCTTCTCAAAAAAGTAAAATAGCTGAAAAAAGTCCACACGCTCTTAAAAAAACTAAATAAAACAAAAAACATGCTGAACATTTTCAATTTTAATATGCTGATTAGCTGTTTTAGTTTTTCGGTTCAGTGCTTGTTCCACTGATCATGTGTTTTTCTAAATCATTTTGTGATTTCTTAAATCTCCTAGTTCTAACATTGTTAGCTTAGCACTGAAAATACTCAACATATGACCGAAACATTCGCCTTAAAATAAATAAATAAATACAACTATTTTTGTCTTGGTTTTTAAGAGTGTGCGGATTTGACTTTTTTGGTCTCTGCACATCAGCTGGATTGTTTTGAAGGGTACAGTAAGTCTCTGTTTTTTAAATTGTTTCTATTATCATTATTGAAAGCATGAAACCATTTTTAAGGATTCTTAAATGTTGAAAAAAGTGGAAAAGAACAACATTTATTTGATATAGAAATAGTTTCAACATTACGCAATATTTAATCAATTTAATTAGTCCTATACAGAGTGCAGAGTTTCCAATGTAGAGCGCTGCAAACCACTCACCCCTAAGACGATCACTTCTACCTCCAAGGGCAGGAGGTAGCTTCAAGTGTCTACTTAGAACCAAACTAAAAAGAAAACCCCTTTACCAAACCCTCCCACACCTCTAATACTCAGCAACACCACCAGTTTTGGTCTCAACAGGCCAAAGCACCCAAACCTCCATTCCCTCTGTCTGTTCTCTCTCTACTTGCATCTCACACACTCTGAAGACAACCAGCCCAACACATCTAGAGCTGTGGAACCGACCGTGGACTTCCTCAGGGTTTTGTTCTGCATTTTTTTCCTGACAGTTAGTATGTCAGCATTTCAGTCACATCCAGAGTCACACACTCCTTTCCACAGCACAAAGCACCACACAGCAGACACAGCCATAAGCCAGTGAGCGAAGCAGAGCTCAAAGATGGAGGGGTGAAGTGGAGAGGGGAGGAAGCGTCACTCCAAAGCTTTTAATGGGAGCGCACACTATCATTCTTTCATTCTCTCCTCTTGTTTTTTCTTTCTCTAGTATACCTGCCAGCACAAATGATTTACCTGCTTGTTAAGCCAATGCCAGAGCTTTGAGGAGGGAGACAGAGAGACAAACGGTTATTAGAAACAACCAATCTGTATGCAGGAAAGCAGCAAACATCAACGTGGTTTTAAGGCAAAAACAGAGCAAGACCGGACTGTGAAGTTACAAGAAGAGATTCATATTGAACAATTAAGTCAAGGTGTGATGTGGTGGCCTTTATCAGGGACAAAAGGAAGATCTGCAATGATTGTCCTCATCCTTGTTTTGTTTTTTTACCTCCTTTTAGTTTTGTGTGCAAATCGGTGGGCGGGGCTAAACAGGCAGTGATGTGGAAGCAGGCGTTGATCTTCTCCTGTGGAGGTGGTGTTTTAGCTACTTTATTACATCATAAAGTGGCACTTTCCACATTTTTTTGTAGATTGGCTTCAATATAAGCTTTTTCAGTTTTACAAGAAAGAATGTTTTTATAGCGCAATAAACTATTATATACATCAAAAGATCAAGGGCGTTTTGATTTCTCAGTTCATGACCTTTTAAATAAACCAAAAACTAAATAAACTTAAACTAAACTGCTGACTTTTTTAAGTCAGCAGTTATTGGCTATTAACAGTTTACTGTTCTCAAGCTAATAAAACTCTCACTTGCATCTTGGTGAGTGGCAATTTTGTACTCTGGTATTTCAGTGCATTTGCTCATAAGAGCATGTGTGACTCAGCATGCTAAATAATGAGAGAAGGCGACTAGGTTACTCTACTGGACTCTTATGGGGTCAGGGAGGAGTGGGCAAATGCTTTCTTTGAGGTGTAGGATTTCATCTAGACTGACTGCAACAGTGGCCTTTCATTCTCTTAGACAGCCTAAAAGATCAAACCCAAAATTAAAGTGACATTGTCAAACTAAGGGCCCATTTTTGGACTTGAGTTGACTTCCTCATAACACATACCAAACAAACTGTGCACAGACTAAAAATAGTGAGTCTTGATTTGATGAGTACTTTAGTGGATTTGGGAGACAGGAAACATGCACCAACTATTAAGTTAATAACATTTCCTTATTTCCTAATTTCCTCGCTTTGAAAACAGATTCTGTTAAATATTTATTTAGTTCCCAAATGCCTCTGCAAGTTACATTATAAACAGGAACATCCACATGTGCCCTTCATAGCTTTTATTATCAGTTATGAATGCTTCTCGTCTTAGTTGCATGAAAAAAGAGCACCAGCAAGCCACAACCACATTCAGTTCCTCTTCTTTAATCACAGATCTGACACCTCCAAAAAAATGTGTGCATGTGGCGACAACTACCAGCAGGCAAGTGTTGTGAAGGACAGTGGGTGAGCAGACATGCAAGTGTTTTGGGTGTGCGTGTGTCTTTATGAGATATTACCTTAGTGTCGACCCGAAGCAAGAAGTGAGCTAGGCCTTTAATTGGTCCAGGCAGCAAAGCATCTTGTCTGTCTTTGACAAACTTCTCAGAAGCGGCCCACCATTTCACTAGAGTGCGTCCAATGAAGTCTTTCATTCCAAAATGGACGACCATCTTCTTCAGGACCCAAACTGAAAAATACAACACCCATCCATGAAAACATGAATACTATCTCACACTTGTTAGCTGAGAACCATGAACACAAAATTTACCAGCAACAGGGATGGGCAGTAACTGTAAGATCCAGAGGTTGAGCCAGATCTGCACCAGCACTATAGCCCACGCAAGCAGCACAAAGTAAATATCACTGGCCTTCCCCTTGGGCTGGATACCCCTGAACTCTAGTCTGCTACGTTGCCGGGACGAGGAAAACAGGAGTCTCTTCGGGGGGTCCACTGCATCTGTGAGGTGAAGAGGGAAACAGCTCTGCAAATACCTTTAAACATCAACACTCATCAAAAGTGGTTATCTTTTTTTTGTGTTACCTTTGGATTTTTCTTTGGGGCTCTCTTCCTGGACCTTTTCAGGATGGCTGACATTACTGCATGAGATTGCCATGAAGATTGTATTAGCAGCAAAGGAGAGCACCTGACCAGAGAGCTCACCTATACAGAGAGAAGAGAAGGTCAGAGGACATCAAGAACAGAGTTAAATCAAAAAGCTGGGGCCTTCACCTTTCCCTGGAACAGCAGGCTTTTCCTGAGAACCGACTATTAGCAGTAACACCACCACCACAAACACAGGCACACGCCAAGACCCTGTCAGAGAAACTGAAAAAAGAGAATATTTAGCATTCCTTCATTGACAGAATTGTAGGTCAATACTAAAACTTAAACAGAGTCATTCACCCGTTCAAAACAGAAAGGTCTTTACCCAAGTAGAAAATAAGTGCTGCCCACACAGGCACAGACAGTGTACGCAAGTAACCTTCCATGCTAGGCGTCCATTTAAACGCCACAGCCAACACGTAGCCCACAACTAAAGTGCCAACCTGAGAAAGAGAAAGGCAGAGAACATGTGTGCATCTCTGGTAACCACTGTGCCTGCACCAAACATTTGCCACCAAACTATTTATAATCACAAAAACCCTCAGTATGTTCACAGCTCTCACAGGCACTGTGAGGGTGTATCAACACATTTCGATTTCAAGTGGGTCAAAAGAACTGTTCTACCAAATAAACATTCTGTCACATATTGTCATAATTCGCAAAATAAGTATATAGTTTATCATGCTTTCCTTTCTCCTTTTTTTTCTTGTTATTATGTGATGCCAAGGTTTTGATGGATAGGGATTTTGTGACAAATAACAATTTAGATTAATAATAGACATCACATGACATGTAAAAGTTAAATCAAGCAATAAAGAGAACTAAAAAACAGATCCTGAGGTAATTAAATTGAATGTCAGGGTCAAGTTGAGTCTCGTAGAGTTCTTGTAACCTTTAGAAGAACTTGAGATATGTCTTATGATCTTTCATCCGGCCTGTGTGTGTGTAGCCTAAGGGACATATTTTTAGCATCTTGGGATGTCACGCTCCAATTCTCACTATACTGAGCATGAGTTCTAGATATGTTGACACTTCACACGGCCACTTGTGTTCATAAATACTTTTCTATACAAACATATTTGCACATGGATAGGTTGTCCAAAGCCAGTTGAGCTCATACAGAGGTTGACAGATTTTGTAAAAGATGAATGAGAAACACCCCATGATAGTGCTTGACACTGAAAGGAAATGATCTAGCTTTAAACTTAAAACCATAATGAACTTTTATTTTATTAAATAAGCTGATCAATGGTTTGTTAGGATAGGACAATTTTCGGCTGAGATACAACCATTTGATCAAAATTAAAATTAAAATAAAAAACAAATTCAAAATACTGATTTAAAAATCCAAATGAAGTTCTTCGCAATGCATATTACTAATTAATAATGTATTTTTTTATATATTTGCAAAAAGGAAATTTACTAAATATCTGCATAGAACATTATCTGCATTTTATATCCTAATTATTTTTGGCTTTAAAGAGAAATCTATCAATTTGACCCATACATTGTATTGTTGGCTATTGGAACAAATAAACCCCTATTACAACTTATGACCCATTTTGTGTCACTACACAATGTAAACTTTGTTAAATAATTTTCAAACAATTATGAAAGTATCATAACTAATTGTACATAAAATCATGAAATGTTATGTTATCTAAGAAGTGAAGTTCTAGGCTAAGTCCATGTCCAACACCACTCCATTGCCTGACAGGAGGCGTGTCTCTGTCAGAACTCACCCACGCCGCGCTGAAACAATCCAGGCCGACACAGATGACCGTACAGATTTGGTTTAGGATCACCTGCATGCCAATGACGCTCCAGAACAGATATAGGAAATAAATCAGGGGTACACCGGCCCCAACTACCAGCAGTACATTGAGCCGATCTACGACCAGTCCTCCCAGAGTTTCCACCCCGTAGTTCACGCACCACACCGGCACCAACAGAGTCCCAACCACTATCGGTGTGCCGCTGTCCTGCAGGCTGCTGAGCCAGGAGCGGCAGAGGCGGGCCAGCGAGTATTTGAAGGGGTGCAGGAAAGTGCCACACAGCACTGCCCAAAGCAGCGGCCGCAGAAAAGCCTCCAGGATGAAGTAGACCAACACGGCTGCTCCACAACAGATCGCTACAAAGATCATCGCTCCTGTGTTGTAGAAGGCCTGTTTGATGTTTTTGTCGAACTTAAGGGACGTCTGCTGGCTCAGTAGGTGGCTCACCATCCCGACTGCTGGCTGAACGCTCTCGCTGAACGAGACGTAGTGTGGCCGGCTAGTGCGCGGGGTGTCCGGCTCGGTGGCCTCGCCTGGACCAGGGTCCTCTGTGTCTGCCATACTCGCTGGCGTCGCTCCCCTTCAGTCCAGTGGATCCACCACATAAGGAACTGCGGGCTGGGCAAATAGTGACGTAGCGTAAAGAGTGACGTCTGGGAAATGTAGTCAAGTTACAGTGTTTTAGCTACTGCCTAATGAAATATTTTCTTGATATGACTTTTAAACGAAGATATTCAGAATGCTATATCTTCCGTAGACACGCAGGCATGACCTACTTTGTATGTTTTTGTTTCGTTATCTTTTTTAGTCTTCCCATGTCTTTATTTAGTCTACCCAAAATGAGAATTGTTATAATTTAACGTTACTCGCCATCATGCATTGCTAACCTTTATTTTTTTAATGGAACAGGTCTTTTAAAGAATTGTCTAATTTAGAACACATAATACATCTACTAATAGATGTTTAATACATAATCACAGCGTTCCTCCAAAAAACAAACAAACAAAAAAATGTGTAAGAAAAAGAAAGTAAGCCTAAGCATCGTGTATGAAATGTAATATATAAATAAACTTGCCTTTCCATGCGCAAGTCAAAAATGTTTGGAAATGCATTTAAAATATGTGAATAGTATCCATTTGTAAAAACACAAAATGCAGAGGAAATGCTGATTGTAAAGGGTCTGGATATCAAAATAATGAGAATACAACTATTTCTTTAATGAATCGTACGTTTGAGTGTTTGACTCGATTGTAGCACAACAAAACGACCGTAACTTGTCGCCATCTACTGGCGTAACAATCTAAACTACAGAAAAGATGACCGAATAAATTAGTGAACAGATATTTATTGATTTCATTTTTTTACTATTCCTCAAGGTGCCATGTCATGACAAGTAGACTACATCAAATTCAAAACGATCTCCTTTTATCCAGACAAACATGACAACAGTGCACATTTTCTGCTGTCTTTAATAGCTTTATTAAAAAGTGCAGTATGCGTCGTGTTCAGGACCATCAATCAGGTATCTTTTTTCCAATCAGAGCGAGAATTCACAGTAAACTTGTCAGAATGTATGTAAGCTGCTAATGATGTAGGAGACGTGTGACAAATGTTTAAAATCCCAATGGTTCACAATCCCTTCACTATACAGTGAATGCTATTCATTATTGCATGTTCTCTAACACTGTCAATCTCAACATTTCAAAAGTATATTAAAATATAACGCACATATTGTTCCTTGACCACTGGCATACAGTGTCTCCATTCATGCTACATAACATGATTATCTCTGGCCGCCACACATCAAAAACGAATTGCATCACTCTTTCAAGTACATTTCCTCATATACCTGGTAAATATAACAATGCATTTAAAACTAATTTTTTATAATTTTTTTACGTGTTGCTCTTTAGTCTGCTATACAAATTTAATTACAGGACATTTTTAAAGAATGCCTAATAATTAACAAAAAAACAATCACACTAACCGGTGCAATCCAAAACTTTCTACACAGGCAGCAATCAGTTTTTGGACTACTTTTACAACGGCATGAAGTCCTTGGTATGGAAAGTCTTCAAATCACTTGAATGGAAACCAGACAACTCTCTCCTGGACTGGTTCTGTTCCTGATCAAAATGGCTCAGATGAGGCTGGTTTGCTGGCATGCATTATCAAATACTGAACTGGCATTGCTGGCTAACAGGAAGGCAGTGATGTTTTATGAATACTTTGCATGTGTATTTGTGCTGTAGGGCTAATTACGTAGTGCTGTACGTTGCGTAGTCAGTCACAGGCATTCATTTACATAACTCTGAAATCCACAGCCTTAATAAATGTTAATCAGAACTGGAATAAACTAGAAAACACTAGATATCAGGCAACTACCAAACAGCAGATCACCTCTACAGTGATTTGGCAAAACATATTAAATAGAATATGTTCCATTCAATAGAACAAGGCAATTAGGTTCTGTAGAGGGACATAGTGTGTCATGATATGTGCCACTGTAGACATACGGTAACATATATCATCGATCAGCACATTTTTGCCTGTGAAATTCAGTCTTTTTAATATGAATCATTGTGTTTTGGAAATTTAACTTGAGATTTCGCAATGGCTTTAAGTTTGGATTAAGTTTAGATTCACAGCTTTGACTGACAGAAAGTATACTGAATAATAACATTAACTTGGCTCAGATTGTTTCAACTATTGTAGATTTACCATAACATACCATTTGATGTTTCTCTATTCGTTCATCAAAAGAAAGTATATTGTAATATATAATTCTCCTCCAAATGAGATTCACTACTTGTATATAACTGAATGTTAATCCACAGTCCCAATGACCTTTCTAGTGTACATAGATTGAGTATATTATAGAACTGCAATTTATTGCTGCCTGTTTCTAATACTGTTAAGTTGGCACACAGTCGTGCTATAGTGGCTCTGTAGTTTGTTGTATTAATTTCTTCTCTTAGTGACACCGCTTCGGTGGTTATGGTGTGCCCATCAGCAGGTAGAAGGTAAGAGCAACGATGAGGAGGAGGCAAAAGGGAGAGGAGAATGTCTGATAGGCTGTGGCAGGCATGAAAATGTCCTCGTATTTATAGATGCTAATCATGCGATCTGACACCGGTGGGGAGTCAATGTCATGCCTTGTGATGGAACCTGAGAAGAAAAACAGAACAAGATCCCCACAAATAGGGAAATTATTACTTAGCCCTAAATTATTTGTAGCCCTAAACGAATAGTTTATGAAAACAGTCTGGCAATTCACTTAATGAAAATGTAGATTTAGATTTGGAGAATTTGAATGGTTGCCATCACTTCAAACAGCTGACAAAAGCATCACAATAATCCACATGACTCCAGTCCATCAATTGATGTATTGTGAAGTGAAACGGCATATTTTTAAGGCATTTTAACTTTAAACACAAAATACCAATTTATAATCAAGACCCCTATCGCTCGATCCATTAATAAGGCAGTGATTTAATGCTAAAATAGTCCAAATCTGTCATGTTGAAGAAGCAAACTCATCTACTTCATGCTACATCTTGAATGGCCTGAGGTTGAGTAAAGTTTTTTTTTCTTAATGAAATACTCTTTCAAACCAGGCTCTATGTCTTTACCTTGTATAGCAGGTCCCCAGGCGAACAGATAGTACCAGCTGAGGTGCAGGTCCACCAGTGTTTCCTCCCGTGACACATGAAGAGGACGTTTGAAGCGACATGTGACGCGGTTGTTTTCAAAGATGCCCTCCTCGTCCCGCGCCGGGTTGCGCTTGATCTCTTTGGCCCACTGTCCCACGTTGTAGAAATGATGTATCCGTACGCGTCCATTATCATCATGAACACAACCCATGACGTCATCACCTCCCTACACCAACATTATTGTGCATTTCTTAGCTGGCATTCACACCATATAATATATTTAAGTAACCCTCTCTCCTTACCATTTTTTTGTCAGAGGAGAAACCAACAGCGACCCATCCATCAGTGTCTGCACTCAACTCGAATTCTACATCTGTGCCAATGCGTCTGAAACTCAGGAAGTAGTCACAGGTCTCTGCATCACAGCCTGGTTTGCCATATCTACAGCAACAGAAGAGAGACAGTGATGACTTTTGTATTTTTGGGTAAACTTACCCCTGTATGAACAATATTCAACACAGACCTACAAAGATCGATGATGTGCATATATATTTCATGTATGTATTATGAGTGTACTGGACAGCGTGACAGACTTTCTTCAGCCAGACAGTTTGATGCCACAGCTGTTTATGAATTAAATATAAACGGTATTCCTTGCACTCACCTGATGCATCCTTTGGTTACTCCACAGTCACTAACTTTGATGCGGGCAAATGGGTCAACAGGGGGTGCGGTTGGGAAGGGGTAACCTATAAGAAACATTAGACAACAACACATTAATCAGCTGGTTTCAGCTAATCCTACAACTAAAATGATATTTTTTTCATATATTTACAATACATTTTAATTTTACTTAAAGACACAAACATACAGCGGTTAAAGACAATAATTTACACAACGCATATTTGCATTGCATATTATATGACATGACATATACTACTGTTTAAAAGTTTGGGACCGGTAAGGTTCTTTTCCCTAAAAGTGGTAATTCAAATTTTCCAAACAATTTCTATTTCAATAAATGATGTTCTTCTGGCATTTGTCAAAAAATATTGTCCACAAAAATATTGAGCTATTTTCATTTCAATGATAATAAGAATAATAAGAATAAGAATAATAAGAAATGTTTTGGAGTTGCAAATCAGTTTATTAAGTCCGGGCAAAAAACATTAAACTCCAAACCATTAAACTGTAGTGTATGTTCTATTCTTTTGTACATTAATGCTGTATATTTACACATTTGTCCTTTTAAGTACTATCCAAACATGTGTTACATACTGTATAGCTGTACTTAAAACACTGGGCCAGGCATGATGTAGCGATAAGAGTCCTATTCTGTTCTATTCTATTCTATTCTATTCTATTCTATTCTATTCTATTCTATTCTATGTGTTCTGACTTCAATCACTGTCGGAGTATCTGCAGTTTATTAAAAAGTTGATTGCAAAATAGGGGTGTTGGGAAAGCCTGAGGGTAACTGGTTTGGATGTGGGCTTTGGGTGCTGACCAAGGTGCTGAGGCTGTATTAATGCATACGATTACGTTAGCGAATCTCTTATAAAACAAATATTGATAATAATCCCCACTAACAGACAATAATATTAACCTAATTAACAGGCCTGTGGTCGAGGGAGGGCATCAGAAGGTGACTATTCTCTACATGTATTCAGTTCTGAAAAGATCTGCACTCGTGTATACTGAGTAAGAAACAACACAAAACCAGCATTCATGACTTCAAATCAAGCGCCATCGTACCTTCGTCTGAGAGGTATCTGGACTCGAGGAACTCGGAGGCGAATGTGCTGTAGGAATCCTTATGGGGTTCTTCGTGCCCCGGCTCTCCGTGATCTCCATGGCCGGCCCGCAGCACATTATCATCGGTAGGGCTGGCAGAAACCGCATCCAGCAAAACAGAGATCTGTAGCAGCGGATGCAGAAGGAACATGACTGGATGCGATGATACGATACTTGTTATTGTACGCAGGAAGATACTCGGGTCTGATTTACTAGTCGTCGCATTCCAGTACTGATGCTTAGACTGATAACAAATAATAAAATGTAGCTAATTAAATCCCTTTCATGATAAAACGTTTCTGTTGCTCCGCGGGGGAGGGGGTGCTGAGAGGCGAGAGGCTCGGGTGCTGTTAATGAATAGGGCCAAACCAATCCGCTTATGGTGAGATTTGTAACCGATAGTGATCTCGCTTGATAATGACACGGTGCTCAGTGATACGTCAGCTGTACACACGATTTGTAAAAAGTATGTATTTATTTATTATTACATTATTGGGTATATTTTTGAATCTATATGTCCGTCGCACACTGATTTGACACATCATGTCTCCCCTCTCTGGCCGTGTTCCGTTCTTCTTGCGCGTCAATCGATAGAGATTGCCAGGATCGCGTTCCAATAGCATCGCACTACGTGTGGAAATCAATTGCCGTTCCAGACACACTGTAGCCTATAAAACGTAAAAGTAAAAGGAAAAATCATGTAAAAATTGCACACATTTATCTACGTTCTAACTGGTATAATGTATCCAAACGTTAACATTTTAGAAACACAAACTAGCCTACTTAAAAATATTGCAAAATGGTTTTCTAGGAAAATATATGATTTTTTTTAAAGGGTACTTTTAACAAGGCAATAGCTACATTTAAGATAACACATTGGTATTGTGGTTTTAAGAAGCAAGAATCACCTTATAATTTAAAGGTAAATTATAATTTCTCTTTATATATATATATATATATATATATATATATATATGCATGCCTCTAAATGCTGTATGAAATTTTCTTCTAAAATGAGAAATTTGATCAGCTTCCTAGGCTTACGTTAATTGCATAGAAAAGCACCTATACATTGCCATTAGAGTAAAATTACCGAACCTGAACATAGAAAGCTGATAAAAATGCTAATTTTAGAAGAAAATTTAAGATGGCATTTAAAGGCTTTTGCATCTGAACTCTTCATATATATATATTTATATATATTAGATTTATACATCCTCTGAAAATGAAAGAAATTTATAGGAAATGTTCATGGAACATGCTTTTTACTTAATATTTTAATGATTATTATTATGACAATTTTGAACCATACAATTTACAGCTATTGCTACAAATATACCTTCCTGACTAGTTTTATGGTCCAGTGTCACATATAGACCTAGGCCTAAGTATAGAGTATACAGAACCTTTAATCCTCTTGGAATGTAGTGATTGAATTTGACATTTGTGGTGACATTCTGGTAACCTATTCTTAGATTTAAGTTTTTAAGTCAACAAGGGCAGATTTTTATTCATCTATTTTTTGTGCTTTTTACAGCGATGGCAGGGTGAATGTAAACCTCACATGAACCACAAGATGGCAGTGTTTAGTTTCTAAACAGAAAAGATGTGGCGAAGGCTGCCTATGATGTGATAGTATACTGCGCCATGAATCTACCACTTCCGAAGTTTGCAGAAATGGGAAATCTCCAGATTTGCTTGAACACCCCTAAGATGTGACTTTTTCTAGCCATTAATAGTAATATGGTGGAATGTGATTCAAGATTATCACTAAAGAGAACAATCTGCCACCAAGTACAACTGCAACAACCATACTAACAAGACTGATGTCTCAGTAATTGATCCTTCAGCTATCTGTCCTTGAAAGAGAATTTCTAAAATGAAGACCACATGAAGGGAGTTTACAAGCCTTGTTGAGATACAAAACAGATAGAATAGAGCCATGGATTGAAAGAAAGCAACACAAAACAGAATGGGACATTCAAAACAGAAGCTTTGAAAACTGTTAGACAAAAACTAATAGGCCGACACACAGCTCAGACATTAACTACAAGCTTTCTTCTCTAAAGCGCCACCGAGAACATGCTCACAGCTCAAAAACATAAAAATGAATCATAATGTAAAAAAAAAATTATGGGAGACAAACTAAAAACAAAAGAGCAGTTCTTGCTACCTACAGTAAAAGACCTTAGAAAAATTTGTGATATTTCAGGAAGCAAATACATTAAAAAGCAGATACAGGTTACATTAACTTTTAGTTAATTTTTATTAATTTTTATGGGTTAAAACAAGTAGTAATAGATCTATAGGTTAACGATTGTTCAGTACCTTAATGAATAATATTAGGCATGTTCTTAATAGTCAAATAATATAATATAATGACTATTACGAATAACACAGCCAATATTATGATGCATTTCCAGTATTCTCACATATTCATTTCTCACATTCACATTGTGCTGTTACAGATGCCAAGTGACACCATAGCCACAATTTACAGCTTAAAATTCACCCCTCCAAGGTGTCTACTTAAACGCAGACTCCTCTAAATCAATCTCACCTATTTTCTCAGGATACGGCCAATTACCCGCTGCTTAGCAGGACTATTAAAATCTACCTAGACCGACATGAGCTTTAATAGCCCTATCCCATCACACGCATATACACACTGATGTAAAAGTGCTCTCGTACACACATACTGTGTCATGCACTTATAAGATTCCATCCTCCCCCATTGGCCACGCCACCATCCCCCTCCTGCCATTACACAGGCGCGATCACTCTGTGTCTAATAGCCTTACCCAATTACGGCCACAGTGCTAGAGGAGAAAGGATGATGAGATCCCCTAACATGTTAATGAAGAACCTACGGCATACCTGCCTTATCTTAATAACCTAAAACACACACACACACACACACTCACACACACAGAGCAATCTGCCAAATGTCAATTGTGTGTCTCCTGGGTATGTGTGTGAGAGTGTGTGATTGACACAGAGACAATGGCCGCAGGTCCCATTCATAACCGCGGAGGGGAGACAAACTGACGGAGGGAAAGGAAGAGAGAAAGACGGAGGAAAAGAGACAAGTATTCTAATGTTATAATGGAAGTTACTTGACCACAGAGTTTTAAAACCAAAATAGTATCCGCAAACTAACATAATATTCATTTGTAATTTTAAAGAAAGACTATTTTTAAGACATGATGTGCATTTTAACATTCACAAACTAAATTTCAACATGCAGTGCCGATAGCAAATTATGTCTTATTTTCACTTGTTAATTAACATATTCAACATTAACAGTGAAAAACAGGTGCTTGTCTACTTTGAAGACGTCACGGCAAAAAATGTGCATGGCTTTTTTCATTTGAATTAATTTACGCAATTATTCAATGTAAATGTCACTAAAATGTCAAGCTGCCAACATCAAGTCATTCACGCCATCATTCAAGATAAAGTATTTAAGGTATCAAAACAAATTCTATGCAGAAAGTTTGCTTTATTTGAACGGGTTTAACTTGCACTTGTACACACAATTGAACAGGATTATCATAAACTAAATCTGACTTGGATTATTTCAGTTAAGTAGGCAGGTCTGAATGGAAGCTGTTGATAATAAGAAAAAGGCATAATTTAATGAATGTACAAATTTTGTAAATGTCTAAGGAAATCTGGCTAGCATACATGACAAAATAGAAAAAAATCTCTTATAAAATCTTATAAAATTTTAATTACTTGCCAAGTGGGTTTCAGTGTTCATTAAAAAAAAAAAAACAATTGAGTAAATTATTACTGTTTTTAAAGGAAAGCATGGACTCATGTCCCACATACTCAAGGAAACATGCACACCAGACAGAAACCAGAATCACATCCCAACATGTATGAACGCCTGCGGATCTGTGTTAAACCAGGCCACACTTTCACCTCCAGGGCCTTCTTTTATTCCCACGCTACATATAATTTACAGATACTATTTGAGCGCGAACACATACCCCGAAACACTTCATGGTTATTGACAGAAAGAAAAAGGGCCCTATTATTCCTGAGAGGGCTTGTGTGTGAGGCTTCATCTTAACTTGTCAACAGTCCTTACGTACTGTCAGCAGAGCAAGCACCGTTGACATACCCATCACTCTTTCCCTCGCTTTGAGTCTAGTACACTGAACAGACACGCACACATCTGGAAGGATCGATAGGCGTCTGTGTTGCCCACAGAAGACGGGTCTGTCTGCCGCGGCCTAATCTCCGCGTCCCCGGGAGCACATTATGGGCACGTGCCGGGTGTTAACCCATTAATCTGGTGATGGTCGGATGCGTTATGTTCCCTCTCCCACGGGATTGTGTTGTGGTGATAGATTGAGCTCCATGTGTGTGCGCACACAGCAAAAAGCGATCTTCAATTCTTAGTTTGAGCAAATAGAGATCGAGGGCGAGCGCTTGTGAGCTTTCCGTTTCTCTCTTTGTCTCTCTGGCGCTCATTTGGAGTCTGGTCACAGATACGTTCGCTTTGTCTGACTGCCGCTTGATTGCTATTTGATCCTCGAGCGATCGCAGCGTTTCTCTCGCGGGCTCGGCCCGTCAATGTGTTTGGTCTGCGCTATTTGTTTCCACGGTTATACAGGTGTACTCAGCTAATCTGATTGGTTTGACAGAGGCTGTTAGAACACAAACACCCGCGTGTTCCAATCAATAGTGTCATTAAACGTGAATTAGCGCTAACTCAATCAAACTACCCAGTTTAGCACCAATCTCGGTCGTTTACCATGGTTACCAGGGGAGACCATATCACTGACGTGCGGATCTTTGTGAATCGCGGCAGGAGCTGTCAGTCACTCGGGCTGCCCTCAGGATGGATGACAAGGGATGATGGAAGGAGTCTCCATGGTCTTCTCTAAAAGAGAATTTTGTAGAAATCCAGGGTATGTTTGCTGACTGCTGCTCGCCGATGTTTTTGTTTGTTTGTTTGTTTGTTGACAAAATGCTTTGTTTGGGTGATTAGTCTGTCTTCGGGTAGGCATACACACTGATCAATCACATCTCCATGCCACGTCTGTCAAGAGGCATTAATGCAAATGTGTCAAATTGCCTACATATGACATTGATTCGTTCCTGCTGATGCAGCTACAGGCCTTCAGGAGAAGAAAAAAGTTCAGAAAAATTACAACATAGAATGGTGAATATACAAAAACAAGCGTTGCTAAATCTAGATTATTTTGTTACTTTAATTTTCTCTCTCTGTTTTTCATCTAAACACAAATGAAGATATTTTTGATGAAACCTGGCTCTGCAAAGACGGCAACGCAACTGACAAGTTCAAGGCCCAGAAAGGTACACTGCAAAAAAAAAAAAAAAAATCCATAACATTTACAGTAAAAAAACTGCAGCTGTGGTTGCCAGAATAAAACCATGAAAAATACAGGAACAATATTTTTTGTTTTATGTTCAATTTACAGTTAAATACCGTAATTTCTAATAATATACCGTAACAACTGATAAAATATTAATATACCAACCTATTAAATACACTGATAACTACCAATTGCAGGAGGTGATGAGACCATCACATGATGAACTAAAGCTCATTAGCTTTTAAACAGTAACATATATAGAAGGAGCTCAGTGTCATTCAAACAAACACTAAACACCATCATAGTATGATTATTAAACTGAAACATACAATAAACATTTAACAACATTACATGTAACATACAACCCTAATAACCATAACGGATACAAAAAAACTGAGAAGAAATATCCAGTTTAAACTAAATTGAAAATGCAATGCAGGGAGTTCTGGGAATGTCAGTTTACGAACTTACCATTAACCATTTAACAGGTTTTTACTGTAGGATTTTCACAGTTTTTACCGTTAAAAAACAGATTTTTAGAAAGGGAACTTTTAAACCTTTTTTAGTGGCAAATGTGGAAATGACCCTTTGTCTCTAACCTGCAGACAATTTAGTTATTCAAGCAAGAATTATGCGGAAATGAAGATTATTACTTGCAAAAGCAATACATAGTAAGTATCAATATAAATGAACACCAAATAAAAAATAAAAAAAGTGTGTAAAAATAAACTTTAAAAAAGTAAAAATGTTTTTTAAAGTATATGGTCAATTAATGCGTCCACCTACTTTTGGCCTTTGTGTATGTGTGTGTGTAAAGCAACCAACACATGCACTTAATAAAGCAAGCATAAACTGCATTCTGTGCATGTGGATTTGATATATTAGGTTTTAGACACAAGCCCCCCTGCTCTGCCTCGTGGACAGATTCTCTTAATGAGAAACCAGAGCATTTGTGTACTAACATCATTACTGTAATCACAGACACTGATGAGGTTATCATTATCATGATGTTTATGGTCGCACACACAAACAGTCGCACACGCACACATAAATAATCTACTGTCGGAGTGTTTGTTAATGTAATTGATGTAGATATGAAAATAACCTGCAGTTCCTGCTGTAATTGGTACATATAAAATGTGATGAATACATAACACACTACATAATAACTCTTAATTAATACATGCACACTGTACAAAGCTCCACTGCATATATATGCATCTTGCACTACAAAACATTTCTTTATATAGATTTATACTGCTGTATCTCACATTAAATCTCATTATTGCAGTAAAGAAAAACAGTCATGGCTGCAAATGACAAATATCCTGCTCGTATAAAAAATGAAACTATAATAACAAGGGTGAAATGTACTACACTGAACACTGAAACATTTACTAACTTTGTATATGGTAGCAGAAACAACTCAAACTCATGCAGAAATGTGTCTGTTTGCAGGGAGATTCATGATATGTGTTCTAAAATGGACTCAAAATCTAAAGAAACTTGATGAATTCATTGTTTGAAGCAAAATTTGGATTTTGGATTTTGGATCTTAACTCCTCTATATTGTAAACCAGGGCAAGTAATCTGTGCAAAAATTGTGGAGTATTCCAGCTTTAAAGTAATAACCATCCAAGAGTTTGTTATCGCTGGAACCGATGCAAAGAAAATGCAGCACTACTTAACTTAACTTTACTTAACACCAATGCAGTGAATAGGTGCCAAGAGTCCAAACGCTGACAAAACCATCACAATATAATGTATGTAATATACATAGTTAATTAATTTTAAAAAGTGTTTTATCCATAATTTAACTTTTCAAATTGAAAAAGTCATCTCATCTGACTCAGGAGAGAGATACGCACAGATCAAGCACAGACACAAGCAGCTGTAAACAAATATGTTAGTGGATTTTAATGTGAGAGGACATCAGGAATGGGATTTTTTTTCTACTGCAGGAAGCATTATTGATTAAAAAGCTTATAATGTTTTTTTTTGTTGTTCAAACACAACGTGTTCACTTCACAGGACGTTAATTGATGGACTGGAGTCATGTGGATTACTGTGGATTGTCGTGAGGTTTTCATCAGCAGTCATATACTTGCTTACCCATAGATCCTCTGCAGTGAATGGGTGCCGTCAGTATATGTACAGTAATGCAATTTTTTTCCAAATGTGTTCCAGTGAAGAAACAAACTCATCTATATCTAGGATGGTCTGGGAGAGAGTAAAGTTTCTGCAAATTAAAATTTTTGGGTGAGTTATTCCTTAAAGGCTGATTATGCCACAACCCAATTCTATTCCTTTAACAAATTCAGTTTCAAAAAGAGAAAAAAACAGAACAATGGTATCATAAGAGGAAATTACACATCCAAGTGTCTTTGTCCTGTTTGACCCCTCTCTATTGACCTTCAGTATCTCAGCTGCTCCTTTGTGGATAACGGTACAGATGTTTGTGGTGCCGCGGCTCGCAGTGATTTCCCATGTGTTCTCCCCTCCCTCCACCTTCCTTTCTCTCCTCTCTTCTATCTGATATAGATTGCTGGCTGGGGTTCAGTTGCTAATTGAATATGCTATGCGTTTGTTCGAATGACAGGAAATGGGGGAATGATGATTAAGAGATTAAATCAATTCAGCTCAACAGCTGCTGTTTGCTGTCAGTTTCATTACAGGCATTTAGAAAAAAAGACTGAGATACTTGCGTTTGTTAGAACATTAGCGGTCAACTTTCATAGCAAAATGCAGCCGTAACATCTGCTTAGCTTCCTGGATGTGAAGAGGATGCTTGTAGAACAGCCAAATTGAAATGTCGCATCTCACTAGGTGGGGCTATTCGCTTACCTGAACCATCGATGCTGCTTTACTAGCATTTCCACATTCACACACACATAGAGGTTAGCCTCTGACAGGCCCCTAAGCTGTGATTATCTGCACAGGCAGCACAGGGATCTCTCATAAGCATCCTAACCCCTGCCTGCCAATAATTAGCCCCAGTTAATTACAGCCCTACTGCAGGTTAAGCTAGTGAAAATCACCCAGGAGATACCCTCACACCTTCAGGTACACAACATACACACTCACACACCTCCCGAGACCGGTTTTATGAGCTCAGCGTCCAGAGCTGAGCCCGATCAGCATCAATATTGTAACTGACAGCTGACAACATCGGCCCTCAACAATTGCACACACACAGCAGGCGTGAGAGCAACGGTGGGGGGGAGAGCGCGGGAACGGAAAGATTAAGAAACGGCTTCGGGTTCTGATGTTCTGGGGGGACTGACTCACTCTTGTTTCCTTTGGCTGCTCGCCTTTACCTCCCTCAGATTTCTATCTATCTTTTTTTTCTGTCTTAATTCTTTCAAGATCTCCTTTTTTTAAGGTTTTGCAACAATTCTGACATGTGATTGGTTTCATGTTGAGTTGCAAAAACGCAAATTATATGATTGGAAATATGTTGTGTTATGCTTTAGCATTACCATTTTTAAAAAATGGTAGTTGCTTGGCTGGTGCAGGATCTCCAGAAGCTGTGACTCAGTAGTAGCCAGGTTGTTCTGAGATGTAACATTAAAGACTATGTAGAGACTATGTCAAATTTTATGTTATTTTGGCAATATAGGCCTACTATTATTGTATTTATTCATATTTAATAACAGCTTTTATTTTTATGAACTTTATTTGTTTTTGTTTTTTTTACATTTCTATAAACAGTTGCTATAATTAATTTTTATTTTAGAAAGCATTTTAGAAGTTTAAGCATTAAACAATTATTTAAGATTTAACTGTCATTTTACTTGTAGTTAATTTAAGTTTTTTTTAGTTTTTTTTCATCTACACTCTTGAAGCACTCTTCTTAATCAAAACAGGAATCTAAAATGTTTCTTGTCACATAATAACATATCTGTAATTTATAATATTAAAGAGTAATTTATACTTTTTAAAGAGAGCCATTACAGATAAATGCTTTTTGGGCCTAGATGGCTTCTGCTAGGGCTAATATGATGTTAATATGTGTCAAATTTTACTTTGGTTGATGAGGCATGGTAAAAAGTGGGGTCATATGGATAATAACAATACAAAAGTGGATGTGAGAATGTGCTATGTAAGTCTACCAAATGGCGTATGGATGTAGTTTCAAATAAATCATTTTTGGTTAAAGGGGTCATACTTTTACAAGCAGTTTGGACTGAAATGTGTCTTGGGAGTGTGTGTACACAACCACCCTACAATGATTAAGATCCACTGACAGCAGCATGTCACACAGACTGATCTGGTGTCTTACCTCTGACCCCTCGGGCAAGACTCCTAAGAGATTGAGGTGTTTTGATGTTGAATGTATTAATGAACATAGCAGTAGTCATTTACTCCCGACATCTGAGTGACTGAAGACGTGGAAGATTAACGTTACGTTTGGTTCTGAAGACCTTGATCAACCGGAATGCGGTTATGTGCACTAGAATCATTCATGATCCAGCCTCACCTACAGAAGCAGTGAGTATAATGTTTTTTAAAAATCTTTTCAAATCGCCTTTCTTAATAATATGCTAGTTAGCAAGTTTCACTATGAATACAGCTAAAGATCCTCCGAGAGCGCCTCGGAAAAGAGGGACGGGGTCAGCGGAGCTCGTGAAGATTTAAAAGGGAAGTACACAGAACAGTACACGATGTTCGGAAGAGCTGTTTTTGACAGGGTAAAGGGAGTGTTTTTACACTATCTTTGAAAAATTTTAAAACAAACTATATTACAAACTTTCCATTAAGACCCTTTAAGGCTCTGTATGACCCCATCAACCCTTTTCATGAAAACTGTGTAAAACTGTAATTAGTCTCTTACTTTCAGAATACTGTATGTGTTTTCATCATGGGCTTGACAGCATCATTTTATTAAAGCTCATACAATCACTCTCACAATAGCTGTAAACTCTGTGTATCCTTAGTGAGTCATTAAAATCATATAACCTTCATCACTCTCATGGGAATCTGAGTGATAGCTGGCCATCCGCAACAACACAATTAACCATTAGAGATCAGTAATGAGCCAATTAGCAATTACACACTCTTTAAGAGTCATCAGTGTGTGCTTAATTCACACCTCTGGAACTTGTTAAAGTTGTGTTTTTCATTCAGCTGGCCCATAATTCCTCTTTTCCATTCTGCGTGCAGTAAACAGAACTTAGCACTCATTGGAATTTGGAATTCTGTTGCTTTCAACCATATATTTATAGCCCTATCAAACATCAAAATGGGAAAAAAGTGTAAAGTGTTGTGAGTATTCAATAATGTAATTTAAGAGATCGCTCTACGGCTTAGCCCATGTTAATCAAGTGTTATGTCACTGTAACCCTTCGCTGCTTGACTAGTCCCTAATGACCTTATTATCGTGAATTATGCTTCCAGTGAAACGCTACTTATTCACTAAACAAACCCTCAGTTAACAGCATCATCTTAAAGCTCTGGGGACGGTCAAGACAGCTTTTTACAAAGTGTTACAGAAAGAAATTAACAAAGATGTATAGCTTGATGACAACAAAAAACAAATCATTTTCCTAACCAGATTTTTGCTGTTCTTCTGATTAAAAAAAGGAGAACAAAATATACTTAAGAAGCTGAAAACTTCAAAATTAATTAGAACTTAGTTATAAATTTGGCATTTTGTTCTTATTAATAAGCATTATTAAGCATTAATACCAACTTTTTTTGAAACTTTTTTTTTTTTATGGTTAATGGAGCTGTATGGATTTTATTATACTGTACAAACTGTATTACCTTAAACCAACCTTACACCTAAACCTATCCCTCAAAGGAAACTTTTTTTGGATTTTTTTTTGAAAAAACACCTATTTCATAACCATGTCATTATAAAAAATAATTGGTCCTCAAAAACCACATATATACCCACACCCAGACCCATGTATAATTACATTTGCAGAAAACAAGCCTAAAATAGTTTATTGTAATATATATTTCATTTTTTTCAAACATAACAGTGTCATGGGATGGGTAAACCTACATTTTGTTGTATAGTGATCTGTCTTGTAGTTCCATATTCAGTTTCTAAAACAGATGCCCGATTACTAATAAACATCAATGGTCCACAGTGTCATTATCCCAACAACTGAGCTTCTCCCTCCCAACCCAACAGCTCAGCTCACCCTGTTGACTCTTAATTAAATCCTTGGCACGCATATTCCTTTACCTCTCCATTTGCGCGCGCACACACACTTGCACAATGAAGTGTTGTCTTACTCGCGAGCTGATAGCTTTTTTAAGGGTGGGTGCTTTTATTGAGAGACCGCGCTGTGGGTTTATCAGAGCGGACTGTGAATAAATGGCTGACCCTCATGCCCTCTCTCTTGGCCGTCTCTGTAATTCCGGCGCTTCCATTAGCTGCTGTATTGATAACGGTCATTAGCATATTTATGGTGATGGCGGGAACGTTATTGTTTGTGTTGGTTATTAATCTTCCCTCTGAGCAACTGCTCTGACAGCTCAATCTATTCTGCCATCGCGACACACACCCGCTCACACGCGCAGCGCTTTCAAGTTGAACGCCGCTTTTGTTTGAGGGTAAATAGGCGGTGTCGGGGGTGCGCGGGAAGCAGGACGGGATGGGTGATTGACGCGACCCCTCCTCAGGTGAGCGCTGATCTCCAGCTGGGCCGAGAGCTCGCTGGCATCACTGTCACTCTGCCAAGCGCTGCCAGCGTCACGCGATCGGTCCTCCAGATTACAACAGGACCTAAATGAACAACTGAAAATGCGTTTACTGTAAACACACAGCTGCAATACAGCTAAACGCTTTCTAGAGCGAGGCAGTCGATTGGCATCAGCAGTGCTTGGCTTGCTATGTGTGTGTGGCTGACTCTGAGGGGAGTTGTTTTTGTGCCTGAGGAGGGCAGATGGGGGTAGCTGAGCATCTAATCGGGGGTCCCAGATGACTGGTGAATATGCGCGGTGTCACTCCTTCTGTTTGAGTGACAGCTCGCTGATTAAGGGCCAACGGAGGGCTGGAAAGCAGCCAGGATCACTGAGGGCAATGAGCATCTCAAACCACACACATACCATCTCCGTAAGCACACAGCACTCCTACAGCAGAACAAAACACCTGGACACGGAGGCAAAAACTGCAGGGGTTGGTTAAAGGTCTTGTGTTCTTGTTTGGGGTCATCGTTTTTAATATCCAATGGTTCACAAATCCACGTATACCTAAATAAATCCCATCATACTCTATCACTAAATATGAAATGCTATAATTGGAAAAAAAAACATTTTGTCTTTAAAGCATAAACCTTTGCAAAGTATTTTGCCAGTGCGCATTAGGAAAAAGTAAACTTTAAATATATAGCTTAATACAAATCTCTTAAAACAAGGAGGCAAAAACTGATAATATCCAAAGCTTCAATGGTCCACTTTTATTTGAATAACATTGGTCCCTGATGTATTTGATAGAACAGTCATACTCTTTAACACTAGTTATGAAATACCAATAGTCTTTAACTGCATAGAAATTCCTGCATGGGGCCGTTGTCTATTATAAATTTGACATGTAACGTTTCTTTATCTTTAGCGATAAATAACTGGTTTTATTGAGGCTATCATTTTGCTCATAACTTGCCACGAAGAGACGTTATTGATTGCTATTTTAAAAACGGAGCAAGATTTTTATTTGTTTTACACCACAGATGTAAATCAAAGCCCACCCCTCACAGCACACCAATAATCCCCACCAGATATATGCTAATGTGCTGAAATATTTTATTGAAGCCGTAAAATCTGAAATCATAATTTGCAAGCGTTTCATATAAGAAAACACTAAAAGATAGGCTATGAATACAAATGGTTGTAAACTAATATGTCATACAAAACAGTCAAGAGATATTCCTGTCTGTGTGTATCCATCAGGGGCAAGATATTATTCCCATTTCCTTTTTTCGACCCATTCTACACCAAACAACTGCTGATTTACTACTGGTCAGCTAATACTCAACCGGAAATTAGTGTCCTGTGTCTCTCGCAAATATCTCAGTCAATATAATTTAATGAAATCTGCATCTCTTTCTGCATCATTTCAGAGCCAGTTTGGAGTAAATGTATTACCAATTGTTTAATTCATGTGCGACTGCCGCAAACAATATAAAGCAAAATATGTCTCGCTCATTGTATTTTCAAGTGCAGGCTTGATGAGAACAATTAATTACAGGTCACGTCTGTCACATCTGGACTACGAAAGCTGAAACTGTCCTCCATTTTCCCATTCAACAATCATATCCAAATATCTTTAGCTCTAACACAATGAGAAGGTGTGAAGGTTGTGCATTATGACCTTGTTATTGTGCCCACTTGATTTACATGTTCACTGGCCCCATAACCCCTCTTTTTATGTATGATTAAAACCCAATCAGTGCACGGCTAAAAATAAGGTCCTCATCTTTAACGCATCGAGTGTTAATGAGGAAACGCAACAAAAACTGCTCCCAAACTGCCAACAAAACGGATGTGACGCTAGCGAGGCAATACATCTGACCGTCTGCGATACAGAATTAAAGCCTATTTAAAACACCCCCCCTCCACCTTATTAATTTAGCATGCAAGCCCAAGTGCACTGAGGTTATTGCAGATATTGAGAGATTCATGTGTGGACGGGCCGTTTAAAGCAGTGATTCTTAAGGGGGCCTCAGCAAACGTCCAAATGGGGCTTTTAAATGATTTAAAATAAGACAAAACCATTATTAACATAAATTAAAACAACTGAAACATCTAAATAATTTTAAAAAACTTTAATAATCTATTGTTTCCTTGGGGGGGGGAATGAAAAAGTTTTGGAAATCATATTAAAATGATTTGACATTTTTTATAGCAAATATAAATCTGTATAACATATAAATAGGGATTTTTTTCCTCCAAAGCCTTATACTTGATCTATATATCCAGTAAACTTTAGGAGCTTAGAGATAACCAGTAGACTTTAAAGGAACACTTCACTGTTTTTAAAAATATGCTCATTTTCCAACTCTGTTAAACGGTTGATTTTTACCGTAGCAGCAGCTTAGCATAGAATATTTCATCTGATCAGACTATTAGTATCTCGCTCAAATAATGACCAACAAGTTAAAACTTGTTAAAACTTGACTCTTCTGTAATTACTATATCATGGATGCAGCAGGCGCAATGTTATTACACAGTGCCTGAAAATGCTGGGAAATATTTTCAGACACAGTGTAAAATCATTGCACGTGATGCACCCATGTTACAGCAGCATCAAATTTCTTGATTATTAAGCCGGAATGAGAATACAGTTCCTAGCTATATTGGCCTAAAAAAACAACTTTTCATTATCTGTCAGTCTTAGTACACAGTGTAACTGAAAGTGCTACCACCAGACCCAGAGATTAACTGGATGGATTTGAAAACGGTAAAACTCAACTGTTTAACTCTAGGGGAGTTGGAAAATAAGCCCATTTCCAAAAATAGTGGAGTGTTCCTTTAAGAGTAATGCATTACAAAAAATATGGGGTACCTGAATAACTTTGAGTCCTTACAACTTAAAATTCTGAAATGCATTTACTTTGATTATATTAAAATGATTTGTGGACATCCCTAGTATTTGTAAATGCAGAAGGTTTTGAAAATCCTTCGCATTACGGAAAATGTTGTTATAGAAAATCCTGTCACACAGGTTATGAACCACTGGTTATATTCACATAGCATCATCAACTATTTCCAGAAGGTCATTACAAACCTTAAAGTTTTTTTTTCTTCTGTGAAAAAAGTCCAAAACATGTTGTATTTCATTGTACGTACAAACCAGCTAAAATATATTAGATGAAAGAAAGCCAGTTTATGAATGACATGAGGTAACAATTACAATGAGTAAACAATTACAGGATTGTCATTTTTGAGTGAACTATCCATTTAATTGATTCATAACTTGTGTTTTGGGAAACGTCACTCAAAGCCAAAGTATAAAACGGTTCGTCAAATATAATTAAAATAGAAATGTTAACACAACAGTGATCTGTTCTTAATTCTGGAAAAGTAAACAGGCCACTGTTCTGTCAGCTCAGCCTATATTCAATATATCCAAAAATAAAAGCTCCAAGAGACAAAGACAAACAACACAGGCAGGAAGCAGCATCTCATTTAATAAGGGCTTTGGTCTCGTATCAATAGCATGAGGAGATACACAGTCCGTAACAACCTCAAACCCAATACAGCATATGACCTTCAGTGTCCTAGGAAAACTTTTTCCTTTTTCTACTCAAACAAACATCTTTAGTTTGAGACTTTAATAACTCTTAACACCCTCCATTGTTATCACTAATCAAAAGCAGAGACACTGGCGAACAGAGCAGGGCACAGAAAACTTCTCTATCGATTTCTGCCTGAGAAACTCTCTAATAGGCCTTTGGCATAAAAAAATATACACACGTATGGTCCTCAGGCCTCGCCATGACGCGCTTGATCAATGTGGCTGGCGCGCAATAATTCATTAACCTCTCGGTCAGAGGAGTGCTCCACATTCTTCAAGGCCTGCATTGAACTCTTAAGCCATGTTAACTCCCACTGCTCTTTTCTTTCATTAGAGATGACATACTTTCATTAGTCCCACCATGGCAACCGGACTGGCAGAATACATCCAACGTGTGCTGATCCGATGCCGAATGGCCTTTATGTCGTCATAATTGGTTATTGGGTAAGGTTGATGATGTGAGTGTAGAGCTGTTCGGTGAAGGCCTGCAGTGAGAAGCGCTGCTTTACCCGCTGTCTTCCTGCCTGTCCCATGCGCTGCTTAAGTTTAGAGTCTGTAAGAAATTTCTGCATGGCTTCAGAGAAGCACTCAGGGGTGGGTTCGCAAAGGAAGCCTGTTTCTCCATGGGCTACAGACTCTAGCGGTCCTCCTGAGTTGACTGCAATAACTGGGCAGCCTGAATACATGGCCTCAATGGGTACGATGCCAAAATGTTCATTGCTCGGAGTGTACAGTACACAAGTGCAGCTGTGCAGCAAAGACAGTTTTTGTTTGTCTGAGAAGGAGCGCAGGAAGGTGACGTGGTCCTCCAGGCCTAGAGAGGACGCTAGTGAGCGCAGCTCTTCGAAGTGCTCTACGTTCTCAACTACGCGCTCGTCATAACCCCCCGCCATTACTAGGTGCACGCACTCCCATTCGGCCACGGACAGATGCTCTTTCAGGGCTGCTAACGCTTGCAGCGCCAATGGCAGGTTCTTTTTGCGTTCAAAGCGGTTGATTGACAAAAAGGTGAGGCTCCGCCCCTCAGGGAGCAACCCGCTGAGGCCCTCTACTTCATCATCGAAAGCTGACGAGTTCAGAGAGGGGTAAAGGACGTCGGTTTGAATCTCAGCTAGTTTGGGGAACGTCTGTTTGAAGACTCCTGCCGTGAACTGGCTGTTGACCAAAATGCGGTCGGCCATGCCTGTGGTCAGCTCCTCGAACCAGTCGATGGGGCCCCGATATATGCGTTTGAGAGCCGAGCGACGCTGAGTCAGTAGCTGGTCAGGGAAATGGCAGTAGAATAGGACTCTCTTTCTGCGGCGCGCCAAACGCAAAAAGGGAATACACGCTGAAACCTGAAAGAAGGGGGAGATGGGCAAATAAAATTAACCCTTGTTAACGATTCTCTTGATTTTAACTGGTCAATCACAGCATTGTGAGGTCTAATAAACTGTGGATTTGACCTATGTCTATGGCATCTTTTATAGTCAGGTCATTAGAAGTTAGAAATGTCTGTCAAATGCATAAATGTGCATTTAAAATTCATCACTTAGCTCGTTCTTTATTCACAATAAAACAATTTCAGTTTGTAAACCTATTCAGTTCATCCAAAACAACACAAAAAAAGATTCTTTTATACATTGGAGATCACTACAATGCTTCAGATTAGGTCTAGATATCTTCAGCTTAATAAGAAACATAATTGGAGCTTATTTAAAAAGATATGTAATATGGTTGGAAATGTTTCTTTATTAAAAATTAATTAATTTATTATTATTAATTTAAAATTAATAAATTGATAAAAATACCAAAAATGACTAAAACTGAAATTCAAGTTTAATTCAGAAGGCAAAAATTATATTACATTTTATACTGTACATATATTATAATAATATAATACAAAATATGAATAAATATTTTAATACCAAAAAATAACCCTTTTAATTAATAATGCTAGTGTCATTAGTAGTTACCTGATCACAGAAGACAACATCAAACTCCTCCCCACTAAAAAGCACAAGATAGAGAGATAGATAGATCATGCGCAGGTATGCACAGAGAGCATGGAAATAACCGAACACGCTGGTGGGGAGCCAGTCGCCCACACACACCACGGGCAGGTCAGGTGAGAGCGTCTCAGAGAAGCAGTGCTGGGGGTCATAGTGTGCCGTCCAGATCTGAACGCTGCATCCACGAGAGCGCAGAGCTACAGCTGCATCCACCACCAGACGCTCGGCCCCACCTATACCCAGATCAGGGTGCAGAAACACCACCCGAACCATTCTCTCCCGACCAGACCCTGTTGAGTCAAAAGGAGGTCAAATGAATGTTACACCTTATTTTTAAGCTCAAGACAAAGCAACTAGATTTTCCGGTTGCTGCTGCATAGACATCCTAGTATTCTGTCACACACATTCTTAATTTTACTTAGCTATCTAAATTAAGACACTTAATTACACTATTTTGTTTTGTTATACCACTGGTTATAAATGATCTCCAATCAGAAAACTTTGTTGTTGTTGTTTTTTACAATTAAATAAAAAAATTAAGCTAACAATGTTTTTTTTTTTTTTTTTTTTTTTATAAGATCAAGTCTCATGTCACTGTGTTTTTACAACAGGCCAATGCGGACACGTCACCGGGTCACAGTCTGTCATAAGCTCTAATACATCCTGTTATATGTTATTACAGACCTGCAACATTACATGTAAACAAGCAATACATGTCAACTACATTACAGCTACAAATACCCCATCAATATTCATTCTCACTATCAAATATTTAATAAAACTCTCTAGACTCAGGATATACCCTGCTTCACACTGAGTAGTAACACTGTAACAGCACATAAAACGTCATGTTTTGTTAACAGAACTCAAATGATGTTAAGAGTGTTAGCAACCAGACAATATGTTTAGTAATATCGCGACGAGAACGCACTCACCTGTACTCTTACGTTTACTGACACTAACTCAGCTGTGTGTCTTTGTGGATGATCAAATATGGCTCAAAGTTCGCGATTTAGTGTAACCGGCTTCCCGATTGAGCCACAATGTCCGCCCTACTGTGTACACATCATCCATCGCACGTGACGCGTCATCGCAGTCCGTTGAACCGCTTTTGATTTTTCCCAAATTAAATTTTCAGGCTAAGCTACTTTTAACGAATAATTCCTTTGTATTATTATCTGCTGTGACGCTGCATGTCAAATCTAGGTTCAAAAAATCTTAAATGTGTTAAAAAAATAACGAGCAGGATCACAGCTGCGGTCAGGCACTCTACTGGCGCCTATGCGGGTCCTTTCTATAGCTGTCGTGGCCTTCTCAGGGAAACGTCATCAATAGGCTCTCTCTTGTAGTGGTCTGGCTCGGCTGGAGTTCAGTTACAGAGGCGGTCAAGTAGATTTACTCTTTTTTTCCCCGCAGACACCTGAAACGTAATATTATAACAAAATGGTAAGTTTTTCGCTGTCATTTTTCGTGGTTGGACAGCTTATAAGAAGTGTTTTGCGCGTATTTACAGCAATATCTGGATTGCTATCTGGTAGCCAGACATGCTCAATAGTATCTTAGCGTTATTGGAGTAGCTGTACTTAGTTCTACCATTAAACTGTTTAGCAGCTACTTAGATTTGGGTTTCGGATGCGGGAATTGCTGTTTTGAACAGTATTTAGTTACATGTTAGTAGATATATAAAATGTGTAGGGTTCATTCGGTCACTAGTTGCAATCAGTTTGGGAGACGTGGCTCTTTTAGACCCCCACATCAGCCCTACAGCTGAAATCTGACCCGCTGTCTTCGTCTGAATGCTACCTTATAATATAAAGCCTATATGGCATTATTATTATTACTGGCATAAAGGTTTGAACATATTGATTTGTAACTCTTCTAGAAATTGTTTGTGCTTAGACTTTTGCTTAAACATTGTTAACTTATGGTTCTTATTATAGTATGTTATATCTTGATGGATGTACAATTATTTTTTTTATTTGCAAATGCAGAAAAATATTAGATCAATCATTGTGCACTAAGTCTTCTATTTATGAAAACATTTCAGCCTGGACCCGCAGCTAGTGCAACAAATGTAGGTGCCTCCAGCCGTTCCCCCAGTAAGACAGTAGCCCCCCGCACTGCTGGCACCTCAGCCCGACAGAGGTAAGGAGTCTTTTTAGTGCCTTAAAACACTATCAAGCTGGATGATCAGGATCAAAGAGCTTTCTTTGTGTTTCTGTGATTTGATCAGCAGACATGAAAGATGTTGTTTCTTTAGATAAGTCAGAAATCGACTGATGGGGTCCTAATCAGTGTGTTGTCCTGCAAATTTGACATTATCAGGGTTTGACATCATCTTGCACTTTTATTTGTCTTGTATTTTTAAGCAGATATATATTTTTTGACTTCCTCAGGAAAGCCCCTAGCAGTGGTGCACGCAGCGGAGGCCGGGCCACAGCGTCAGCTGGCACAGGAGGAATATGGCGCTTCTACACTGAGGACTCACCAGGACTTAAAGTGTAAGTATTCATATTCACACAATACAGAATGATTTAAAACCCTTTCCACTCAGAGATAGAACAAAATATTATAAAATCAAACAAAAATTGTTACTATTTAAAAGTTGTTTAAAAAAAACTACTGTTATTTGCCAAGGGTGCATTTGTTGTATTAAAAGTCACACGAAAAATCGATTTCTGAATCTGAAGGAAAAAATATCATGTTTCCACAAAAATATTAAGCAAAACCAATTCAGTGTATCAATTACTTCTGAAAAATCATCCTTTTTTCCACTAGAAGAAAAATTGAATTCTAATATATATATTTCTTCTTCTAATGGAAAAAAGGATATATGTGTGTGTGTGTTTGTATATGTATATACACACACACACACACTATAATATTATGTATGTATGTGTGCATAATATATATACACACAGATTTTTTTTTTTATATAAAAATGATTTATCAGAGGTTTATTCTTCAGTTAGGCTATTAAACTGCATGTATTTGAAGACTAACTGTATGAATAAATGCATAAAACATTTCAGGTACAGTCAACCAATTTAGATAAATTTGTTGAAATTACAGTAAAATTTTTAGATGTTGGTCAATTTTCTCTTTCAGATTTTTATTTAGCGGTCATTATAATAAAATCCTGTTTTGATATGTAATGATTTCATATAGTCTTTATTTTCCCTTTTTTATTGCTCGTCGTCAACAAGGCTGTGTACGTAAAATCCACTAGCTATGAAATCATGTCAGACATTTTTTTTTATTTTATTGCTTAATTTAAGGACAAAATAAGCAAAGCTTATGCTTGGAGGTACTTAATGTGCAAAGAACCAACACAGACGCTCATTTTTAATTCATCCCCTCTGCTCAACAGGAAGTGACACGAAAAGGAGGGGCAGAGGGTTCTGAGAGGTTTAGCATTTATAAGGATAAACATGAAATTTTAACGACAGGAAATTGGCCTCATGGGCTCAACCTCCCTCTCCCCTGCCGTTTCCCCTCCTACAGCTGTGTACATTTGTGTGCTGTATTTAGAGCCATTCTCACACTGCAACCAACCTCTATAATAGTGTCTTCCTCTGGAGCTTTTTTTGTTTTTTTTTTAGCGCTGTTGTAGATGGGTAACGTTACATTTTGTTCATTCCATACGTACAAATAAGCCAAGCATGTGTCGACAGTGGCCGTATTTACAGTCAAGAGTCTCTTAGAGTAGGAGAGTCTGTGTGGAGTTATGTATGTGAAGTATTTTTCACTCTAGGTTTTGTGTGTGTGTCTGTGTGTGTTTTGAGCTTAATTAAAGTTCCGTCAGAAAAGGTCACATCAATTAAAGCCTGAGGGGTGGGCCTTCAGTCGGCATGGTTACGCGGCTGCCTAGCGACCCAAGGGATGGTCAGTTCCTGCTTTAATAAAGCCCCACATTTTCCGACTAGCTTGTTAACACTATCCGACTCGCCAGCATTTAGAATCCTAATTAACTTGTCTTCTATCACATGATCAAGACGAGCAGTCTTGATTGGCCCACTGGGAGGAAATTTGTGCTCAACATTTTTTTCTTTTCTTTTATGGTAACTAGTTAAAAAAAAAAGTGACTGAATTTTACTCCACTAGGGGTCACTCTCTCTTACTGTTTTTTTTTATTTTTTTTTATGCTCGTAATGAGATTTGTCAGTAATTCCGTCTCTACTTTTTCCCTTGCTGCAGTGGTCCGGTCCCAGTTTTGGTGATGAGTCTGCTCTTTATCGCATCTGTATTCATGCTGCACATCTGGGGCAAATACACCCGCTCCTAAATATGCATGACCTCTGAACTCCGACCCTGAAGCCTGTCATCGAATCTTAAGCCATTGGACTTGGACCAAACTCTGACCATCATCAACCCGATCCCTTTTGCTTTATTAACCTCCATTTCAAGTGTTTTTTTTTTTTTTTTTTTTTTTACCCCATACAAGTTGACCCAGCCACTACAACCATTTGGTCAATTAAAAACCATCAGTTTTTTTTCCCGCTCAGCAGATCAGGATATCCCTTTTTTTTTTTTTTTTTTTAAATTTGTGTACAAACTAATATGTAAATTGTACAATAAAATGCTGTAAAACGTCACAGTTGTTTTTCTGTCATTTACGGTGGGGGAAAAAAAAATCAGAAGGTGTGATTTGCATCACAGGGCATAATTTGCATATCCTCAGTTTGTGGCATGAGAAGGGGTTGTATGCAAATGTGCATTCCAGACGTGCCGTTGGTGCATAAACGAGATCAGCTACACCCGTCTCTGAACGTGATGTAATGTTTGCTATTACCCCAATTCCACAGAGCCTGCAGACATGTCCCATCAACACACCACACTGTGCACACCCTAAATCTTTCTCTGCAACACAATTATACACAAAAGCAGTTTGAAAATGTATTTAAATCAGAGCTACTAATATTTAAAAACCACAAAATAGATGATTTTGCTTTAAATTGCCTGTAAATGTCACATTATATATTCCTGATCTTTGGTAATACGGTAGTTTTCTTTTCAGTCTTTGGAATTACAGGCTTCCTGTACTCCAGAAACCAGAAAATCTGTATCTGGAGACCTGGCACAGAGTTTCATTTGTGAGCTTATTTTACGACTTTGGACATGTTTAACTTGCAGTCTGTAATGCATGGGATTGAGTTTGTTACAAGCTCAAAGTTTGTTGAGCAAATAAAGAGTTGTGGTTGATGCTAACGTTTGAATAAAGTGGCAATAAAAATGTAGTGATCGGCAGTGTTGTAATATATATGTTATAAATTCACAATAGAGAGGTACTCTGAAACGTAAATAAAATGATACATTTTTGTATATTTCATCACCCACAGGTACACCTGTTGAACACAACTGGGCAAAACAGGCTAGCTAATTGTCTTCATTTACTTCAGTGAATTTCATATAAATATAGCAAAAGACATGGATGATCCAAAAAGTGATACCCTTCATAATTTATATTATAGGTTGCACAAAATAGTTTTTGCTGATAATATCCACAAAGAAGTTTAAAACTGAAGTCGCAGCTGCGCTTTAATCGTTAGCGCGTACTCATAGAACTGGACGTCTGTAATATTGCACATGCGCCTGTAGGAGGCGCTGTGACCCACTCTTAGTTAAACAGCCCCTCAGTAAGCGTGCGTGTGAGTGTGTGTTTGAGTCCGAGTCTGTGTTCTTCATTATTCATGTCCTAACTGAGAGTAAGGTTTCCCTCTAAGGTTCACTCTAATCCCAACAGCTAACAACGCAGTCAGAATTATTCAGTATCATCTTAAAAATGGATCCATATGGGCAAGGACTTGTGCATTTGACTGTGTGTGAGAGAATTCATGAAGTGTGTTTTAATTGTTGTCCACTGGGCTCTATGTGCTACTTTAGGCCGAGATCCAGTGTTTATGACTAATGCATTAACATAGGCTACAATCATTTCAGATTACACTCGGATACATAAAAACGTGACAAAGAATGTTGCATAAAGTATATAGATTACAAACACAGTCTGCAACACATTTAAAGAACAATGTGTCACATAATACCAATTAAGAGCATATATTTACGTTTTCGTTTCCCCCCCCCGATATATTGCACCATTAGTGTGTTTTTTCCACACAAATGTGAGCCCACTAGCATATTAATGGACAAAAAGTTATTACACTGAAAGGTTTTCAGAATTCTATGAAATTTTACATGTTAAGATGAGCACATTCACACCTCAAGATTTTTTTTCTGTTGATATATTTTTCTTTTCTCTTTTTTTCTTCTAACCATTTCCTGAGCTCTAACCACTGCCTGTGTAGAGGGACAGCCCCAGAGAAACACTCTCACAGATATCACCAACAAGAGCTGCATGCACAAGTCTCATGTAGACAGTTTCAAAAGGCCACATGGCTCATTGTCAATGCAGACATTCTTTCTTTCTCTTTCTCTCTCACTCAAATGCACATATATACAGACTTCCTTGGAGGACAAATGCTGCAGAGTGTTCACCGATGTCCCTTAGTGATATCAGTTTCACCTCTTTTACTGTATCGCTTCGGTTATGTAACTTCAGCTATAATTAAAATTCGAATTAAAGTATTTAAAGTCAAAGGGTGGTGATGTGGAGGAAACCATAAGTGGAGCGGATCTGTTTGGAAACCCCAGGTTGGCAGTCGCAAGTCAAGGTGGAAATGCAGGTTGAGCTCATTTTGAGAGGATGTGGTTCAGGAAAGAGCGCAGTTTGTCTCCACCCCCAAAAGTTGGTAAGATGGACCCTTCCACTTGGGGAAATTCTGTGTAATATTGGAACAAGAAAGAGGGGGGAGTGGTCAGGTCTAAATACAGGTTTAAACGGGGTCCAGAATGCTTTGTGATCCAATGACTCAAAACGCGTTTGGAGGTAGAGACGCATGCTACGACATTGCATTCGTAGTGTAAATGCTAATGTGTTGTTGATTTAAGGTTCACCTACGCAAGTGTCAAACATCCACTGAGCTAAAACAAGAGTATTAAACGTTGTCTGTAATATGCAATTGATATAAAAAAAAAACATTCCCGTAATGGAACACCTTAGATGGATGATAATACCAGGTGCAAACAGGCCTGGTCATGATGAGCTTTAATCTGCCCACTTCAAACTCTTCTGTCAAAACATGCTCTATACATGCTTTGATTAGTTATTTGAGACGCTGTAGAATCGCATTCGCATGCAACCCAGGTGTGTCACACAATGCAGCAGCATCTGTGACATGTGCTTGTCAAACCATGATTCAAAGGGAAATAAAAACTGACAAGTGCGGTTTGTCTTGAATGCGAAATATAGTGTGAGGACGAGTTTGTATTAGCACAGAGGTGATGAGAGTGACATTTGCATAAGTGCAGCAAGTCACAAAGAGGTAGCAAGCCACTCCTTGTCTGTGGGAAGTAGGCCTCTTGCATTTCTTCATTTTTGGACTTACATGACAAACTACATTCACTGGTGATTCACTGTTCTTAGGAAATGTAAATTTTATATTTTGATCATTTGAAAAAATATTTTTTTAAATTACACACACACATATTGGTTTATGTGATTTATGAGGACTCTCCATAGGCCTAATGGTTTTTATACTGTACAGACTGTATGTGCTATTGCCCTACACTGACCCTACACCTATACCGTCCCATCACAGGAAACGTTTTTAGATTTAAAAAAAACTTTTTTTGTTGTTTTTTAAGCCTTTTGAATTACTGGGACACTGAAAATGTCCTCATAAATCACCTTCATATTGTAATACCTATGTCATACCCATGTCATTATGCAAATTTGTGTCCTCATAAACCACACAAACATGCACACAACACAGAAAAGTTAAAAAAAGTCTGGATCAGAGACAAATCCAAAATAAAAAATAATAATAAAAAAAATAATAGACAATAAAACGTTTGGTAACATTTTACAGTAAGCTACTTTTAGCAAATGCAATAATTATCATTAACAAATCAATACAAATCTTTGCTAACATTAATTTGATTTATTAGACGTCAGTTAGATAATAGTAACAGATAGCTCTTTTGATTTGAATAATGTAGAAACTAAGATTAATACATTCAAAGTAGATCATGTAAATGAATGGTACCTTATTGTAAACCAGTGTTACCAATGTTTAAATATATTACAATGCTTACAGTGGTATTGCATCCTTTTAAATAGGTTTTTTTTTGTCTCTAATTGAATAATCACTCATATACCACACACCCTTTGTGGTTATGACACCTTCACCCATTTACAGTTCAGAATGAAGTGTTTAAAGTCAAAAAGAAAGCTGATTGCTGTCCTCCTATATTAATCTGCCTCTTTGATCTGTGAGTCTCTGATGTTTGGGTGTATTTCTGTTTCAGTCTCTGTCCATTCTTGCACGGTGTGTGTATGTCTGGCAGTGTATAGCTGGGGTGTATGGCTCAATGAGTTTTAGCCGTATTGGAATTGCCTGCTTTCCTCGGGGAGCCAGAGTGGACAACTGGTGTGGAATGGCGGGAGAAGAGCAGCAACTGTGTGTGTGTGTGTGTGTGTGTGTATGGAAGCATGCTAGGAGAGTGCCTGGTTTTAGTGGATCATATGGTTGATAAAGCATGGAATGGAGAGACAGCCGTTATCGATCCTACAATAAGTCCAATGCTACTGAGGTCCTTTGAGGCACACACACACACACTGTATGTGTCATTGCTGACATTGCTTATATATAATGACAGAAATCTTTCTTCACTTTTGACATTTTGAAACAGATGTAAGTTAATATTTAGTTCAGCGAGTCAGATGTTGATAAAGTAACTGCAGGATTCTTCCTTCAGGATTCGTCATACTGATTCAAAGTTTTCAAAACTCAAAATTCAAAACTTTTTGAAAAATTCATACGGAGGTCATATAAAAATATTTGAAACTGAGGCATTTGGAGTCAGTTGGATGTTTGTTTAGGTTCACTAAAAATTAGGCTCATAAAAGTAATTTGTTAGTCAGTTGGTCTACACTGATTGTGCTGTATGTTTTGATTCAGAACCTAATAGTCATTTGTTCAAAAATCAGACGACAGTAATTTTGATTCACTAAAAACAGGCTAAAAAAAGAGACGTCTGTTTATCAATTAGACTACATGCCACTATATTTGATTCACTAAAATGAACAGGTTTAAGTGTCATTTGTTTGGTTATCAGGTTGCAGTACTTCATGTTATGATTCACTTAAAAACAGGTTCAAAAGAGTCATTTGATCAACAGTTGGACTGCACTGCGCATATTCCGATACACCTAAAACAGGCTCAAAAGGGACATTTGTTCATTAGTCAGACTACATGCAGCTGTATTTGATTATCTCATAAGAATCATTTGTTAGGTTATCAATCTACATATTTATGATTCATTGATTCGCTGAAAACAACAACCCATAGTAATTTTCATAAGTCATTTGTTCTCTAATCAGTCTGCGCTGTACTTTACATTAGGATTCACTACAAAAACTGGTTCAAAAGAGTCATTTGATCAACAGTTGGTCTACATCGTGCTGTATATTTTGATTCACTAAAAACAGGCTCAAAAGAGTCATTTGCTCATCGGTTGGACTTCATTGTGCAGTATGTTTTGATTCACTAAAATAATGGGTTCACAGGACTCGTTTGTTTGTCAGCTAGGGAACATTGGTGACACTGTATTTAAAAAAGATGTTTGTTTGAGAATTATAAGGACATTAGACACTGTGCTTTTATTGCTTTGCATTCAATAGATTAATCAGCTACAGAACACCACTACCAAAAATAAGTGTATAGGAAGCACAGCATTACATAAGTGTGTTATAATATATATTACAAAATAATGACTAAATTGTTACTACCAGCCAACACATTAATTCCTTAAAGAGACTGCAACACCAAACAGACAAGATGACAACATATACATGCCTAGAAGATGTCTGTTCCATGTCCTAATCAAAAAAGCAGTTTAATGAATGGCAGTCAATATCATTAATGAGGAAGAACCCGATGACCATGTAGGCAAGAGAGCAGATATACGGACAGAAGACAAGCAAACGATCGCAAGCCAGTGAGCTCAATAACATCATCTGATGTAAAGTGATAATGGTGTCATCACGTCTTCATTTTGAACAGTGGCATGTTTCCAAACGTCAGCTGGCACGGTGGCGGTTTAAACCAAGCGCAGTCGATCATCTGGAACTGTTGTAACTCTGGACGCCTGACAGACAGTAAGTTGGCCTAATGTGATCCCGCTGGCAGCAAGGAGTGAATACCCCCCACCTTTCTTTCTGTCTTTCTTTCACCTCTTCCTTTTCACTACTCCACCGCTGTCTTTTTCCAGGTCCAGACAGACAGAAATAGCAGGGAACAGAGTGCTGAGGAGGCAGCAGTGATGATACAGCGCGTGTGACTGCTGCTGGAATGCAGTGTGTGTGTGTGTGTGTGTGAGAGTGCTTGTACAGATGAACGTGTGACCTGCTGAGGAATGCACTACGTTGGTGTGACGTTGGGGGAGCACGAGGAGATCCCAAGTCACAGATTAAAATGGTGCAGGCAAATCGGTCGGTGTCCTCTCTTCATATTACTGTATGTGCTTTCTAATATTACCCTCTCAAGTGCACACATGTTCTCTCCCATCGCTGAGGTGGGTGAGTGTTATTTTTAGGGTCTGCTTTTTTCCACTACTGCATCAGTACGCTCAAGGAGGCCGGTCAGGTGGTGAGACGTGAGAGGGGTTTGCCTAATGAGAGAGGGCCAACGGCACAAACACTCATGCTATAAATCACTGAAGACCTCAGCAATTGTAACACATGCTTCTGCAGGGACTGGATTAGCTCTCACAAGACAAAAAACACACATACACACACGTAGTGTACGTGTCAGGGGGTACAGCAGGACAGTGTGTGTAATTTGCTTTTTGAGGTTGTTCCATGTGTCAGGTGCAGCTGTCACTAGCCGTGGATATAATTCAGTCGGTTGAGTTTTGCCAATTTAATTTTATTTAAAGGTGCTTCATCATTTACTTACTCTCACGAGCTTTAAAACCCATATGAACTTTCTTTAGCGGAACACAAATTGAGATATTTCACAGAATGGTCTGGCTGCTCTTCCAAAAAATAAAAGAGAACAATAAATAAATAATGTGTGTGCTGTTTTTGTCAGTCGATGCCATGGGTCACACATTAATAAATTGTATCATTTTAGTATTGCTTTTATTATTTAATTACATGCTTTTTGTATGTACTTTTTTTCTTCTTCTACTTTTTCTGCCTTTTTCAGCTTAGTTAATGTTAATTAAAAAAATGTAATTGAAACGAGGCAGAAATTAAATAGAATATAAATATCTTCTTATACATAATCTTTAAAAAATATATTATATTATTATATTATTTTTTTAACTAAAAAGTTGTAACTTTTTATCATCTTGGTAACCGATAATTGATAAATAAATAAATAAATAAACAAACAAATAATTGTAAATACTAAAAATGTTAAAACTAAGCATCAAACAAATACAAAATAAAGCTATATAGAAATATAAAAACTAAACCAATGATGAATGCACATAACAAAATTATTTTACTTAAAATAAAAACTGAAAATATAAAATGAATGGCTTATTTCAAATATTACTAAATATATAAAGAATAAGACTAAATATAATAAGACAAAAAATGTCTTTCTTTTTTTAATGATTTTTTAATGAAGCTTAAAAAAATTAAAAAAGTAAAAAGAAACAAAAACAGCATCATATCATATTTTTGCAGTCTACTGCTTATAAAGCATGAGGGTGAGTAAATTATGACAATCTCATTTTCTAAGGAATTTGGAGTCAAAAAAAGGACTCCCAAGTTTAAACTGGATGATTTGTTCTCACATGTCTAAACAGACGTGAGCGTTGTAATGCTTTAGAAACAGCCGCGAGATAGGGCTTATGAAAGCATGAGTGTGCATGTGTGTTTCCTCCCTGTCCCTGTGTTGTCACAGGACAGGGGATGGGCACAGGACCAGGGTGTCACTGACACGTCTCACACACTCTGTCCTTCCTCTCTCCTTGTCCACTGCAGTACAGTACATCTCACACTCTTCTCATTTATCCCTCATCTGTTTTCTTTGCACATTCTGGAAAGCTTACCACTTATAAAGGGGGGCTACATTTTGAATAAATCTGTCCCCGTTCCCGTTAATAAAAATAACCCCAACAGATATTTTTTACTCTGACTCTGTGAAAAGAAAAAACATGCTGAGAATATATGTGTGCATGATGCATTCTCACATGAACAAGTTTTATCTAGGTCTTCAGTTGCTTACAAGAGCAGATGAAAGGACTGTCTTGATTTTATGCGTTATGGAAAATCAGTTTGATTCATCTACAGTCACCAGAGTCAAAGTTTAGCTGAGGATTTTAGACATGGTCACGGCCGGATTCCTTTATGATAAACATCTCAATTAGTCCTTAAATATACATGGATTTACATAATACACAATTCAAAAGGTTTTTGTGCATTTTTTTGTGAAAATTTTTAATTTAAATTTTTTTATCTTTGAATTTAAAAGGGTTGAAGTCTATTACGCTGTTTTTTTACAATTCAAAGAGACTTTTATCCTTAAATAATACATTTGAAATTAAAAGCTACTTTTTTTTTTACAAACAGAAATATCTAACATTTTACTAACTATTGACAACAGCAGTTCTCTGGTTTAATAAATATGTAAAATCACATTTTCAAATACACAACCGTTTCCAAACCATTTAATTTGTGCTGCATAACAAACATGAAAATGTCTTCAACATGAACTGAAAATCACTATTCATCATCAAACCGTTCTGAAGGTGCTTGTTTCATGGTGGGTGGACAGGTACGTGTGAGGCACCAGGACATCGCCTTGCCTAAGGTATATAGATCCACCCGTCCCATACCTGTTCTGAATCACTTAATCTACACAATTTCATATTTTTTAGAAATGGTTTGGCAGAGTTTGAAGCAGCTTTGCTTCTGGGAAGACCTCCTCAGGGTTGTTCAGACTAGTTAAACTGCGCTGGTGAGCCACAACGTTGGATTGAGATCAGAATCTTTAAGGCTTTCAAGTGTTAGAAGATTTTCTCCCAAGCTTCAGGTTTTTCTGTATTTCCTTCAATGAAAGATTTGTACAACACATATTGCTGTGATTTGTCTTTAAGATGCTATTGGTCACAACTCACCACAAAATATTTTCCCACATTACAATTGGGTCACTATTACGCCTTCTGGCCAACTCCAGACAAGCTTTCCACGGTTCTTTTGGAGTAATTGGTCTTTTCATTCAACCCTCCCGTACAAGCCACTCTAGAGCTTTTGACATGGTTGACTAGTATTTGTTCTCAGCTGCTGAACTCTACAGCACCTTCAAAGTGAATGTTCTCTTTATAGCTTTTCTTAAAAATCAGTGGAGGAATGTCCTAATGTAGGCAGTGTCCAGGTGGAAAGCTTCCAGGCAAATGAAGCAGCAGTCCACCGTCTGGGACATAACAAAAGAGAAAAAAAAACCTCACTATTTGATTTGTAGCACTAGGTTATAAGTGAAAAATTAGGAAAATTAAAACAAACAAGATATGACTGTAAAAAAAGTTTTTTTTATTTTCATAAATTGTCTTTAATTATATAATTTAATAAATAATATCCTCTTGTGGAGTTTTAATTTAAAAAATGATTAATCTTTAAAATATTTTATCTTGTTTTTTTTGTCATTTGTAATGAAAATAGAACAAAAAATGGCTGGGAACAGAGAAGGAAATAGAGTCCACCGTATCCAAAATGCAGCACAATGACTAAAAACATATGCAAATAGCATATTTCTTATTTGTAATTTTTTTTTTTGTTTCAGAAAATCTTCATTTCAAAAATAGCCTTTGTTGAAACCAAACTACCAAAATAACTCGTTTTCATAAACCAGACACAAAAAGTGCATTATGTTCCATCAAAAACAAACAAAACACCACATGGTCAAATAAAAAATTATTTTGTGCAACAAACCTTTACTAACATTAAAAGTGAATCTCAATGAACATTTTAACAATCAAAAAAAAAGGTAATTACCCCTTTAAAGACACATCCTCGCATACCAATGTGACATTAAAATACTTTAAACATTTAATTCCAAATACAGTTTATGAGTAATTTAAATATATTATATATATAATTTAAATATATAATTAAATTATGGAATTTTCAATCCAATAAAGTAATGCAGTTAGTATCTAATCTGTGTAAGGCAAGACCTATATTTTTATATATACAGGTCCTTTTAAAAAAATTAGCATATTGTGATAGTTCATTATTTTCTGTAATGTACTGATAAACATTAGACTTTCATATATTTTAGAT
>JAUYWG010000051.1:11872883-11906839 GCA_034779775.1 Enteromius afrohamiltoni
ACACCCTCAAGCAAGAGGGTAAGACACAGAAAGAAATTTCTGAACGAATAGGCTGTTCCCAGAGTGCTGTATCAAGAAACATTACAGAAAATAATGAACTTTATCACAATATGCTAATATGCTTTTTGAAAAGGACCTATAACATTTACAAAAAATAAAAATGAGATATCTAAAGCTTTATAAACATATATCTTAATACAGTAAATGTCAAGTCTTATCAGTATATTAAGCTTGATTTATTAAACGAGTGCACCGATAATGCATCATCACAGTCATGTGATATTCAGCTATATCTACATGTCTATTTTTAGATCAGAAGCGTTCTTGTTTTATGGAACAGCCTTTGATATTAACTTTTCAAATAATAAACTTTGTTCGGTTTTAATCTCTAAAATAGGCAGAGCCTTGCTAATCAAAGCACATGTAATTTGCTGCAATTAACCTTGATCTCGGAATTAGGCCCATTATAACTCAAGTACTGAATGTTGTTTTCAAGGCTAAAGTAAAACGGTGCTGGTCCTGTTTAGCCCGAGAGGTGTGTCCAGTCAGGTGAGGTTGATTACTTTGATGTCATGGCTATAGGCAGCGGTGGAGACTCTGGGGCGGGGGAAGGGAGGGGTACACAGAGCGCCCATCCAGCCCCGGCTCCTGAATGATTCATGCACACCAGAAAAATGCAAACTCGCAGATTTAGCGCACATATATTTGTTCTTTTAAAAGATTGATGGCCTTGAGCAGACAAAGAATGGGGTGAATAACTAATGTATGTTTTTGTTTCTTCTGAATGTGCACATTAGAGAGGCAGCTGATAATATTGTTTCTGAATATGCTAGTGAGCGTTTTACTGGCTAAGGAGTTGTGTGCCACTGTGTGTAACGATCCTTGATGCATAATTAAGCCTTTCAGAGAACAGGTTGCAGTGGAGATTATTATATATTGATATAATTTTAAGTTAGAGATGTTTCGTGATTTGTTTCCCTGTGGAAAAAGAGGCCTTAAATTAATCAAAATAATCAGTGCCTCTCTGCCAGCAATGAAAAAAAAAAGTTGAAAATGACGATACGTTTTACAAAAAAAGTCTTTATTATCGCATTTTATAAAAGTTTATAAAACCCTGGTTTAAATGCCCTTCAAATGCATTTGAGACAAACTGCGACTACAGCACACCATTACTGTAAGTAACTTGATATGCATTTGATGCAATAGGACAAATCTAAAGAAAAAAAATAGGTGTGAGAATGTGTACTACCAGCTCCCGGTTTCCAGATAACCTCAGCACTATTGTAATATGCATCACAGACACGGTTCTTCAGAGATGAGTGTGTCTCTTCCGCAAACATACAAATGAAACACAGCCTTTAGGCACCAAATCTTTCTTTCAAATCTTTCAACTCAAGTCTTTGCATGCAATCAAACAATCGTCTTCATTGAATGTTGTGAATGCTGGATTCTTTCACTAGTGCTGATGACGCTTTCTCAGCTATTGTGGTTTTTGATATCAAAATCAGCGGATGACGTGAACGTGAGTTTTATTTTCACTCTGCAGAGGCGCATTTATGAGGCCGAGCGTTAATGGAACATACATTAAACAACCGAAACTGATCGCTGCTTGAAATAGGCCCAAAATTTCATGTTTAATTCTGTCACATTTATTCTCACACTGCTTCAATGCCTTAATCAGCAGATACTAGTGCAGCCGGTTCCTCAGTTCTCTCTAACTAAATAGTTTTACATGAATCCTGTGTGTCTGGTTGTTTTAAATGAACATGCATTATTTTGTAGTGCTCTGTAAGCACTGCTACGGTCAAAACATTCTCTTTTGTGTTCCATACAATGTAACAGGTTTAGAACGATGTGACAGTGAATAAAAGATGACAGACATTTCATTTTCGAGAGAAATATGCCTTTAACATGTCAAGACTGCATGCCAGACATCCGTAGGTGCACTCACCTGAAGAAGCGCTCTCCAAACCTTTGTTCCAAGACATTTTTATTATTACTTAATTGAATAAATTCTAATCTAATTTAATTAAGGCCTGCAGAGGGACTATATGGAACATACACAGCTCTGAATATCACAGAGACCCCCTTATGCTCCTACATAAGCTTCTGGGTGTGAAGGGACTTCACAATGGGCTGGGAGCATTAAGAGACAGAGATGACATGTAAGACCTGTTTGACTGCTGCTACACATTCTCTCAGTCTTCCACCCTGAGCGGAACTCACAAACAACACACACAAGCTGTTTTCATTGAGTACTCTGCGTGCAAACAGCCATGGGAAGCAAAAGCTCCAAACTTACTTGAGTCTTGAGTGTGTGATTCTGCGGTAATGCTCGTGTGGAAAGCTGGCGGTTGTCCTGGGTTTATCAGAGCATGCGTCCGGAACGTGTCACCTCACGCTGGGGTCTCCCCGTCTATAAAATATGCATCACATACAGGATAACATGGAAAGAGCGAGGCACACACACTCAGACTGGGACAACAATTGGGCTTCGCACCATTGAGCATGAACCCTGCAAACACACACATGCAGAGCATCGAGATTATCTAAAGGGTTGGTGAGAAGGTATATCCTCGCTATCTTGATTTGCTGTATCTGTTACATTTTAGTAAACAAATATGGGGGATCATACAGTGGCGGTAACGTAAGACACAACAGCACTTTAATTTGGTGATGAATGCGTATGTGTGTGTGTGTGTGTGTATTTGATATGAAGGATTAAACAAAGCTTTATTCTCATCGGGTTTCCACAGGGTTTCACAAATATGTGCGAGGCCAAGAATATAATAGCATATGGTAGTAAGATGAGGTCACGTTTATCTTTTTTTTTTTTTTTTTGCTGAAAATCATTTTTCAAAGTGAAATCCAGTAGTATCAACAGGATTCCCTCTCTCTCTCTCTCTTACTTTGCTTCTTGTCTAAAATAAGGTCCTGTCCTAATAATGGTGCATCTGAAATTTAAAAAAAAGATTGGTGCTGTCAAACTAATAAGAGTTAATCTCTTCCAAAATAGGTTTTTGTTCACATAACATGTGTGTGTACTGTGTATATTTATTATGTGTATGTAAAAACCCACATACAGCATGCATTTTAAAAATATATTAATTTATGTCATATATATATAAATATATTTTTATATATTTAAAAAATGTATGTAAGCATCTGACACCTGATTTCTATTGATTATCGTCATCTTGACTACAGACACCGTCTCTGCATTTGATAAATAAATCGTTTAATTCTCGTCATTATAAATTACCATCACTCTGTTCTTTTACTTGATAATGTTCAGTGCTTTGCTACAATCTGTATTGTTAAAAGCACTATATAAATAAAAGTGACTTGACTTGATTAATTAAGCCTGCCTAATATGAAGTGTGACCAGAACATGCACATTTATGATATGCAGAAAGTTCCAACTTTTCATCATACAGTTCTTGGAAAATAAAAGTGTTGAGGGAGAGAAAAAAAATTATATGAAATATGATGTGCATTACATAATTCTTATTTACTTAGCATCCCATAATGCACTTCTCCTGAGAGTTTACGTTGTACTGCAGCGCATGTTGCACACGTTGCACACGTCATTGTGTCATCCACGCAACACGGTCCAGCCTGAATGACATCGCAGCAGATTTCAAGGCTGACCGCACCTCCACAGACACATGACCCTTAACCCAGACAAATCTTGACCACTGCACATTAGGGACAGATGGAATGCAGCCACTCGCTGCCAGAAACTCCACAGTGTGAGTATGTGTGTGTCTGTTTGCGTCTTTGTCAGAGAGACAACGCTGAGCTGTGAGGTCACAGCTGTGCTGGTCAACAAGCTCCACCCACAGCAGCTGTCTCGGCCCCCGTGAGACAATTGGGAAAAAAATCTGATTTTCCCTCACAAATAAAGAGACATGTACGCACAACATACACACATGCTTACCACAGCACGTAGACTGTGCTGAAAAGGCAGCTAAATAATAACATTTTCTGACGTGCATCTTCCTTCAGTTCTCTCCTCCGACTTCACGTTATCCCGTCAACACCCTCCTTCAGACCAGAAGGGAGCACGTCATCACAACATCACAGCAACAGGATCACATACAGCACACGTTCACTAGGCTGCTGCAGTGACGCCCTGTAGACCACAGTCTGGGCGGCTGTCCATCTGACAACAGGAAGTCTTCTTGGCCCAAGAGTTTCCTCATTGTTATTTTTTTGGCTTTCAGTCATCCTCCTGACAGCCATTACAATTAATTCCAACCATAAAACCTCCAAACCCCAAAACACCTCAGGTTTACATAGTTTGCTGGCATTTTACTAAAGGATTTTAAGAAACATGATAGTATGTGATTCTGTATGTCTGAATATAGATGCACTGACTTCAAAACTAAAGGGTGTATCATACAAAGCCCAAGCTTTTACACTTTTTGGAGAAATCTAGAAATAATAAATGAAGTTATTTTTGACCCTGCATAGTTAGCTACCTATTGCAAAAATTACTGTGGTCTTAACAGTAAAAGACAGTAAAAATGCATTGAATGGCTAACTGCAAGTTCCCCTATGGTGAAAAACTGTATTGGACTTTATGCAATTTTAGTTTTAGAAAAAGTGAAAAAGAATAGATTGAAAAACTGCAAATCGACATTCCCAGAATTCCATTTGACATTAAAAAAAGTTATGTTTCTTAGATTTTTCATATCAGTTAAGTACATTAGGGTTGTATGTGTCTTTTTGTTATGGTTTTTGTATTTAGATAGGACAGTGTAGTGAGCGACTTGGGATTGAAACTAAGGACGCCTGCAGTGCTACAGCGCAATATAGATCCTTATGTCAATGAACATTACCATTTACTGCCCTGAGCATATTTTTTTTATAGAACCTTAAAATATTTTTCATTCATTCATTTATTAAATGAACAGTGAACACCAGAAACAATTTAGATTTTAGCCAGAAGATTACAGTCCGTGAATGCAAATGGTCTTAAAAATGTCTGTGACCATAAACCAGATGTGTAATTATCCAGGTTAAAGCTAGTTACAAACACGTCAACAGCTCAACTAACTTGTTCAACAAGATTCTTTTAAAACTGTGGCTCCATATGACAGTTGTTGTTCTTAAAAAAAGAAGTGACAGATACAGTATGAAGAGTGCTAGCAATGGCAAAGTCATGGGTTTCTAGTCCTAGTGAATGCTTGAACTAATAAAATGTATACCTTAAATGCAATGTATTATGCAAAGCCTACAATATAAAATACAATTATGTATTATCAGAATCAGAATTAGCTTTCTTGCCAGGTATGTTTACACATACGAGGAATTTGTTTTTGTGACAAAGCTCTACAGTGCAACAGAATGACAGTGACAAGACAAGACACAGGTAATAAAAAGAATAATATACAAATATACACAATAGTGTACAATATACAAAAAAGTGTATAGGTGGCACAAAAGCAATAAATAATATAGACATTTAAGTAAGAATTATGAATTACTGTTTAGCATTGTGCAATGCTAAACTAGAGTATAATATAGTTTGGGCCTTAGATTCCGATATCAAATGGTTCACTCCAAAGTTGATATATTTTTTATAGAAGCCTGGGTGTGACTGAAACACAAAGCACTGTTCCAATCTACAAAATGTACACATTGTGCAGCTGTGTTTCCCTGTAGGCATTTATAATTCTTATAACTGTGTTAGGGAGAAAGAGAGAGTGAGAAAAAAAAAGGTGAGAAACGGAGCTAGTCTTGGAGAGTTGGATGGTTTTGGATACTGCTCTGGTAATGTCTTCATCTATAATAGATCAGAATCCGAGATTCTTTGTCTCAACAAATCTTCTCAAATGTACTTTTCATGTTTGGCTGTCTGGTGTAACACGTGACCCTTGTAATACAGACATATCCTGTTACATGATACACACAGACCCAGACATACACAACACATTTAAGTGTTTGCAAGCCCTAGTTCTTCAGTATTACAAACAAAGCTTTTACCAGTTTTTATTGCGATACTAACATACACTACATGATTAATAATTATCTGCTTAAGGGCTAATTATGTTGTAGGTTACATATTTTAATTTGAATTGTAAGCTATACCTCCAAATTTATGACATTCAAGCTAAAGTGTTAAAGGCAAAGTAGGGAAAAAGATAGAGTGTGGAAATTCAACAAATAAAAAGAGTAGAAAAATCATTCCATATGTACCCTCTTCCCCAGACCTGAATCCAATTGAGCAAATCTGTGACATCAGATTTCTCGCTCCATTCACCAATGCCACATTGAACCACAGACTGTCCAGGAGTTGGCGGATGCTTTAGTCCAGGTTTAGGAGGAGATCCCTCAGGAGACCATCTGCCACCTCATCAGGAGCATTCCCAGGCATTGTAGGGAGTACATATAAGCACGGGGAGGCCACACAAACTACTGAGCCTCATTTTGACCTGTTTTATAGAAAACACATCAAAGTTCGATCAGTCTGTAGTGTGTTTTTCCACTTCAATTTTGAGTGTGACTCCAAATCCAGACCTGTATGGGTTAATACATTTTATTTCCATTGATAAGTTTTGTGTTTTTTTTTTTTTTTTTTGTCAGCACATTCAACTATGTAAAGAACAAAGTATTTAATAAAAATATTTTATTTATTCAGATCCAGGATGTATTACTGTAGTGTTCTCTTTATTTTTTTTGAGCAGTGGTAAAGTAAAGTCTCTGGTGTCATCCGCTTTTAGTTATTTTACCTGAAAACAGTCTGTTACGCTACTTCATATTAATACTGGTATAATACGTTTAATATTTACTGCATGTTGTTATTCTTCTTGTTATTTAATTATAGAAGTTATTGAATCAAAAGTCTCACACATTCACAGAAAGCAGCTTACTTCCGCGTAAGCGGAACAGACATGGGTCACACGCCCCTCCCCTGACTCAGGTGCTGATGTACTTGTTGGTTAGCACATGCATGTTCATTTCTAAGCCCAGGCATGAGTTTGGGAGTTTGCGAGTGTGCTCAAGTGTTCTCTCCCAGTGTAAAAATACTGCCCATATGATGGCAAGCGCGTGGCATGGTGCTGATGACACAAGTAGCGCCTCCAAATAGCTCCGCCAAGCCTAAAAATAGCCTTCCTCTGAATGCAACCAGCCACAAATACAGAGCAGCACTATCGTTTTACTCACCCTAAAAGAAAGAGAGAGAGCTTGTCCCTTGTTTAACAGTTTCATTATGTGAGGAGTGCGTCACTATGAGGTGGAAAAAAAGTGAAAAAGAGGGAAAAAATTAAAGAAAGGAAAGAAAGAGTGAGGGCGTAGTTGGCAGGGGGAATCGGTAACCAGAGGGGATTATGGGGTTCGGCAAACAAGAGGCCTGTATGTTTGCGTGTTTTGGATCTCCATGTTGAGTTATGTAATGAAATGTATGCAAGTTTCTTTCAAGGCCCTTAAAAGCAGGGTGTTGCATCTATAACTTGTACATATTAAGACGAGCCCCTCTAAATAGTGTTAAAAAAATTTAAATTGTGCATTTGTGTAATGTTGCAGTCTTCTGTTTGGCAAGCACATCCCCCCTCTTATATCACACAACGCGGACCACTTCCTCCTCTTATGACATCACCGCGATGGCCCACTGCCCCTGATGCTCTCACCACAGCGATGACTCCACGCCAGGCCTCTTTCCACTCCTCCGCTCTGGCCCGTTTGCGCGGGACACACACTCACTCACACACACACAGGGAGCGTGTGACGCAGCCAGACTTGGTCGGGCTCCTGTGGCCTGGTTCTCAGAGGCAGTACTGACTGGACTCTTTGTCTCAGCGGCGGAGTTAAAAATAAAACCAGGGAAAAAGTTTGGCTAGCGTTATACCAGTGTTAGTGATACGTTTCACCGGCGTCTGGGGAAAAGAGACCCCTCTTACACACTCAGACGCAAACGGACACACTCACACACCTCTCTTGGGAGCTGAACTCGCCATGAACTTGGATGTGAAAAACATCCACAAGCAATGGCCCGCAGTGTTTTCTGGCCCGGGTGGGAGCGTCCGCAAAAACCGCCAGCTCATGACGGAACACTTGTGTCATATTGCGTAACTCAGACACACATGCAAATTCGATATACGTCCATGTAAACATGCAGCTCTCATACAGCTGTAATGGTTAAATGTGATTCGGCTTTTCCTTTGGATTTACAAGAAGGAAAAGGAGGGCATTTTATAATGGAGATTTCGGGGAAGATTATGAAATGTAAAACTTGCAGATAACACTACCTTGTTCTCTCAAGTGTGCAGCGATTCTGAATGTACCATTCAGGGTGCTTTCTTTTCACAAAAATCTTATGTTCCATGTATTATTCAAAACAAAAGCCAAAAAGGTAAAATCAAAGTTTTGTTAGAGTTAAGGCTAATCAATTGCTTATGCAATTATTAAATAAACATTTAAATGGCATTTTTGTATTTTTCACAATGCATATTTATTTTGCATTTACAACTCGCTTTTCTTTATCCATACAAATGCATACAGAAAAAGCCATAATGTACTATTTTGTTACATTTCATAAAACCTTTAAACATTCAAAGCTGTGAAAATGTGTTTATTTGTTAATCTGAAAGGATGATTTATCAAATAACTCTTCTCTCACTTTAAAAGAGCATGTCAGTTTAACAGTAAGATGAGGATGAGAGCGTGCTTGGTAATTTAAAGCTGCTGCCTTTATGTCTGTGTGTGTGTCAGTGAGAGATGTTATGGGGTCACCTCACACCCCCGAGGCAGGGCAAACCCTTGGCACATTCTGTGAGTACTGGACTCAAGAAACAGTCACAAGGGATCCCTCTTGCCAAAGTACACACACACCCAAGGATGCCTCGCTGGATGAGCTGGGTGGGGTAGGGGATCTTAAACTACACCCTGCCCCTCCTCCCAATCCAAAGAGGAATCAGGTGGTGCTACGACACAGAGTGTGATGGAAAGAGAGCCAGATATATCAGCAGGCGAGCTATTAATGTCTCACAGAGACACACACACACGTAACACAGGGGTATGGTTACAGTGCATTATATAGAGAGATGATGCTCTTAGACTCTCTGGCATTGACCTGTACGTTTGTAAGTTGTATAACAACTGAGACGCTGTCAATGGAAAGTGTTTTTTTCCCTTTCTTTGTATGCGAAAGCTTAAGTCAAAATGACCTGAAAATAATCTTTAGAACCTTTGGAACAAATGCTAAACAGTGATGTAATTGTTAACCTTCTTTGCATATCATGAATGATTTCTTTGTTATTTAAAACCAATCTGGAATAAAATATAAATATAAGATAAGTAGGAATATTTGAAATGCTACCAAACTGACATTCGTTTTCCATTAATTTGATGTTTAATTGCCGTTTTACCTGCTCGATAGATATATGCTTTATAGTAATTTGTTTGACACAGATACCTGCCCTAAATTAAGTGTTTTTGACTGTGGTTTGGCGTTGAGTTCATGCCCTAAACATGCTCTCATTTGAGTCTGTCATCTTAGCACAAACATATTCTATTTTTTCTCTTTCACTACATACAGACGAATGCAAGACACCTGTGTAAGTGTGTCACATTGAAGAAACTGAAGTAAATAACTCATATATACACAACATACTAACATACCATCCATCATCCATCTTTGATAAATTTTTACTCCTCTCATATGTACACAAATACACCTTTCCTTGTGCCAGATGTAGAATGTAAGGGGATGGATGGATAGATGGATGGATGGATCGATGGCTGAAGATCAAAGTAGATTCTTTACAGGTGTGTGTGTGTGCAAGTACTTGCATATTCATGTGCACAAGTTTTTGAACTAGATACAAATATGTTTTTGTTCAGCCAGCACAGTTCACTCAGAGTAGCAGCAGCACAAGGGTCTGTGGATTCTTTACTGGGAGGCCAGAAAAAAAGGTGTCTTCCTGCCAGTGTAAATCTTTCTGTGGAATTCAGACTACTCTGTTAGCCGCTCCTTATCAGAAAGTATCTCCTACGTCCCTAATACTTCACCACAATCGCTTCGTTCTTCACCTGGAATGTTACATATTCCAAATTCCTCACACATTGTTGAACGCTTCCCATTTCAGAAAGCATCAGTGGGCATTGTAACAGCATCAGCATCACGTGAAGCACTGAAGAATCAGGAAGTCTCAGCTGAGAACCTGAAAAGGACTACAGCAGGAATTCCCTCTGCATTCACAGTAACGGGACAACTCCCACACAGACAGGCACTGCTGCTCTGCTTGGCTCTCATAGTCAACCAGACCTAGTATGGTATGGGGAGTGAATGCACACTGCAAAATGCAATCCAAAATGATAAAGATCCCAGCATTGATGCGTATGAGGTTAAAGCGGTTTCATCTGAAGTTTGCTGTAAGCGAAGGGTCTGAACATGCCTGAGGAGTGAGAGTCATGTCAGATTAAACCTGTTACACAACACACAATAAAATGACCACAGCGTTCTCATATCATCAAGACTAGGAACTCTCTCTGATATTAGTCAGACCGATGGAAGCTCCTGCTGCTCTCCCTCATATGGGCATTAGAGGTTTGCTTCCGTCAGCCAAAACACTGTGTTCATGTACTGTATCATTAGACATGGAAATTCAGCTACAGCCACATTAGATCAAAAGAGCTTCTGCTCTGTTTAAAGCTTCTGCTTCTGCTCCTTCAAACTTTTATATCAACCAAACCTCAAGCACACATACAATATAGCAGCAAACCAAATCTCTGTTCATCTCACCATCTATCCATCATTTCGTCTATCCATCTGAGGATCTTCCTAACTATATAGCATATCTATACCGTAAAGGTAAGATATATAGGTAAGGTAATACAACAGGTTATATACAGTAACTTACTGTACTGTTATGACAAGCAAACTTCAAAGTACTTTCAAAGTTAAAAGTAGAATAAACTTTACCAGCACATTAAGACACTTTACCAGCCTAGTGCAAACATTAGATCAGGTGGTATAGGCCTGCTATGTTCAGTCAACCTCCCAGCTGAGTTCTGCTTCAGATTGTTCATATATCTCATATATTAATCAGAATGCACACTCACAGAAGGAAACCACACGCCAACACAAGAGACATAAGAAAGCACATATTTTTGTTTCAGTGCAGAATGACTGTATGCATAGGAATAGTGAGAAAAAAAACTCATCTCATGGCTTTCTAAAAATGGACTAAAACCAAAACACATCAAACACATGACTTGAAACTGTATCCCATATAAAGTATCGTTAAGATCTATGAAGCGCATTTAAAACTTGAATACAAGTTCCAATATGACTACAGCAGTGATATTGAGCTTGAGGGCTGGTGTCTCTGGAGTGTTTTGGTTCATTAAGAGCCATATTGGCTCAGAGAGGCTGAGCACAAAATAACTTGAGATTTCTATCATACTGTCAGTCAATGCAGTAACTACTAACTATTGATGGCCCACTGGACACAGGTGTATGTGTGTGTGTAGGCATGAGCGAAGGAAGGAGAAAAGCCCTAGGCTTTACAGAGATGAACAAAGACATCAGGGAGCAATTCGTAACACAGCACTGCTGCAGGGACACACACACACAAGTAACACAAGGTGCATAGACAGTCGTGCAGCTGTCAAAAACCAGTGCATTCCAGTCATCAGGCTGGGCTTTGTCTCTCTCCCTCTCTTGTTGTTTCTCTCTATCATCTATGCCTGGCTAAATTTATAGGAATAATCCTCAAATGCTCAAACAATGAAAGAACCAAGGAACTGGTTTTGTAATTGATATGGGTGTTGCTTCTAAAGAACAATGTAAAAGATTACTATTTAAAGGTATTGAATGTTTCTTCACTGCTAACAGGCACTTGCAGAAGTTACATTTGTAATATTTATTGGTGAGCTTGTGTAAAATGCTGTAGTCAAACCTGTCAATAAATACTGTAACTGTGAACAAAAATAATAGTTTACTGCTAATAATGTTATTTCTATGAAATTGATTGATAGGATTTGGTTTAAATACCTTTAATAAAATTACTAAACAATAATATAAAAAAATATTATTTAACATTTCAAGTTGCTGACTGCTAGAACAGCTACTGACATGAATGGCGCTTATCTTGATGTTTGTTTATGAGTGTTTGTGTAATTGGCCCTTAAAGACTCCCAGAAGTTGTCTGTCCGATCATCTTGTTTGACCCGGTGGCACTGAGCTCTTCCTGCAAACTAAACAATCTCATTACAGCCACATCACAGCACGCACATACACACACACACACACACACACACAGTCGCTTACTTTGCGAAGCAGTGCACACTCTCTTATACCTCAAACATAAATTGGCACAGACGTAGAAACACACAAAAAAACATTTTTTAAACAAAAAACATATTTCCAACACACAGAATAATCAAAACGCCACGTAGATACATTTAAACACAAACACACACTCACACATATACACAAATGTGCACATTCTCTGGCTCCCAGCACTGTTATAATGAGAGTGCTGGCAAGGGCATATGGCAATGTTGGATTAATCCAAATGAAGTGCTGATTATTTAAACGAGTTTTACTCATATTTAATGTCTGACTAATTCTGCTGACTCAGGGCTGTTGACCTTGAGCAAGGTATGTATGCATATGTCCAGTTGTACGTGAGCGTGCCAAAGATAAACCCACAGGACTCCTCAGTATTTCTTTGTTGAACTGCTAACCAGATTTTTATGAACAGTTCTTCTTGATGGTCTTGAGATCTTTTTAACGTTCAAAATATGTTATTCAGATCTGTGGATGATCTGTTAATAGAGAAAAGGCACAATTATTTTGTCTCTTGAAAGCATAAAAATTTTACATTGTCTTGTATCTTAACCTTTTACTATGACAGTGCAGCCACTTAACTTGTGTACTCTTTGTTTAAAAGAGTCTCACATGGTCATATCGACAAAAGTTTTAAATCATCTAATGAAAAATTAAAATGCATTGTTTTGACATTTGATTAGGTGATTCTTAAAGGGATAGCTCAACTAAAAATAAAAACTCTGTCATTAATTACTCAAAATTGTATCATTACAAACACACATTTTCATTAACTATTTAACTAAACTACTTCCTTTAGTTACTGACCACTCAAAAACATTAAAACATTTCTTTTCTTTTCTTGCCCAAACCTGACTTGCTTAAACAAGATAGCTAGCAGTAATTTCAATAAGAATATAAAAAATAAAAGGAAAAATAAATACTAAATACATTTTTTTATGGAGGAAAAGTAAAAGAGTTTAGGCGGGGGACACAAATAGAGAAGTTCCGACAAATTCTGTGAAAAATTTGTTAAAGGGCATTATATCTATTAAACTTAATTGTTATAGAAGAAAAAAAAAATGTAAAGGTAGGAAATAGCTGACCAGCTCATCTTATTCCACTCTTCCCCTTGCGGTCCTTTTTCCACATCCCAAAGTTTGAAGAGAAATGGATCATCAATGCAAAGCAGCCTGGAACAAAGGGAAAAATAAACAACTGGAAAAGTAAAATGGAACGCCTATTTCTAAATCGGTGTTTGTTTACGCACAATTGCAAATGCGTACACACAAACAGAAATGCCCATGATGAAAATCATCGACGTTAAGCAAAATGACCAGTTTAGTGATATTTTCAATGTCTGTCCCTACTTAACAGACCTAACACTGCATGTTCTAAACGCTTACACAGTCAAAACGAAACCCTCAAATGTGCTTTCTTAAAGGTCTCAGGACATTATACATCATGGCTAGGTGGGCTGACTGCGTGATGGAGACAGTCATTATTGGAAAGAGCGATACAGATGACTGTGTGTGTGTGTGTGTATGCCAAGTGAGGGGGGCATTTCCCTAAGGAGCAACGTGCCACTTGGATCGGTAAATCACCATCGGACCCCCAGTCTGCTCTCCTCCCCCACTTCAGACTATGAGCCTGTCAGAACCGATCACCTCACACAGTCTCCTCAGGGACGGAGAGAGACTGACTGAGAGAGGAATGTACAGGGGGATTTTATTATTATGACATACGTACGAATAGCTTCAATATTTCCATCTTCAAGCTTTCCATTACCTGTTGCGCACTAGGCGATAAACACTTTTTTTCATCATCACTTAAAGCTAAAAATAATGAAATACGTTTCATTACAAAAGTTCTATTACCTCACAATGACTAAAATAACTATAATCCACACAAAAAGTCATTTTGAAATTTATCTGTGATTAAAAAAAAAAAAAAGGCTTGAAGATTCTGGAGGAGGGAGAGAGGTAAGAAGTGTGTCTTATTAATTTATGTGCTTCTGGGCTGGTCTAATGTGATTACAAGCAGAGATGGTAAGGAGACAGAGCCACTCTATTAAAGCTCTGAGTCAGACTAGGAGAAGAACCCAGAGCCCCGGGTCCCTTCCTAGCTACTCTGCTCTGCCACAGGGGCCCCTAACCTTAAACCCAGCACCACTGTGGCTTATCGCATACACACAGACCTGCATGAGTCAATGGCTATGTAGAGCACATGTACTTGCACACACACATTCACATTTTAAATGAAGAATTAAAAAAGATTAATTTTTTTTTATTTATTTAACAAAAAGGTAATTATAATTATTATACACTATTAAGACATAATTTAGTAAGTTGTTTTGCTTGAAAAGACTACTTGTGATTTGAGGATTTACTGTTCTTGTGTTCATTTAGTTCCCACACTGCAGACAAAGCATGATCCACAAACAAGACAAAAAAAAGTGTCAGAGTCATGGTGCTGTGGGTAGTGCATTTCCTCAAAGCATGTAAAGTGCCACTGTGTTCATGAGTGCTTTATTTCATTTCCATTGCTCTGTTGGTACACATGCTCTGACATTTAGTCAGAATCCAGCTTATCATTCCTCCCAACCCTTCTTATTATTTCCTGGCTACTTGCTGACTGTCTATACAATGCCAAAAAATAAAGAATGCAAAGGGTAATCAGACATAAAATAATTTTATATACAGTACTGCTGAAAAGTGGTCATGTTAATGTGTTAGGTCTTGATGGAATAGTTTTACTACACTGCTGCAGAGTAAGTACAGAGTATGCCAATGCATCCACAACATGCTGCTGTGAGCATGTAAGAACTACTGCTGCTGCACATATAATATATATACAGCATGAATCATCCTGTAGTAGATCTAGGTGGAGCTGGGGGAGGTGGAGGGTTTCTAAAGCGCCATGTAACTGATACAGCATGCACTAGCCATGCATTTGAATGTTAAGCAGCAAGCTCATTGGCTGCTGATACGAAAATAACATCATCAGCTACGCCATGTGGTGATGTCATTATGTTAGATTGAGGCCCTGTCCACACAAACGCGGTTACTTTCAAACCGCAGCTTTCTCAATGGCCATTAGCCTACATGCAGACGCATCACCAGTTAAAAAAAAAACTGTGTAGAAAGTGAAACGTAGGAAAATGTGCTGTTATAAACTTTTTCAGGCTTCTGATTGGCCAACATGGCTTTACAGATGAAATTATATTATGCTACATAAAATGCTACATAAAATGCTTTCTTTGTTTAAAAATACTTTTTTAAAAAACAGAAGGAAAAACTCCCGTATGTACTTTTGAATGTCAGATTTGTATCTGCATCTTCCTCCGTGGGGGGCACGTGGGGTTCAAGCCGGATGCCGATCTCTTCCTTCGCAAGGGTTTAAACTACCACTCGCTCTCCTGCACAGCAGCCAAACACGCTACTTTTTCCTTCTTGGCAACCTGAAATTTATATAAGCTGTATGCTAACAATGATAGTAGCCTAGTCATCCAACTCCTTCCTCAGCATTTACCTTCTCAGTTTGTTCTCTTTTCCATACTGTCTTTCCGATCTCAAATCCCTTCCTGCACCGTGTCCATATTTAAACTCAAACGTGCGTATGGGGAAAGACTCTTAAGACAGTCTTATGAGTTGGCATGTCTTGGGTGTGACGTATGCGAGGATCAAGGCTCTTAGGGCAGTCCGGGCTAAACTAGTTAAACGTTTCCGGCCGCGGCTTCCCCCGCTTCTGTTGCCTCATGGCTTTTCCCTAACTCCGTGTATTGGGCCTTGCCACAAATAGCTACAAGGAGGGATGAGTGCGCTTCTGAGGATGGTTAATAGGCTTAATGGGGTAGCCTGACCTAACGAGATCACCATCAGTGTGTTTGCATGTGTGCTTGTGCATATCTAGAGCACACTCAAATTGACACACTTAGTGTTTGTTGCTATGGCCATTAAACTGAAATGAAATGAAACACATAGGTGGCATATGTGGTTTGTGAGTGAAATAAGGTTACAAACAGATTAAACTGTTATTGGTTTCTTGTTTTAAGCATGAATCTAATTTAATATTTAGACTTAAAGGGATAGTTCACCCAAAAATGTCATTCCAAACCCGTAAGATATTCATTCATCTTTGGGACACAAATTACGACTTTTTTTTTTTGTTAAATCTGAGATCTTTCTTGACCCTCTAAAGATAGCAAAGGAACTGTCACGTTCAAGGCCCAAACGTAGTAAGGACACTGTTAAATTAATGTTAAATGGTCCATGTGACATCAGTGGTTTAACCATAATTTAATTTAGCTATGTAAATACTTTTTGTGCGCCAAAAAAAACAACAAAATCAACTTTATTCAATAATTTCTTCTCTCCTCTGTCAGTCTTCGACACACATTTATAAGAATACCTTTAAAACAAAAACAATGATGTAAGAAAATCAACTTCAAATCTCAAAACAATAAAATGTAAGATATATTCTTCTCAACAAAATGCATTTTGTTATAAGAATGATTATCTACTTTTTAAGTACTAATGCTAATTCTCTGTAATTGCGGGAGTTTTTTGAATTTATACACTAATTTTCACTAATGTCAATAAATTTTCTTTCTTAATGAGTTTTTTTTTGTACATTTAAAATACATTTACTGATGAATCTTGAATATTTGTTCTCACAAATAATGTACAGGTTTTTTGCCATGTAGTATAGTGTAGTAGCATGCGTGCGTGTTTGTGTGTGTGTATAAATGATGTGCGTCATAATCCTGAATGGAATTCCCTCATCAGTGAGAAGGTGTGTAAAGTCAGCTCTGTGTAATCCTAATCCAGACTACACGTCAGAACGCGCAATGTGTCCCCCATTTCGTCACTCCATGTTGACAGGATTACCTCCTCTTTATTCCTCCTGCTGACCATTCCATTCCATCAGCAGCTCACCTGTCACTTGCACGCACACACACACATTCACTATGAGATTTCAGTAGACACAATTCCTTATTCCTTGTGTGTAAATGCAGTAAACATTCTGATAAAAGATGTGTGTTTGTGTAATCAGCATGGAACCTCCCCTGACCTGACATATTTTATATAAATGTTACAGAACATTCTTTTTTTTCCCCCACAGTGTGGCTGCAGTTACCGAACTCTGACTATATCTGAAATAATACATCAGTCACACTGGGCTTGAATGACGGTCTTTGTCTCCCTGTGCCACGACCGAAAACACACGCACGCATGTACATACAGCATTCTGAGAAGTTTTGCGCAAGAAACCGCGGGCCGCCCAGCATTGGTCACGCTGTTGTTTTAGGACTGAATAGTCAGCAAACGCTCAATTGTCTTTAGGCCAGAAATCAGAACAAGGCACACTAGAAGTAAAATCATGCCAGAGTGCAGTCTCACTCTTGCTTTTAATTTGTCTGTCCTCATCTCCTGCTCTCTCTTTCTTTCTCTTTCCTCAAGATATACCCACAGGAGGTATGAAGACAATGCTGACTCTCACACTCCCTTCAGCGCAGAACACTAGAAGCAATAAACTTTTCATTTGATGTCTGTGTTTCTGTCTCTACTTCTTTTCAAAACCTCTCATTTTTCATTTGCGCTCGTGTCAAACTTGCTGCCGTCACAGCGTGACTTTGTAAATTGTGCAGTGGCTGGGATAAGCGTGCCGCCAGTCTGAGTGTGTGTGTGCGTATTTGTGCAGTCTGCTAGATCAGACTGCTATCATCAAGGGAACTGTGAATAAAATCCATAACTTTCATTGACATTTCTGTGGCGGAAGCAGAAAGATCTGGATTTCCACAGCGAAAAGAAGCATTGAAGGATAAATGCTATCAGGCTGACCCAAGATGAGGGCATTTGCACTGATCATTCTCATAAAAACAAATCAGAAATATGCAGCTGTCCTGATATCTTTATAGCACTGATATGTTTATTATTCTTTATTACTATTTTTTTCTCCTATACTTGACTTAAAGTTGTGATGCAACATAATTAGCAACAGATATTTTCTTCCATGTATTTAGTATCTTTGTGAAATATTGGGAAAAAAAATAAGTGGCCACTTCAGTTCATCGGTTGATAGGAAGAAGGCAGAGGTGAATACAAGGCTCTATTATGAGACAGTCATGGGTTTATGTGAAAAAAATTATAAAAAAATAATTGGAGAAATCATCAGATCAAAGTCTGACGGAAAATCAACATGTGATATTGATTAAAAATTGTCACTGTCAAACCTTTGACCATTTTGTGTTGTTTATCTATATTTGATTGTATATTATTTTAGCTATTATTTAGCTAATGCACAGCGATTCATGTTATGTGAATGAGTGTAGTCACTGCAAAGATCTTTTTTGAAATTTTAAATAAGAAAACATTATTTAAACATTCCTTATATTTCTTTTTCTTGTATACACAAATCCTGATGCTCTCCCATGATTGTTACACTACTTCCAGTGTAATGTCAGCATTAAATAAAAATTCCCTGTCTATTTTCTAAATGCATGTTATAGATCTTGTTCCATGTTTAATCACAATGCCATAACTTAGTCTCAGACCTCCACCTCTCTACAACCGACTATAAAGCTCAAATTAATTTTTAAGCGTGATGCACATCTCACAATCAATTACCGATAAATAAAACTTTAAGTCTTTGCCCTGCATGTTACTTTATTTTTTGATAATCTGGTATATTTAAATGTGAGTCACAATACTGAAGAAAAAAAATCTCTCTACTTTTATTTAATTGCAATATTACGCAGTCTGAAGAAAAGAGTCAACTGTATTTAACCCCTTTCAAAAGCGTCCGAGTACAGGTACAGAATGCACTACGACTTCACAAAATAATACCAGGACTAAAAATGAATTTAATTTGCACCTGCGTCACTTCTGCTATAACGTTCTCAGAGCATTTCTTATCTGTTCTGTCTGGCATTTAAGAAAAGGTCAGAAAAGAATGCACTCTGTAGACTGTAAGACTGTTCTGCACAAGCCCAAATCGCAGCTTTACTCCCCAGCTTTGTGTCCCCGCATCCTGAAACATTTAACCAACGTTGGAGCATTTCAATGCACAATGGAACAAGGCAGTTTTAGGAGTGGAGAATGTGAGTGTGTGCTGCTAGTTTTCTGTATATAATGTATATAATATAATGTTCTGTATATATGAAAGGCATAAACTGACCTCCATGACAACAAATAAGCAACCTGGACAATTTCCACAGCATCTGCTGCACTTTTATTAATTAGCGTCAACACGTATTTGTGTGTGTGTGTGTGTGTGTGCGCGCATTTGTCAATAGGGTCTCGCTGACTTCATTCAGTGGGGCTTTGTGAACTTGTGAGTCATAATTCTGACGTTGAGTGTCTTTCCACCGGAACAAACGACATGAGGAACAAAAAAGAACAGAGCAGTCCTCCTTTCTTCTACAGCTTCTTATACAAAAGCACTCACAAACTCACACGTTCTTGGTTCTTGTACAGTTCAGCTGTAACATGATTTTGGGGGGCTCAAATGTGCTGTGTAAATCGGAGGTTTAATCTGAAACTAACACCCCTGAGACTTATGTGTCTGTGATTTTGAATCTCTTGGGGACTGTATATCTTTGAACATGCTTGTATGTGAAGAGTGATAGTGATGTACTGGAATATTCTTCTTGACAAATAGATTAAATATTTATCATTTTCATCGCCAATGCACATATATGCCAGGCTAAATATTAGGACGTGCCATTTAAACATACTACCAGCATATCTAGGTCAGGTTAACGCAATAACATAAGAGAATTTTTACTGTAACCGCTGACCTATGTTGATGGACGCTATTCTAAATAACGCATAGTAAAACTAAATGTTCCACTGACAAAGTCTCTTATAACAGAGGCAGTGAATTTCATTTCATCCTAGTAAGTAAAATAAATCAATGTTTGTAAAACATGATTATATAAAAATATGATTCTTAAGAACCATCTCTGTTGCTCTGACAGGATGCATGCACAAACAAACAAACAGTCCAAGACCAGTGCAGCCAGATTCACAAACAAATTACTCTTATGAGCTGATTTTTTTGTGTGTATCAAAAACATACAGGGGAATTAGTGCAGCCTGATTCCCAAAATGAATAACTCTAAATGTTTTTTTAGAAAATCAAAAGTACAAAAAGTGTAGTCTGATTTTAATCATTATTTTAAAAAGATGAGTTAGTTTCAGCAGCCATTACTCCAGTCTTCAGTGTCACATGATCCAGGAATCCTTCTAATATGCTGACTGGTGCTCAATAAACATTTTTTTCCCCCCTCATTTCTTTAAAAATATCTTATTATTTTCAGTGTTAAAAACAGCTGACCTATTAGCTTACTATTTTCTAGAAACCTGCAATATTTTTCTGCCAGGATTCTTTAATAAGCAGAAAGTTAAAAAGAACATTTTTAAAATATAATTTTTCTATAACATAACAAATATCTTTCCTGTCACTTACCATTTTAAAGCTTTCTCTGTGAATATAATTAATAAGAATTAAAATAAGAATAATTTTAATTTCTAAACAAAAATCACACTGATCTCAAACCTTTGAATGGTAGCATAAAATATACAGCTATAATATAAAGCTTGATGATGGATATCATAACTAATATACTGAATTAAATAAAATCGAGAGTTTGTGTTTTAATAGTCTTATCTAATTCTGATGACAAGTGCAAAACATATACATTTTTTTCGCCTACTTTCAGCACACTGCATCCCATGTGTCAAATTATTGGCCGTTAAAATCAGATGGACAGAGAGCATGAAACTTGCGTAAAAGACCCTCACTGTACTGACTCATACATTTATGATTACATTGTAAATCAGTATTGACCAAGTAGGTATTACGAAAAGACCATTTATGCTGATTCTAAATGAGTTTTCCTGTGAATTTGCACAGTCAAGTGTGTGTGAGAGGAGAAAGTGAAATATTTCAGATTAGATGCAGATCTGTCTGTGGTTTTCTCACAGATCTACAAAGACAAGCAGTGCAATACATATCCTCTTACTGTCTTACATACAAACGCACGTCACTAGGAACGAGGTGCCTTGTTACACAAGCCCCCATTGGAAACAGGATGCTGCCTTATCACACACATACACTCAATGAGTAAACACCTTCACCAACAAATTTAGAAGTCTGTATCTAAACCCTGTCACTGCATTTGAGAGAGAGTGTGTGGCGTCGACGAATGTGTTAAAAGTTAACACAGAGAGCTGTTATTCACAGTATGAATCAGCAGAGAGGAAAAAGGAGAAGGAAACGTTTTGGTTGAGCATGCACATAAACGTTAAAACACACTCTTCCATACAAACACACACACGTTTTATATGTACATACATGTATACATAAGTGTGTGTCTGTGTACGCACTCACTTGTGCACAAAAATAGCTCAGTCAGCTTAAACAACACATTTCATTCATAAAAAGCAACTCAGTCTCCGCCCATACATGGACTGTCATCATCGAGTCATGTGACCTCTAACCGCACAGAGCAGAAACAGAGCGACATATGCCCTGAAAGGGAAAGGAGTGAGAATAGAAAACTAGAGAGATAGAGAAAAGTATAGAGATGAGGATGTTAACGGTTCTCTCGTCATCGCTGGTTGCAGTTCCTTGGTTGGTGAATGTAGGAAATACCACAAAAACGTCACGTGGACAGAGTTCACTTTCCATTGTGCGCAACCCACCCCCTCACACACGCTCATACACACATACACATTTGGCAATTGTACACTAGAGTCACCAGCTGCCTTTCTCTCCACCCACGAATTTCACCATTGCAACAAACAACTTTCCATATTTCGCACAAACACTTAGACAATTACAGCATGACAGCTGCATCCATGATGGGCTGCACATCACAAAAGACTGCGTTTGTGTGTGTTTGTGTACGAGAGAGATTCACAATTCGTGTCAGATGGAGTATTGTTTCTTTGGTCTATATTCAGTTCTACGTTTATTTTTGTGACAGGGGAACTAAAGGCATTTATTCTTGGCAAGTTGACGCATAACGCATCCATTGACTTTTTTTCTATATCAAAATCAAGATTTTGGAGTCACATGTATAAGGGGAAGTGTGCATCTTAGGTCCTGAAACATTTAATTGGAAGTTGGTCACCATTTTTATTTACCTCTTGTTTTCACTAGTTCTTTTTAAATGGTCACATGATATGAATGTTTTATTTTTATTTTTATCTATCGATATCATAACAGCTTATCACATCACAGGACATGTTATGTACCATACTCGCACTTACATTTTTCTATATAGAGAGACATATAAAAATAATCTTTTACTCCAAAATGATATATTTTCACAATTACACAGAAAAGTAAAACATTCAATTATATGTGAAATTTGGTTTTAATGTGTCCTTGTTACAGTGCAATTAAACATTTAAGTACTAAGTAATATTAATTAACTAGCCTATACATTACAATACAGTAAGGGTTAGGATTAGGGTTTGGCTTAGGATTTCTTGCATGCAATTATGCACAATTTATTGCCACTTTAATAGTAGCTGCTTGTAACATGTTTAACAAGGACACGGTAAAACATAAATTGCTATCTAATTTATAAAAGAAAAACTGAAAAAGCATTTTCTTGAATAAAAAAAACACTTTATTTTAAGCACTACTTCAAACACACACACACATATACAGTATATATATATATATATATATATATATACACACACACACACACACACACACACACAAACACACTTGACATCAACAGAACATGTGCTTTTCCTTGTTTGTGATGCAACTCTCCAGACAGTGTCTGTGTTTGAGTGAAACAGAGATATTTCAGTTCCATTGTAACTCATGATAGAGAGTGAAAATGCGTAGGTAACCTGCAGGTGTGTGGGTGTGTCACCAAAGACTCATGACCAGCCACTTCCTCTTTCTACAGGTATATACTGGTCACATGGGAGGCTGGAACTAGGTTGGTCAGGCGGTCAACCAGACTGAGGTAGGCTATGCATGACTTCCATAAAAGGACATCTATAACTGGCATTAGAAAATAATTGATCTAACTGTCATTTACTATTATAGAACAGACTCCAACATGACAAACAGCATAACCTACCAGTCAGCCAGTCAAAAATAATCCTTGGATGACATCTTTAAACCTATTTAAATCCAGAAACATGCTCAAATTTAGAAACCAAGTCATTTAACGCGTATGTAAATGAGGTGGAAAATAGGCATCCTAGTATTGTGACAAAATTAAACAGGGCAGCACTCCGTAAACAAGGCCATGCTATTGCATAAATCACAGTTCTGTAATTAGACTGTTTCTCTAACAGCCCTTGTGTTTTACCAACATACACACATATGCATGCACGCAAACATCCGTGCTCGCAAACACACAAAGATGCATTTTGGGCAGCCGTGCGTAGGAGACCATTGCGTGTTTGGTACAGAACCAGGCTGTTGAAGGCCTGAGTTGTCATGGCGATGATAGTTTGATTCACCATGGCGACTAATGAGTGAAAGAGAAAGGGAAAGACAGACATGTGCAAGGGAGATTGCATCATAGGAAGAGAGAGAGAAAGAGAGAGAGAGATCCTTCTTAAGCATCATCCACCCAACAGTTACATGAAACCTGCCAACGCTGGCTAAGAAAAACTGTAAATATGAAGATGATTCAAATGGTGTGAAAACAGTGAGAAAATCAAAACAGAAAAGCAAGTGCTTGATTGCTCATATTCTTTTATACCTAATTGAATTCAGCCATCCACAGGCGTGCAAATTAATTATTTCCATGCTCTCCTGTGAGACAGTAGTATTTATTATGCATACTATATACAGTATGCAGTTTTTTGTGTACTTGAAATACTCAGATAACCACACTTGCCAAAATACATAGGCCTACTGTGCTATACCGTATCCCACAATGCATTTTAAGTTTTACAGATATCATATTGTAACAGATACATTTGCCATAACAGCTGTGACCATTTAACAAAGCTGAACTGTGCTGACTCATGAGAAAGGGACTACTCAACCTAAATGTTAAATCAGGACTGGGGTTGGGTATTGAGAATAATTAATTAATGGGGGATGAGGTTGGGGGTGTTAAGTTGAGTCAAGCCGCAGGTTGGATTTTGTTTACCATTAACCAATCGTTACCAGTCGTTCCAAACCTGTATAGTAAAGTTTCTGTCATGTTGAACATAAAAGAAGATATTCTGATGAATGCTGGTAATCAAACCGTTGATGGACTTCCGTAGTAGTATTTCATTCCCTGCTATGGAAGTCAATAGGAACGAACGTTAGGTTCTTCAAAATATCTTCTTTTGTACTCAACATAAGAAAAAAACTCATGCATGTTTGTAAAGAGGGTGAGTAAATGATAACAAAATATTCATTTCTTTTAAGTGAACTATTCCTTTAAGACTGGATGGGCTGAACAACAAAGGAAATATTACTTGATCTGAATATAGGTTTGATATCTAAATGTTTGTGACTTTATTTTTCGTCCACAAGCACGAAGGCCTTCACATTAGTCATTTAAAGAGGGGTTCTCACCAGTACCCTCTTTGCAGCCATGCACACATTTACGCAGCTTTTACCCAACAGTCTGTGTGGCATCACATCACCAAAATGTTGAGGGAAGGCCAAAAAGTAAGCTAGTATTTCATTCTGAACATAACCAGTTACACAACGTCCTCTGTGAACATTTAAGTGGGGGCTGAAAGTCCATGACGAGACTGTGTAATAGTTTATTTCTAGCAGCATAGTAAGATCTAAAAGGGAAGAACCCTTAATACATTCCTCACATTTTCAAATGGTGAAACAGCTCCTAAATACCAAGTTCTCCAAGCCTCTCTCTCTCACTCCACTGCTGACTCTCCAGCAAATATAAACAGACCCGCTCCATTTATTCAACTTGTAACAAACATTAAGTCCCTAATATGTAACCACTGGGGAAGGAACAGAGCATGACTATGTTGGTCAGAATATAAACAGTGAGTAGCCAGTATTAGTAGAGAGAGCCTGATCCATCACAGTTGGAGATAGCTAGTTATGCTGTATGTTGGAGATGACCTCATCCCTCTGTGACAGTAGAGCAGAGCATATTTGAATACAGGGTTTGAATGAAATACCATTCCAGTGGTAAAGGAACTCATTAGTAATGGCACGGTTGCTATGACCTAAGGGCTGATGGACATTCATAGTACTACCTGAGAGATTTGAATACTGTTTCTGTTAATAGTGCAGATAGGGCTTTGTTACGTAGGTTGTGGTGTGAGCGTAATAGTCATAGTATGCCTCTGGCCATTTGACCTGGATATTGACTGTAAACAGGCAAACAAATATAGACTGACCAATATATATTCAATAGCTATTTATGGATGGTTTCCATCTCAGAGTAGAGTATAAAAAGAACAGAGAAAGTTTAAAGTAAGAAATAAAGTCACAATCTTGTGTAAAAAAATAAATCACAATTACAAGATGTAAAGCTGCAACTGTAAGAGAGACATAAAAAAACAAACAAAAAAACAATTATGAATACCAAAGTCATAATTGTTAGAAAAAACAATTAGTTAGTAATTGTTAGTTGCAATTGTTAACAATGACATGATTAAGTAAATCAACTGTTAGAAGCACATTTATATATACACACGCATACATACATATTTATATACACAATTAATTATAATCAAATAAACATTTGTGAGGGAAAAACATTATTGTAAATGTGTGATATATTATAATAAAAGGTAATAAGAATAAATAAAGTTAATAATAAAAAATATTATGAATAATAATAATAATAATAATAATAATAATAATAATAATAATAAATTGTGCAAATTGCAATTGCGAATTGAAAATACGCTTAAAGTGCCCCTATAATGCCATTTTGAAGGTTGCTAATAGTCTCTTAGAACAGGTTTACACGTGTTCAAGGTCAAAAAACACTTTAGTTTTTTCAAAAAATAGATTTAATTTTACCCCATTTCTAAATGATTTGTAAACGCCTCGTGTGAAGCAGTTCGGAGAGTCAGTCTGTCTAAACACCCGCCTCTCCGTGAGCCCTCACTGCTGTGATTGGTCAGATGGCGCAGTCCTTTATGATTGGTCTACCACTGCAGCGGTCCACAGAGCTTGTACCAAAACTGCACTTTCTGACATTACTAGAGGTGCTTTCAGAGAGAATACCTCAACTACTGTTGTTAGCAAGGACTACTGTGGAAAGTGCTTTTGGAATATGCTTTTGTAAGCGAATCAGGCACACCTCTATGTTGTAAACTTCATAGTTGTATAATGTATAACACTGCGTTAAACATCGTTTACCTTTACTTAAACTAATGAGACAGACAGACAGTCAAGCTGCATCAATCACAATGTTTAGACTACATTAGGCCAACAGCTATACAACAGAACTACAGAAATGCAAGTTATACCAAGACATGTGCAGGGTTGTTACACAACATAGCGTACACAAATACATATTTTGAACGGTCGCTAAAAAAAAAAAATCATCAATTATTAATCTTACAGGTAGAAGAGGAGCAAGCTGGTCTAAATAAACTGGGCACTGATCAGACCAAGCGTTTGGTGAATGTGGCATTGTCCTCCAAGACTGGAAAAGCAGTCATCAATAAAATGACGCAAACACAACACAAGATTGTACTGCTGATGTGTTGTTGAAAAAATTAATGTTAATCACTCATTCTTTGTAGATTCATCTTTCAGAAGGGCATATAAAACAAATTAACTCTCACAGGATACAGCGTCTTCTTGACATGACATAATCCACTTGGAAATTGTACTGTTTGTGGGTGGGGCAAGTTGTTTGTTACGTAGAACTTGGGCGGATATTATGCAAATATGTTACTTCGTGACGTGTGGCCGTAACAGAAAAAGATTCAAATTGCTGACGACTTGTTTAGGCGAATGTGAGCCGACTCTTTTATTTGATAGACAATAACTATATTTATTGTGCACTGTCGGCGTCACAACTTTGCAGATAATTTATGGAGTATTTGGCAAAACTGCAATAGAAACAGGTTTTTGGCATTAACAGGTTACAAGTCTTATGTAAAAAGTCATTTGATCATTCTTAAATATATTATAACCTAATATATATAAGGGGCTTTCCCTGCCATTAATGCATAGACAGTTTAAGTGGCACGCGATAGAAGATGCATATGCCACCTTTGTATAAATATATCCAAAATCCATGCACCAAAATTCATTACTATGACTTATCGTGAGAGGCAAAAGTTTAAATTGTAGCCGCATAACGTTGGTTAATGGAAACGCTGCCAAATATATAATCCCAAATATAACATATTGACAAAGTTCTGCCCAAATCTGTAATGGAAACGTGGCTACTGTGAGAAAGTAGTAACTGAGAGGACTGTGAGAGTCACATTTATTAAATAAGACCTCAAGTTGCATTTATCAGAAATAAAGTAAAAAATTTGAGAAATATCAAAGACAAACTGTGACAAAATTCACAAAATAAGACAAAGTTTTAATTATAAGAAATAAAGACACGTGAGATTTAAAGTCTAGGTTATTACAAAACTTTCGTTATATCAATGTTAGTCTTTTTACCATTACAATTACATTTTATTTTTTTATTTTAATGTTGAGGCATGCATCAACAGTTACCAGCTCTGTATAATGGAAGAAAAATAGGACTTCTGAGCAGATGAACAGAAGAAGTGGTTGCGTGGAGTTTGGCAGTTGGACCATTGCACACTCAACTCGTTTGATTTTTCCAGTGCATAGAGATTCAGGTTAGTGGAATTCACCTGTTTCGCAGTTCCTGACTAATGATTTAAAATGGTTGATTTATTCCACTTCTATTTTTTTTTCTACTAACTTTCAGGGCTGCATTGATCTAGAATGACAATAATCTATGTGTCTTGTTTCTTCACCCTTTTTTAACCTTTTAGCAGCACTGAGAGCATATGCGAGAAAGAGAAAGAGCATGTAACTGGATATTTTTGGCTTCTTTTAAGGCTCTCCTCCATTTAGGAACTTCCATGACCAGTACTCCCACTTGGAAAATAAAAGAGAACAATCAACTCTTACTGTTCCATTTACATACACATATATGTAGTCATAGTTTAAAGTCATCTCTAATAGAGATTTTGTCTACCCATTAGCTATACATCCAACTGCCCTTCGAAGATACAGATTTTCAGTGACCATTTAACCCAGCATGCAACACCACTATACCTGTAACTTAAACCACCCATGGGCTGCACACTCGGCTGGCCCACTGTGTTTAATTCATTCATCAGCCGCCAATCAAACCTGACCCCAGCCAATGGACAAAATACGCTTTTTTCCAGAAAAACAGTAGTTTAAGCTATTGAGCATGCATAAAGAGTAAAGGCATTAGAAATAAGTAAGTGTGTATGAATTTAAAGTAATAAATAGAGTGCAGATGGACTGTTATAAACACTTCAATAGAAGGCCATATGTCTACAGTCAATGAAAATCAGATAAAGCCTACATGGAAATACAAGAAAAAAAAAGAATTTAGGAAGAAGTGAAAGTGAAGGAGTGTTGATAAAGGTGCTTATGCGAGATAGAGCAGCTCTTAGCTCTCTTATACCGTGTTCTAAACCACTGGAGCCAAATCACAGACAAAAGCCCTACTGTTTCAAACTTCCTGTGTGTGTGTGTGTGTGTGTGTGTGTCAGAGCACCCAGGTTGTGTGTATGAGAGTATACTTAAAGTGTATCTTTGAGTGTATGAGAGTATACTTAAATTAAAAAACTTCAAAAAGATATTGCATACATGTGTAGTAAATATAGTCAAACCAATCACGATGACTAAACAGAAGATAAGCTGAGTTTTTACAGCTGTAGTTAGAGTTTAATGCCTCAGTCAGTTCTCTATAAAACATCACCACAGGCACGTGTTTATGGGCAGACCACAGGACAGGTGATATGAATTGCCCTTTTAGCCAATCAGGCCTGAGGGTTGCATGCAGAGGATCCAATCAGGCTGCAGGCTGCTGAATATCAGGCAATAAGAAATGAGTTTGACCCCATGTCCGGCCTCAAACACCTTCAAGGACTAAACATTACGTCAGTCCGGCTATAACTAGAAGTGTGCCAACAATAGATGCTTCACATTCACATTAGCGTTTGCCTACTGTACATGAGCAGCCAAAAAATTCCAGCCATACATTCTGATTGATTTCCCGGGGTCAGTATTAAGCGGATGATTCTCAATAAGCTCAAGGAAATTCTGATGTGTTCCTATAAAATAAAGAATAAAATAAAAACAATTTATTTTATTTTTAATTTACAAAGTAAACCCATAAGAGGCATGGTTTTGTGAGAAAAAAACTGCATTTTAATGGTTTTGTGATCACTTTAAGAAAAAACAAAAGATCTGAAATTTTTTATCAGTATGTCTCAATAGACGCAAGGATGCGTCTTCTTTGTGTATTTACACTTTGATTTGAATGAAAACAGCACGCGTGTTTTGCGGCTGACAAAGAACAGCGTATGCTATTTATTTGAAGCAACACTTTCCAAAATTATGCTACGGTAACGCTACAGAGCCAAATTTGGCTTAAATAAAGTAATTGATTTTGTTTTCTTTCCATACAAAAAGTATTCTTGTTGCTTTATAGCGCTACGGTTAAATCACTGATGGCAGATGGAGTATTCAGATGATGTCTTTCATACTTTTCTGGACCATGACAGCGTTATTTACATTCAGTCAATGGGATAGTCACATGCTTCCCGGTTTTCATCCAAAATGTGTTCCGGGGATGAGCAAAACTTTAACATATATGAAACAACATGGGGGTAAGCGATTAATGACAAACTTTTCATTTTGAGGTGGAGTGACCCCTTTAAGCCAGGTCCCATGAGCACAATAGATTATGATGCTTTTGCGTTATACAAATGACAACTGCATTTAAAGTGACCAACTTTGAATTTAACGTGTATATTTTAGTCTTTCATGGGAATTTAATGCACTTTGAAGTTATTAGCGCTACTATTTGAAGAGTATTTGGCCTAATCTCGCATGTTGCACTTACCTAAGTGCTTTGAATGAGTATTCACTGTTGTAATGGAGTCAGATGGGGAAGTCCCTCTCTCTCTTGAGTGAAGATCATTTTGATTCACACTATAACCACTGTACTGCAAGCTTGGCGACCGTCCAGCTCTCCACTGATCCAGCACTGAAGGACCCATCGCATCACTAAACTCGGGAAACATCAGATAGCTTATTACATTTTTGTCCTCTCTTAACTCTACATAAATATGAAAGAGGTTTATGTTTGGAAGCGTTTGCTAATACATAGTATTCTCTGTGTATTAGAGATAAAGAGTGTGATAAGCTAATGACCTAGCTTCTTCACACAGAAGCACTAAATAAAGAGCCTATTGGTTCCCAAAACCTCCAGCAATCACAAGACAGAAAAAGTATAGTGTATGAGTGTGTGCTTCTTCCCACAAAACCCATCTCTGACGTTAGGTTGTCAGTTTTGAATCGCTGTCTGTCACAACCGGATTGTGATGATTCCAATCCACTTATATCTACTTGATAAAACTGCAGTTCAATCTCAGGTGCCATAAATTCATTGAACATGCAAAGCAGTGGGCTAGGTGTACTGACCTAGCCCTGACCTATTTTTATTGGCCCTTTAAAAATCAGGACAGGGCTACAGGTTTTGCTGTAATTTGGTTTATTGGTGAATGCAGGCATGGTGGGGAGGAACCGGCATGGTGGTGTGATGCTTAATGTGATTATTTATTATACAAAAACGTCTCTGTCCAAACATTTAGATAAGACCATCCCCTTTCTACTCACGAATGAGCACATCTGAATCATATCTTCTTAGAAAACTACAAACACACATACACCCCCATACATTCACTCAACAGGCCTATAAATGCAACTATAAGAAATTTTACCTAAAAACAGACACGCTTTGTTGCCACCATCAGTGGACAAGTTAACATGGGTAACTTAGTGGCCTAAATCATTAGACATAAATTTTCTCACACACAAACTTTATATCACTAAACCTAAAAAAATATATACACATGCAGTTAAAAGAAGATAAAATACGTTTCAATTCCGTTTATGTCAAAGACATGTATTATCTAAAAAAAAGAGAGAAATATCACAAATCCATTTAGACACCAATTTCTCATGCCACTTTAGCACTCTTATATTTACAAATGTATGTTTAAAAACATAAACATAAAGCATGAGATAAATAACTGTCAAGCTTAAAAGGTTATCTAACCAATCACATTCTACTAAGAAGCTGATATGTCATAATTGTAAACTCAAAATCCTGAAAAAAATGGGGCACACCCGAGCAAACAATGGAATATGCATTCAATAATTAAACAACAACAAAATTTGATTTGATTCAACTGAATTTTACCATAAAAATGTATTACAATTAATTTATTTTCTGACCTGGCTATGAAATCATACTGTAAACCTACTCTTATATCAGCCCTGTTCTAGTTTATAACATTCTGCTTTATATATATATATATATATGTGTGTGTGTGTGTATAACTGTACATGAAAAATATGCTTATGCTGTATATCCAATAACGTTCAGCGAGGCTGTTTTAAAGGGTTTAGGGAATCCCTGTCTGAACATGAGCTTGACCCTCTGAGTCATTTGTTAAACTGAAAGTATTTGCTGTTTTCTCAAGCACTAGTATTCCACAACCCCTGTATGTTTGTGTGTGGGTTTAACAGAATGAAAATGTGTGTGTGACAGACACAGTATCTAAATTACATCTTGTACAATTCCTGAGGCCTTCAGGCAAACACAGACATTTGTTCAGAATGCATCTGTCTGGAACAAACAGATGCAGGTAATTTCATAATTCTTCAACCCCATCAGAAATCCTTTGAATGAAGTTGAATAAAAGAGGCAACTATTATGCAATCAATGGCTTAATGACAACTTCCCACACATAGACATTGCTTAGAATCGTGGTGTGTCAAAAAGAAGGCGTGGCACAGCTTTAGCATGAAACTCAACAAGAAAGAGTGATTCCCGAATATGACGAACACTGTTGGGACACTGTTGGGTAATCTCCATTTAAAAAATTCAGGGGGCTGTTTTCCTACACCTGTTGCCAGTAACAGGTAGATCTTCAAAACCCACACAATTTATGAAAGTGTGAGAATCTATATGATCATCATCGAAACTCTCCTCACAACTTTGACGATGAATATATCAAAACGGTGAGTAATATGCCCTTCTTCAGTGTAAACGTATAATTTAGAGTGACCCCAGATTTAAAGGTCGAGATACCACTATGCTGATTCATGACTATGACGGAAAGTCAGCAGACATGAGACAACTTTTCCACTCGATTTCATGGACCTCAAGTACCTTGTGTGTCCTTACATCCAAAAAGGTGAAAATGTGGGTGTCGGAAAGTATGCTACTCCAAACATTGACATTATCAGTTCAATTCTGCATCCCTGATTACAAAAATGGATTGCATCTTGAGAAGAGGAGTGCAAGCTACACGAAAAACTCTCAGGGCCTAAAATAATTCAGATTAGGTCATGAAAGCCACGAAAGGTCAAATGTCAATGTGATGCTACCACGAAATAAGGGGTGTCCTTTGCCACTGACTGAAGCATATATGCAGAGCTTAAAAAAAAAAAAAGTTACATTTACTTCCACTTGACAACTTGGCACATTAATACTGAACCATAATGTAACAACTTGCAGCATTAAAATCTGACTGCAAAGGTTCTAACTATATAAATATATATTTTTTCAGTATAAATATAGCATGTTGTTACATTACAATTCAGTATTAGAGTAAGAATTATTCATTTATAAATCTCTTTCAACGCCAAACAAAATTTTTTTAACAAAATTTTGCCAGTTATACTGTTGTAATCAATATTTCTGTGTAACTTTATTATTCAAAATCACACACATAAAGATCATTCAGTGACTAAATAATTTGAAAATACTGAAAAAAAATCAGGCTTATCAAAAAGGTACAAAATGTCCAAATCATCCTAAAAAGAAATGATAAGTATTTATAAGAAAAATAACTATATAATAGGAAAAATAAGAAAACATTTGGGAAAAGATGCCCTAAAACATAAACAATTTAACAAGTTAACAATTGATTTAATTTTTTGTGCTGTAACAACAAGCCAATATTTTCTTCATCTTCAATTCATCATCTACAGTAATGTCATGTGATTAATCATATAAAGGTGAAGAACACCAACGCACTGACATTTAAAACTAAACCTTGCAACATGCATCAAGAAGTAATCTGTTTAATAACATTCTATAAAGATTTGTTATCTTAAGAGAAAGTAGGTGTCTTTCTCTCTATCTTGCCTACCTTGTCTTTCAGGAACTCGTTTACTTGACCGACAGACATAAGTCACGGTCTAGTCCTCTGAAAAACACAACCACACACACAAAAACAACAACGCATGCATTCCAAGAGATTTACGCATGGGTTTCCCTTTATATGCTCACATGCAAAGTACAATATGCTGCAAAGACTTACAAAAAAAATAATCTTGCTTACTCACTGGGAAATCCTCATTCATAAATCAAGTATGCTAAACAATGCATTTGTTTATAGTTTTTTGGAGCACTGTAATAAAGAAAAAAAAAAAAATATATATA
>JAUYWG010000051.1:11906933-11934899 GCA_034779775.1 Enteromius afrohamiltoni
TATATATACATTTGTGTTTTTTTACTGTAACAGGACTAATTTTTTATCATATTAAATTATTTTTTAAATATGTCTGTATGGTTAAAAGATCATATTTGCAACTTATGAATCTCAACAGTCACACACACCACTACAAAATATATATGATCAGCACTGATCAAAACTTTCAGTTCTCCATTTAATTTATCACACTGTCACGATGGCACGCTCAAAACAAAAGCAGTCTGCATATTTTACCTCTGAACACCTGCTAAACTCTCAGTTTGAATTCCTGTACAATTGTTCTGACACCCCACACAGTGGGTCAACTCAAATATTGAGGAGTGGTAAGAGGAAGAGATGCACGCATACACCCACAAGCTTCATGCACTGTGAAAATCCTTCAATTTACGGTTAAAAACTGACAGGTGTGTCTGCTAGATATTCACTGTAAAACAAACAAAAACGATGACATTACAAAAAAGCTTTTTCTGCTTTTTGATGAACATACCTGTCACTATAAAAACATATTTGGGGACCATAATACATGGTTGCTATTATTTTATTGATTTGATTTTTAAGTAACAAACGTTATTTTGATGAGATCTGGTGACATACATTAGCGACAATAATATGTTCCAATTAAGTATTATGCTTGGCTTTTACACATGCAATCATCATATTAAAGTCATAAAATGCCTTTAATAATGAACAAAATTGTGCTTAAAGTAGTGCTGTCAAACAATTAATAATGACTAGTTACATTTTATTTACATAATATATTACTTACTGTATTGTGTATATATATAAATAAATTTAATTTATTTAATGTTTTGTAATATATAAACATAACATTTTTCTTAAATATATACATACATATAAACAAATATAATAAAATATATAAACAATGTATTTTTTTAAGATATGACTGTGATTGAAAGCACTAGCTTAAATCATTCTAATTTACACCATCAAAGGGTTTGGCTGACAAAAAAAAACAGTGTAATTTATTTGCTGTCTACTTACTGTGATGTATCGTTTGTCCACATTGACAAGAAATGGTGATCCCCTTATAGATATAAAAAAGACGCAAATCGGTCACAAAACAACATCATGTGACTTGGCCTGAATATTTGAGTATGAAGAGAAATAACGCAAAATGTAATGCAGTATTTGTTCAAATCTTCACCTTAATAATTGCTCTTCAAGAAGTCTAAAGAAACATAAAACTACTGTAAGTGCAAACTTCGCATTCTAAGCAACAAGTATTAATAAATGCTGTATGCTCTAGTTTACATATGTACATCAATATAGCAATTAATAGTTTGAAAGTAGGCCTTCTTTCCCTAGTAGCCTATTCTTTTCTTCCAACTTATTCACATGAGTGTTATCTAACAAATTTGGAATTATTTTTTCCCTCTTATATTTTCTTCTACCAGCACTTAACGTATAGAAGTGAAATTACATTTATATCCATTCCTTGAAACTGCCTTTTTCTTTTTTGATTTTGAAGAATGACTCACATTTCCCAATAAGAAGACAGAGAGAGAGAGAGAAACGTGCAAAACTGACTGATAATTTCTCTCACATCCAGGTCATCGCTTCAGTGTAGTCAACATACATAAGCACAAACACCCACTCACAAACACAAGAAAAACTAACAAACAGTTTTTACCACACACAACCTTTAGCTTGTCAATCTAAGATACGGTTGGTTTAACACTTATACAATAAAATAACAGTCACTCTGTAGTTTGAATATGTGAATATAAATTACATTGTTGCTCATTTTTAGTAATGTGTGGTTTATGGACAGACATAATTGAGCCATCACTACTGGACTGTACTAAAATACGTTTATCTTAAATAACTGTAGTTATCATGTGACTATTACTGCATTCACCTCAGAATACAAAGACAGTTTTCCCATCCCTTTTGATGAGTCAGTGTTGTAAAAGCCATTTGGATATCTGTCACTCAGACATATCCCTTATACAATCTCTGCCGGAAAACGTAGGAGTTTAAGTAGAAGTTCACTGCCTTTTCAGTGCAAAGAGCAAAGTTCAAGGCCTTCATGAATAATATATATATATATATATACAGATGTAACCCTTATAAATAAATAGCCATCCTCTGTGATCACTTTGATTTTAGAATTTAAAAAAACAAAAAACCAACTCGATAAAAATGTTGTGGTTAGTGTAAGAGTTTCCAAAAAGTATGTTATCATGATATACTTACTAGTTTCAGTGGGGACCCATATTTTGTTTTCTAAAGAAACCAATGTGTAGGGGTAAAAAGCGTGCCTTCAAAAGACAGAACATCCCTACCCTTTTAAACATTTTCATGACCTTTACAGTCATTCCTAGTTAAAGGATAGGATTTGTTTTGTATTGCATTGTTTAATTATAAAATAATTTTTAAAAAAGTAAAATATTTTTATTTTTTTATAAAAGGTATTTCCTCCCCAAGTCATACACTTTTATGACACTAACATGTGCTTGTTTTGTTTTCTTCCAATGTCTCTTTCACTCAGTGTTAACCTTTGAGTATTTTTAGACCCATAATGCCTCGGTTTTTGGTTCTTTAAAAAGTGTGTCAAGTGATATTTAACCAGTTGCCTCTAACCACTCCAAGCTGAACCTGTCTTGTCACAAACGAGGCTAATATCACTTGACCCGGTTTACCCTCTCCCTCCTTAAGCGTCTAAAGAGGCTGGGGGAGGTCACGGAGAGGGGATTCCCCGTGACGGCAAAGCAGCTGCGCTGAAAGCGAGTTTCCCTCCGCGCGTGCACCGTTTCCATGCCTAGCCCCGAGGTCTCGCGCCGCGGAACATGTTTCCCACCACTACAGAACACTGGACTTCTTGAAGTTGAGAAATTAAACAAAATGTAAACAAACAGTTTGTATTTTTGGTAAACTCGAAAGCTCTATCCAAAATGGAGAAATATCTATCGAGGCATTTAACCTATACGCTTTATTTTTGGAGATGTACCCTGATGCACGTGCTGCGCATGTTTAGAATTATTTTCAACTTCTTTGCAACAGCGTTTCATGAGCTGTGGAAAGTGATTGTCTGTAACTACCGTCTGTTTCTGCTACCTGTTGTATCGAGATTCTTAGCGACATGTTGTTGGCTAAGTAACTTACTCTTGTTCAAAAGGTTGCTTTTAAAATACAACAACATTTAACGTAGCACAACAACCGAAACCTGTTTGGTGTCCTCGGGCCGTCCGCACTTAATACTATCCTGCTTTTCCAGAGATCCGAGCGAGTTAAACAACACAGTTAAGATGGAGAAACCAGCGAAAAAGCTTCATTCTGCGCCAATGGGCGAAATTACCAGAGGCTACCGGTTCTCTACTTTCTCCCATTACAGAATGGGGATATCATAAGGTTGTTCCCTGGTAAGAGGTAACGGGGACACGCTTCCGCTAAAAATACCTGTCTACGACTATATTTGGATTGGCTGGAACACAATCAAATGTCTAAAATAAACGGACCCGCCCCGGCGCAATGAATGAAGGATCTGCTATCTCACACCGCCGGGCCGCCCGCTGCTAAATTTAGTAACATCGCTTGCGTCAATCACGCGCCTCAGTGCGTCAAGCCTTCACCCCGCCTCCAGGAGCTGATCATTGGCCAGAATTAGAACGTGGCCAAGAAATTACGCGTCTTGTGATTGGCTATTGTTGATTTTTTTTTATACTATGGGGTACGCGAGCTACATTTAATAATTTGTTTAGTGGGCACGGCCACAGCCATGTAATTTTATTTTGCTAATTTAATAATATTTAGTTTGCTTTGTTGACTTCGTTTGTACGATAAAATGTTCGATGTAAACTTGCACATCGGTCTTTATTTTAGGTAAATATTCACAAGCACATACGCTCATCTATAAAGCGTGTAGTGGGTGACCTTACACATTTTAATAACGTTTGTAGCCACTAAATATGTTTACAGTGAGTATTACATACAAGGAAAATAATTAAACTTTGTAGACCACACTTGTGTGTATGATGCACTTATCAATTCTATTTTATAATTTGGCACCTGTTAATAAAATAAAAACATGTAAAATTGTTGAATCATCTCTGGATTTTTTTCTAACACGAATAACATTTATAGCCCAATTTTTCTCCAGCATAACACTTGACCTACCGCGCGGTTTCAAACAACTCGTGATAAATAACCAGAAGATCAAGCCTCCTCCCACCGTTCTCTCTCTCTCTCTCTCTCTCTCTCTCTCTCTCCTGGCATGGACTGTACGACTTGTGTATACTGTACCACTGAGGCCGGGGAGCTACAGTGCTCGACGTCACCTCTCCCATGGCGTCACATTGACGTCACGCATTCCAGGCTTGCTATGTAGAAAGCAGGGACAGATAAATGTGCTATTAGACTTTCTCTCGCTCAGCGCGCCACATAAACAAAGGCACATTGCAACTTACGCTCAGCGCATCCTCTCCATTACTAACGCCGACACTTGTAGTGGAGCTGACAGAACCACGGAGTACTTTTTTCTTCTTAGCTAAGAGGAAAATAAGTAAAATAATATTTTTTTAATGAAAAACCATCAACTTTTGTGACTTTGAAACCAACTTCCATTTAACTACTTTTTCAGTTTTTACAAATTTCTGTTGGATATGCACAAGGAATTATTAAGGCTTTATAAACATATGTAAAGACGGAACCTCAACAGAAATCAAGTAAGTGGGAATTTTTATTTAATACGCTTTACAGAAACAGCTCACATTGTGCGTATTGTAATGTAAAAATACTGCCGACATGCTTTCTCTTATTTATGTCGTTTTTCTTCGTTCTCCATTCACATTCTGCATGGCAGTATGTTATAAAGAACTTATGGTCCGGACCTGTTGAATGCTCGCTCCCCACCGCGTAAAGACAAACGAACTGTGTTGTGTGCGACGTCTTTGTAGATGGATGGGCTGAATCCGAATTCAATTTACGAAACGTATAATATTCTCCCAGGTTGTCATGGAAATGGGATGCCTCTTTCTCACCCCGGTGAATCCGTTGTAAGCTCGCGCGGCACCGGTAGAGAGTCTTGTGAGATGCGCCTTGTAGACGGAGTGAGCGTCGCGCGCTGCGCGTTTCTCAAAAAAGCGCGACTGTTTGTTTATTTGTTTGAAGCAGTATCTGCGTTAAGAATACTTTCAGTTATTTCGTCTATAACCATATCAATATTGCTTTGCCACGTTTCAGTTGGATGACAACACGAGCTTCATTCATTCTGTCTTGAAGCTACGGAAGGACCGCAGGCGAACATAACACTTTGAAAAACACATTTGCAGAGTAATCAAATACAAACGTACACAGACACAGTCACAATTAGCTAACTAATTACATTTTATTTTCATATTTACAACTCTTACCACTTGTCCTGGCCAGTGTTCTAATAAACAGCTAAATGTCCTGACATGTAGACTTTCCCTGCTTTCAAAAGACTTTAATTTCTGAACAAACAACAATATACTGAGTCCACACAATGTGACTGTGTAGCCTGTGCTGGGAGTAACTGTATGATGTTTACATTCTTGATAATGAAGTCACACCTGTAAGCAACGTGCTCCTGTTATACTTTTTAAAAGTATTTGCTTTCACTAGGCTATGGTTTGGTGTAAATTTGAGGTCAGCAAGAATCAAAGCACATGATTATTACTGACCTGCACACCTTTATGGGCATCAATGACAAAGTAAAGATTTGTAATACTATAGCAGCCCATTTAAGTAGGCTATTTCACTGGAAGTGGCCGTGTCAATAGTGAGAGTGGTGACAGATCCGGCTTTAATAGGTGTATGATACAACAGTATATTGATCAGGGCAACCGTCCAAGTACTAAAGTTTTATTGCAGTGCACGCGAGATCGGGTCAGTGAGTACAGAGCCTGTCTCTTTCCCTCAGGTCTCTGTCCCCGTCGGATGTCAAATCCCGTTCTCTAAGCTAATTTACTGTACTTGTATTTTTCCATCCCTTTATCTCCACTCTCTCCCTTTCTTTTGTGTTTGCTGGAAAGCCTCTATCTCGCGCGCTTATTGAACGCAGACCGGAGCGCCTCTACAAAGCGCGTGCTTCAGTGCTCTCTCGCGGTTCTCTAGGTTACCGGGGCACAAGCGGACCGGCGGCTCCATGCGTACACACTAAAACACGCTCTGTCAAAATCACACATAACCACAGAAAGACAAACAGCTGAACTCAAAAACAAACATAATAAAGTCTACAGAACGCTGCTGTTCGTTGCATCGTGCGTGTAAAGCAAAAAAAAAGCGTAATTATGAGAACACACTTTTTTTGCTGCCCCGTGTTTCCCTGCCCATACTACAGCTGTCAATTAAATACTGATTTAGTGTATGCAGTCCATATATATCCAGACCATGAAGGTTTTGGGATTTGTTTCTAGTAGTTTGGGGGTCGAGAAAGACGGTGCTCAGTAACTAGTGTCGAGGGTTGGCTTTGTGTGAGCGCGCTTCTGTCAGGGAGGGGGCGCTAGTCGCTTTTAAAAACTCCTCGGTGGCGCGCTTGGGTTTATTTGACCGAAGACGGGGATAGTCGGACTTCGGTGAGTGCCCAGATGAATATTGTACCACTGTCACTGAGATTGTCATTATTATGAGCTCATGGAACAAAAAAACTACATGGCAATATCTTGTATTACACGCCCAGAACTGTTCTAACATGCTCGAAAACAGGAACAGAAGGGGAAAAAAATATTATTCCGTTAGCCATTGTATTTATAGACGTGTGGGATTCTGAGGGTTTTTTTCTGCCTAAAAATTTATAATACCTATTGACGTTAATGCACGTTTTCACTTGCTTTTACATCGAGTGTGATATTTATTAGACAATCTTGTCAAATGCTTTTTCTGCTTGGGGTTTTCTTTCTTTCTTTCTTTTTTTTGATCAATGTTGGTTTGTTTCCAAAGGCTACAATTTGTATCGCTGTCAAAGTCTGTAAAAAAAAGTAGCAGCAGTTCAATATTTGTGAATAGTAGGCTATTTAACAAGTAGCCTAACATTTCCTTATATTTAGTGTGATTTTCTAACAAAATAAACCTCATGCATCTACTTTACAATTTACTACTTTAGGATGCAAAAGTTTAAAGGGTTGGATTTGTATTTTTATATAAATGTCTTAGTTGCTTATTGAGTGGAACCTGAATCATCTTGTAACCTTTAACCCTTGTTTATTAGTTTGCACACTTGTAAGTACTGTACAAATAATTATCTAAAAATATGTTTAACCTACTTCATTTACACTACCAGAAAAATCCTGCGTATGGTTGTTATTTTCCCAGTTCCCTTGTTGTGTGTGTGTGACCTATGTCGTTGTGAACTAAATCATTCTGTGCTCCCGATTCCAGACACCGGTTCGGAAGAGCGCCTGCAGCTCAGGTCTGAGTCCCGGCTACCGGATACCTCGCCCGCCGCGTGTGCTGAAGCAGCCCCGAACCCCAGACGCGTGCAGCCTCCACCCGAGAAACCGACCACGATTCAGCGAGCAAAAGGCCAATCAGGTACCACAAGTCTCTGTAGAAAAAAAAAATCCCTCTTGATTCTGAAGAGCTTTTAGACATTATTACTTTGTGTATGATTGCATATTTCAACCTTTCATATCAAGCTATGATAATTTAGTAGTTTTAAAAAACACCATATTTATTCTACTAAATGTAAACCAACTGTTAGTAAGATAATACACGTTTGTTGCTTGTTTTGGTAACTCAATGCCGGTGAACTTTTGCTGTTAGCCTATATCATTTTGGTTTGTCTAACTTTGGAAACTTGGAAATTTCAGGAAGTCTCACTGACGTTGTAAATTTTGTACCTGTGAAAATTATTATAAAACACAGTTTTTGGTTTGTATCATTAAAGCAACAATTTACTCATATGGCTAGATATTTTTGATAGGGGTAGTTTTAACAAAAAGTTTTCCTTTTTTTCCCCTCAGAGTTTTGTTTGTTTTTGTAATTGTCCCGGAAATAAATACAAATTACCGGAATAATAATTGATTTGACAGGCATTGTCGTTTCTCTGTACAACACTCCTCATCAAATTGCATTTAATTCTGTTTAAAACATGAGTCTCGCAGATGGTGGTTTGACATTTATATGGCAGAAAAAGCATGCATTTGTGTTCCAGTTGGAACGAGCGCAGTCTATATTCAAGCTCTTTCATTTTATATTTGCATCCTACCAATAGTATCATAACATACTTTCTTCTTCATGGCCAGAGCAGCCTCGTGTGCTGCTGTTAGAATACATTGTCTTTGTTGTCTTATAGTGTTTGGAAAGTGAAAGTTTGTTCCACTGATGCTTGTTAGTTTCAAGAGCAAATTCATACTGGTTAGCGTGTCATGTACATCTATTTATTTTTTTATGTCGTTGATTTTTTTTTGTTTGTTAGATCTATGGCACTCTGACAATGAACAAGCGATCACAGTTATTGGAACAGCTGCATTTTGTCCATCTAAAATGCACACCTCGAGGTTAGCAACTGTTTCATCCCTCTAAAGCGCTTTCTATAAGCCTGAGTGTGTATTTGTGTGAGGCTCTCTCTGTCTGGTGCACGCACGCACACGCACACACACTAGAGCTGTAAAGCATCGTTTCAGTATGACTTTATGTGGTCTGGACCTTTTTAATAATTCGACTTTTTACGTTAGGTTGGCTGCGTTTTCATTTTTATTATCCGTGTCATGGTGAAATGTGGAGCCGAGGTAGAAAAACGACGTGCACTGGGGTTTGCACGTGCACAAACAAACCATAAACGGATACACGCGAGAGATACGGAGTCAGACAGAAATTGGAGTCCTTCTTTTTTTCAATAAGGATTTGCTTAGTCTTGCATAATTTGAGCTGGCCTTAAGTGCGTCAAAAATACACCAAAAACTTTGATTGGATAAATGTCATATTTTGTGTTGTCTTCAAATTCAAGTGCCTATGTCTCTCGCTGACAGATTTTTATTAAGTGGTTTTTAGAATAATACATTTTTTTTTTTTAAATGTTGCAAGTATAAAATTAGAAAACCAAAAAAAGAAAGCAATAATTGTGTATATATCAAGTGCACGTTATGCCTATGTGTTTGTGTGGTGACAGTGGTGTACAATATTAATGGTATAAGACAGTTTGACTCACATTTGCTCCATCCAGCACAGGAGAGATGCACCTCAAACCATTTGTTCCTTCATTAGAATCCATTACAATGAAGGGGTCCACCTTATCCAACCCACTCACTCACTCACTTTGACATAAGACTTTCCTCCTTCAAGGTGTGAATTAGCCTATGGGAATATTAGGCCTGTAAATTACTCTAAACAATGTTGAACTACCTCCAAAATAAAGTTAGCGTTAGAACTAGCTTAAATGATGTTTTCTTTTTATAAAAGGATGTTACTTTTTATACAGGCTTCACCAAATAGGCAACAGTATCTACAAGTTAGAGTATTAGATTACGAGTGAATTAGAGTGCACCTAAGGCTTGTTATATGCTTGTGAGTGAGGAGGTAGCCATAACAACAGTCTGTAGCGGACGCTAACGTTACATGGACAAAACGTAACTACTGGAAATATTGAACAGGTTTGTTTTTAGATTTGTAAATGTACGCATTTAAAATATGTAATAAAAATAATTATTGTTTAAAACTTTAATGTAGGCCTAGTTAATGACTAGCTATATGCGCTAGGGGCGCTAAAACACTAATTGGTTCGCGCGCGACTGTGACGTTTTACCCTTACACCCCTGAAAGTCGTTTAAAAGTAGTAACTTAGGCTACACTCAAACATGTGGAATAGAATAGAACATTTTATTTTTATTTTTTAACTCTAAAAGATTAGCCTACTTTGTCTTGACATCCAGTTTGGTTTACAGGTCCATGCATAATAATTTAATAATACGTGGAGAAAATACAGCAGCATTACATTTTATTAGTAGAGGTAATAAAGTAAGCTGGGCAAAAATGATGTTTACTGCTTTTGAATAAACGTAACCTACTTCAATCAATTCTAAAAGAAAGCTGAATTGGAGCAAAACTAACAAACAAACAAAATGTTTACTTGAGGTAAGCCCCCGTCTGGTCATGTGCATTATCCAGTGAGTCCACTGTTGTGACAGAAATGTCTACTGACATTAAACTCGCTGTTATCCATATGCGTTTGTATGCATAGCCAGCGATGTGCGTAGGAAGGGAACGCGCGCGCGCACCGGTTCGAGTCATCGCAGGTAAAGAGGCGTTCATAATTGATAAGCCTCTTGATTTTACTAAACATACATGACGTGTTGGAGGCGCAAGGATTACGAAGTCACTACACGACAGCGTCAATCCGACGTCGGGTCTGTGTACACTTCCCCACCTAGGGAAAATAAGCAAACAAAGGACACGCACACACTTTTCCTCACGGACTCAGGTAGCTCTGCACAGATGCACTGTAACAGCTGTGTCAAGACGCACAGTTGTAGGTTATATAACTCTGGGAGTGCGCGCTGGCAATATGGTTTTCCTAGAGCGCAGAGCTGGCTCAAGATAAATACTACGAATAACGAGGGAGTTCCTCGTGGATTTTAACACGATCATTTTATTTCAACAGGTGCATGGTGCACATTAAATGAAAAGAGTTGAAACCATCCTGAATATTTATCTTCAGCGTTTTGGTTAAAACTTTTAGGCGTTATGATTAGAATATAAGCGACTAAACTATTCTTCTCTGTGCATGTTTACTTGCATATATATTTATGAAATAAGGACCGATGATGGATAATCAATTGATTATTTGAAGTGTAGGTATGTGTGCTAGAATAGTTAGACGGTGTTTGCTCTCAAGAGTGGCATGGAATATAAAACCAGAAAGAAAACTAAAGCTGTTTAATGCATTGCTGCATTTAGAAATGATCATTCTGTCATTATTTAATCACTCTCATAGTAATTTATTTCTTCAGTGGAGATGTCAGCAACACTCACTTTCGTTGTATGTTTTTTTTTCTTTTAAATGATGCATCAAAATAACTTTAAGCTGGCCTAAATGATGACAGAATTTGCTTTAATTCAGATGTGAGAATCCAAGTCAGGAATGAGGCGTGCATTTTTAATCTTTTTAGTTTTTGCATGTATGCCCACTAGCTCACGGCCTAACCCATGTTTCCAGGTGAATGGTTTATCTACTAACTTGGTACTAACAAAACAGTACTGAAATGCTATGGTTGGCATCACATCCTTTGTACACGAAATTCAGCCAAAAGGCAATATAATAAGTCTCTCTTTTTCTTCCTCTCTCTCTGGCTTTATAGACATGCCCTGCGTTCAGGCCCAGTACGGCCCTGCACCTCATGGGTCCAGCTACTCCGCCCAGTCCTTTGGTTACCATGGTGACTACAGTGCTGACCTCATGGCGACAGACTACTCGAAGTGTGAGCTCGGAGGGGGAGAGATCTCGGCGGCGGCTGCCACCACATCCCTACCCAGTTTTAATGTGTTTGTGGAGGGCGGCTTTGAGCCGAAACCGTCCTGTCTGTATCAACTCCCTCATCAACGCCCTATTATCAAAAAGGAGGAGGAGTCTTACCCACCCATGGCAACATCCGACGAAGCAATAGCTGGGAGCTCCATGTACTTTAAGCAGTCGCCCCCTTCGACGCCCCCCACGCCGCTTCACTCCGGCCCACCCAGTAGCTCTTTCTTGTGGGATGAACACAATCTTCCCCCTGTGCCCCAGCCCTGCCTGATTGAAGGCCCACTGAAGAGCCCTCGCTTCTCTCATTTCTACGAGCAGCCTGCACCACCCTCCACCAGCAGCTACGACAGTGCCATCGGCCTTCCGCTGCGCACTGAACGCTCTCCTTCCTCATCCTCTTCATCTTCACATTTGCCACCCAGCCTGGACACGCACACACACTCGCATGTGCACTCCCATACGCACTCACACATGTACCCCCTGAACATGGGTAAGCCGGGAGGCCTGGCGTTCCGCTCTCTGGGCATGGGGCCATGCCCGCCACTTCTGGGAGAGGGTTTGCCATCGCCGCCCTGTCGCACCAGCTCCGGAGAGGGTACCTGTGCGGTGTGTGGAGACAATGCGGCCTGTCAGCACTACGGTGTGCGCACCTGTGAGGGCTGCAAGGGCTTCTTTAAGGTAAGAGTTCAGCATCCCAGCAGCACTTTCGCTTTCTAATAAATGTCGATCAGATCTCGAATACAGACGCACCCACGTTCCATCACCGTCACTGCTGTTTACATGAGTGTACTTTTGCAAATATATAATAATCCTTATTGACACACATTTTCACTGAAAGAATCGAACAAGAAGTTCTGTTTAATGTAAATATTAGGATCATAGGCAAGGAGATTTTTCTTTAATATCTTAACCTATAAGATTCCACTGCACATGTGTACTTGGGCCTTTAAAGTAGTAGTTCACGAAAGAGAATATTCTCATCATTTACCTTCATGTCCCAAACCTGTACGACTTTCTACTGTGGAACACGAAAGATGATATTTGGAAAAATGTTTTCATGTTGTCCATACAATAACAATTAGTGTAACCATTGGTTCAGCTGCATTATGACCAAGCTGCCGGTGTTTAATCTGAAATTGAAATTATTGATAAATTACTTTAACCAAGATTATTATTGTTTAACAGTGTTCAGTTTACATCCATATTTCATCTGATTTTAGACTTAGATTATTTTAATATGTAAATAATAATTTATTAATTTAAATACTTTTAAGTTATCCTGCAACCTTTCTGGATTTTAGAAGTCCACAGTCAGCCTCTGAACCACTGTTTTAGTCAACATTGACTTTTACTTTATGGGTTGAACGTTCTCTTTAAGCACAATAAACTATTGAAAGAATTAAACAACTGAGTTTTACTAATGCTGACTGGAAGTGCTTACTGAAGGTAGTCTCCCAAATTTGGATGTCCCTTAATGCTTTAGATTTATTCATGCTATTGCAAATGATTGTAGTATTGTAGAAGCTGACGTGGGAGTTTGCAGTTTGTGTTGATTGATATGTTCTTCAGTGTGTGCTTAATTTGAATAGTATGTCTCATTGTGTATCTGAGTGTGTCTGTCATTAAATAGAGTGTAAGAGGATTGTACTTGCGCTTTATTGTATAGTGTGTTGGTCAGTGTTTTTTTTTTGTGTAGCAGTGTGGTCTGGGTAGTGTTTGTTAATTGTGTATTCATTAGTGGTCATTAGTTTTGTTCTTGGTTTGAAAGGAGCTCTTGGCTGAAGAGCCTCACGCTGCTGTACACCGATCGCACCTCATTCTCTGAGTGTGAGGCTCAGGGTTAACCAACCATTGAAACGCACTCCGCGGGCGTTTGAACCAAGGTTAAAACCCACCGTGTGAATAGCAATTCTTTAGTGAGCTGTGTGTGTTTTTGTTTTTTCATTTGAAGAAGGGGATGGGATACAGTCTATATGACCATTTGAGGCGGTGCAGAAAATCATTTGTGCACAAAAACTGAAAAAATGTTTAGTTTCAGTTTCAGAGGTGCGACTGTGACAGGTTTGCTCAGCCTTTTCATGAAAGCATTGGCTTGTGTGTACTGAGTGTGAATGTGTGTGTGCATCTGTGAGTGCTCTCACAAATCGTCTGAGCGGCGGTTGCCACGGCGTCTGTGAGGGTCGTTTCCCTCGGTGACCAGTGAGAGGTGTGACAGCGGCGCGCACTTAAAATACAGCAGCTTGGAGCTTTAGCCAGAAACATACACACACACGCACAGACTGAGGAGTAAAGATTTAATTTAACACTTACAATGAATTTAACATATACATGGCAGTTATTTTGCATTTTGGAATAAATGTACATTTTAATTTGCTCAGAAATGGCGAGAAGACTCAAAATAGTCTGTGATGAAACACTGACAATGAAAGTGAAGGAGCGAGAGTGGCAGAGCTGAAATAATTGGAAATGGCCTGTGGTCTGGTGCAGAAATAAATTATGCCTCTTTTCAATTAGTTTCACAATTAGTTTTTATTTAGTAATTAATAAAAGCAGGGGTTGGTAAGCCTGAGGCTTTGTAGCCATTACTGCAACGCTGGCACACATGCACACACACAAATGACATCCACAAACAATGACATATGCACACTGGCAAGTCTTAGACCATCAGCGTGCTTATTTTTATGCATACACACACTCGTACTCACCCCAACTCACAAAACACACTCGCCATTTAATTATCTCAGGCAACTCATTAACTCACAATATAAATATTAGCAGGTGAATTTTAATGCAAGATGGTTGTGTCATTGTGTGGCAGTGCATATCCTTTGTCATATCCGAACTCGCTTTTTAAATATCTTGTATAAATGTTTTTATACAATAAGCCTATTAAATTATATTATATTTATGCACAATGATTCTTAGTACATTAGTTTTTTTAAATACATTTTTAATGAAGTGTGCATGCATTTAGCCACCAAAATTATTCAGATTTTCCCTCCAGCTTTAGTTTTATGTTCATCAACAGGTACTAAATCATTTCACTTACGGTTCTGTTTTACATCTGAATACAAACCGTTGTGCTGTTTCACAATGAAAAATAGTAAGTGACTGACCAATTTCAGCACACAAAATCTATTCTTTCTGTCTTGCTCATTCGCTCACACTGCTTATTTTCACACCATTTATTTGGTTTGTAATTTGCTCTGTGACTCATAACATGCTCAGAGTGAGAATATTTACCTAATGGAGGGTCAAGACAGGCTCGCTCATTCACAAAACCTCCACATACAACCCACTCCTCTGAAATAAAAGTTAACTGAATTCAAACTCATCTCCAGTCCTTTTCTTTAGCTTACATTGATTAAATCAGTTGCAACAAAGATAAATGTGCTTTTGTGCCAGCATTATGGCATTTAGAGTGTAAACACACTAAAATGTGCTTCTTTCACCGACATAGTCGTCTTATAATAGTCTAAGTGCGCAATACACAGACACACACACACTTAACCAATTAATGGTGACCCAGTTCCACCTCTCCTACTGAACAGCCATACACACACGTCTAATTACACACCCAGAGGAGAGGGCGAGATAAGATAGTCTGATCATCTCTGATTAGGGGAGGAGAGGACGAGGAGAGGGGGGTTATAGGTTCCCTAAGGGGTTTTAATGTGTGACAGGGCCATTAGCACATGTTACATGTCATGAATCCACAACTGCTTGTCTTTACCGACCCTACGGACCCTGCTGTGCACTGGACCGCAACTCTGTGTGTGTGCGTTTGTATGTTTATGTGCTTACTTGCATGAGAGAATTATGGTAGTTAGACAATAATAGTAGATTGTAGTTGTTGTCACAGACTCTTAAAGGTTCTTCACTCGCATCAATATTTCAGTGAAGAAACTTTAAAATCCATGGAATCTTGTAAATGCACAAAAAGTTATTTATTGTGAAAAAAAGGGTACTTTTGATTATTAAAATGTTCTTTACATTAAACGGTTCTTCTACAGCACCCCTGTAAAAAAAAAAACATTCAGAACCTTTATTTATTAAGAGTGCATCGTTTTATTTTCAGGCCTTTTTTTGTGGGCAGAAACTGACAGACATATTCATAAAAGTTACAATATAACCCAATCCTTTTTCATTTAAATAAAAGTCAGGAAACTGTTGTAGCCATGAGAGTTTTGTACCGTGACATCGTTTAGAGCATAAATAAATACAAATACACATGCATCTTCATGCACAGAAACTCTTTTAGTTACTTAATGGCCATCATATGTACAGCTGTTTATCTTATTTTATGAACATCACGAGATGTCTATTCATCTAGCGAGGTCCTGCAGTTTTGTGAACTGTAATGACTGTGGCCAAGCAGACAGAATCTGTCACAGTCTGAGCCGGCTATAAAGTATATAACGGAGTTGCACTCATAACTTGTGCATGTGGCGCAGGAGGAAACGGCGAGGTGGTGTATGTTTTTTCTGACTATGCCCAGGGTGCTTTCGAGATGATGGGCTCCACAAGTAGTATTTTAATCAAGTCATACCGAATCAGTGTGAATGTAGCTGTAACTGAGTAGACTCCGCTAGCTAACAAGTCCATTTTGTGCCCACTGGGAGATTAGTCCACTCTACCGCTGCCGCTGTGGTAGTTTTATGTTCAGTTTAAGTGAAATATGAGAAACCGTGCAAATCACAGGGATAACGTGTGTGGGTGGGTGTTTTACCCTTACCTTATGGTAAAATTCCAGCTTCCTGGGAAATGCAGGTGGTTTGATTGATTTTCATTTACACCTGTTGGAAATTATTGTGTATTATGATGGTTTTTTTTAATTTTATTGAAAGCGTTTTAATACAAATCAAAAAGTTGGATAAACTTTAAAAAAGACACAGAAGGTTTTTATGATAGCATTAGCTGCTAGCAAGTTGAAATACAAAGGTATGATTCAACTTTCAAAATATGTATGAAAGATAATGATAAAGTAACTACACACCTAACATGCTTTCTGTAGTTTGTTTGTTGTTGTTTGTTTTTTTTTCATTTGAACAACTGTTAGCTTTCCTAATTGAATAACTGCACAATGAAACAACATTACTGGAAAACTATTAAACTGACCACAGTTGTAACGTTAGCTAGTTAAAGGATTGTTTTTGTTTGTTTTGGATAGTAGGCTACCTTAATCACGGAACTTACCGGTCTCACCCAAGTGCTTAATCTTTTGACTTACCGTTAGCACGTGCATTTGATGTTTGAACCTTAGCGTTGTCAAGTCTTTCCCCTCTTTTCTGCGGTTTTTAACGGCGCGAGTATTCGCGGATCGTTTTTATTTCATTTTAATAAGGTCAGCAATAATCGCGCATATCCAGCCGAGGAGAAAACAACTCCAGGGGGGTTTATTGCAGAGGCACGATCCGCCAAAACCCTGAGGTGCCGTGAGGTGACCCGCGAGTTTCACAAACAATTTTATCACGCAGCGCGGGATGTCTCGCGGGAGCGGCCTCAGCACGCTTTGCACTGATCTTCCTTGTCAGTAGCTTGCGCTAATAAAATTGTCCCTCCTGCAGGCAAGGCATGTTGGGAAATTAATTTTATCTAATTATCCTGATGGAGCCGGAGCTTTTTCACATTGTAATTAAAATCTGACCTGCAAGCTTCCTTTTTAATTCTTAGCCAAAAACGGGATCAAATTAAATAAATAATATGTTTAGACCTGTTAGCTTATTGTTTTTCTTCTGTCTTCCTTTTCTCTTTTTATTGTTGGTGGCTGCAGAGGACGGTGCAGAAGAATGCGAAGTACGTGTGTTTGGCCAGTAAAAACTGCCCTGTGGACAAAAGGAGAAGAAATCGCTGCCAGTACTGCCGCTTCCAGAAGTGTCTCAGTGTAGGCATGGTGAAAGAAGGTATCAAACACACACACACACACACACACCTATAATATGTCTGGCTAGGCCTATTATCACACAATAGGCCCTGGTGCATATGACCTCGGCCGGACCTCTGGTTAAAGACTGATGCAAAGGAGATAGACACTCTTTATCTTAATGACTTAAAACCCACAGATGCACACGCTACTTTCAAGAAGCTCTATGGATTAATTCAGATTTGGCGCGTAGCTGGTTTGGTTGGTTAGTATGAATGCATGAATTAAACTATAATGGGGTTGTTTACCGGCAGTACTTTGCCTCTGTAATCACAGCCTATCAGCAGCTTCAGAACCGGTAATAACACAACACACAGGACAGTCACAGGCACGTGTGTTCATGGGGACATTTAATTCTCGTAGAATTTAAGCATGAATAGCATGTGATTTAAAAAGATCACACCTCTTATCATCTTATCCATCTCATCCGGAGATTGGGACAGACATATATTGTTCTTATTATATCTCACCTTCACTCACCCCTTCCTTCTGAAACCTGCAATCATGCAGATTTCAGCTGCCCCCTACTGGCCAGTCCAGCATTGTTGAGTCACATAGAGGGAAAGAAGCTAATAAACAAACATGCAAAATGATTGGTATAATGAATATGAAGGATAATTTATCAACACGTCATTGCTCACAGGTGTTCAAATACACTGTCACTGTTTTGCATGTATGGAACTGAATCGTATGGTCTGAATAATATTAATCCATGATAATATTTAGATGTTATAACTGCTTGTGGAGAATTGCATTATCTAAAATATGTTTGTGTGTTTGACACAGTGGTGCGCACAGACAACCTGAAGGGGAGGAGAGGTCGCTTGCCATCTAAACCAAAGAGTCCCCTGCAGCCAGAGCCCTCACCCCCATCACCTCCCCTCAGCCTGCTGAATGCTGTAGTGAGGGCCTATTCCCAGTCTACACCACGAGAACTAGACTACAGTCAGGTATCTAAGTGGAAAGATCCTTTATGAATTTTGGTGTAGTTATTCATTATTTGACACTACATAAATTATTAAATTATGAAAACAAAAGCATAAATATGTCAAAACAACAATATAACCATTCACGTTTCTTTATTTTTAGTTTTATTGATTTGTGTGGCATACTCGTGTCTCTCGCTTCCTGCAGTTTAGTGTGGTGGAGCCAGTGGGTCTATCTGAGTCTCAGCAGATCCAGATGTTCTACAGAGTGCTAACCGGCTCCATGGAGGTGACACGCTGCTGGGCGGAACGGCTGCCTGGATTCTCTGAGCTTCACCATGATGACCAGAACCTGCTCATTGACTCTGCCTTCCTTGAGCTTTTTGTGCTTCGCCTCGCCAACAGGTACGTGCAACTACACACAGATCTCACATTATAGATTTTAGGGCACTGAAAACATTGAAAAGTACACCATCTTCAGCGTACACTAAAACCTCCATAATAATAGAGCTGGGCACTATAGCACAAATTAAATTAATAAACATCCTTATTATATGCTGTATACAGTATATTATGCATTTATCTAATATTGCTTGTAACACTGTGTTTTACAGCCAGTTACTTTAGCCACGTAAATGTAGAATGTATAATATTATCAATGCAGTATATTTGTTTCAGAGATTCATTTTATTTATTATTAAATTTATTCTCCCAAAATATGTATTTTTTAAATCAGAAGAACAATCACTGTAGCCAACAGCCAAGATTTTAAAATGTTTAATGTAAGATGTAAAATGCAACAGAAATCTAGGCAAAAATGTCTTCACTATTTTTCGCTTAACGAACACAAGAAAGATTGATATTTAATGTCATTCTAATTTTATTTTATTAGACATTTAATATTTCGACATTTTAATATATAAAACTGCCACATGGAGATTTCTTTGAGCATTTCTAATGAATCACTGAATCATGTTTATGAATCAATTTGTTGAAACAAACCGTTTTAAGGGATTCACAGGAATACACCGAACTCAACTAATCTCTTTTTTGCTACTTAAGTTTAATCAGAGACGCCGAACAGTGCATCGCAATCATCACAGTATTCACAATGTTGCTTAATAAAATATTACACTAATATATCATTAATATTTGCCCTCCAATCAAATACTTTGTCTGAAATACATTACAGAGCCTGTAATAATATCCTAATTGGACATTTTCTGCTGTCATCTGAGTGACTACAGCCGTGGGAGGAAACGATAGTTATAGCAATTACACTCTGACTTTACACTTATAATATCTCATTGCAACTGTCAAATTTTTCTATGACTTGCTATTAGTGATGTCTCATATGTCTCTTAGGATTTTCTTCTGGTTTAAAAATTAGCATGAGGTGTAAAGTATCATTATGACTGTGAAAGAAGTCATTCACAGACAGTCATGATTTATATTGTGTAATATGCTGCAGTCGCTGCTAGTTACTTGTGACTTTCTATACAACAACGAGTATGTGTGTTCTTGCTCTTTATTCAGCACTTTAGGGTTACTATGGACACTGTGTGGAAGATCCTGTGGAATTCACTTATTTAAGTTTATTGGTTAACAGCCCGGCTTAACCACCTCCTCCTCCCAAGACATTATGTGTGGCAGAAACAGCTCTGTTTTGATGATCGCTTACATTTTATTTTCCCTATATTATGTTGCATTTCTGTTTTACTCGCAAGGCCGGAACGGTTTGCATCCAGACTAGAAGTAACCTGTTGTTTCTTGACTTTAAGTAGAAGCATGCGTGTGTGGATGTGTCCCTGTGACTCAGTGACATTCTGATGTTGCTTTAACAGGAAGTGGATTTTTGTCTCAGCTCAGCTGCTCCCTGTTTAACTAGCTCTGGTGCTCTTTCTGTGTTTCTCTCTCCCTCTCTGATGGTGTAGGAGCAGGTGCGGGGAGGGAGGGCAGTGGGTGGTGGCGTCACAGCCTCAGTAGGGAGCTGCAGACTTGGGTTCTGACTCATTTAAGTGGGGGGATTCATCCGGGCTTACGTCACAGACACTCGAAAACTCACTAGATACGCGTTCAGAATGTGTGGAGACTTCACAATAAGGGCAAACTTGCACATTTTCCGCTCACAAACATTCACAGTTCTCACATGTTTTGAGAATAGACTCTACTCCACCAAAACACAGCAGAGAATGGTATCTGATGTGGCTCGCACTTGCACATATTCTTACCCCATGCGGCCGCGCTGAGGTTAGTGAATGAACGGACGCAAAGAGAGCGACTCACTCTGATGCGGATTTAATAGGAATGTGTGCGTTTCTCTACTCAAGGGTGCTCTTGTTAATTTTGTGCTGTAATGAGGAGCTTTCACTCGTTCTGTATTCACTCTTTTGCTGTTTTCCCTCCTTCTCTATGCCAGCGGTAGATAATAGACTGATTGCAAACAGCATTCTTAAACCCTTCATGAAAGGGCTTACTACGTGGCTGTTAGTGAAGGATATATGCAAGAAAGTAATTCAGCCGTATATGGTCATGTGATTCTGGGTGGTGTTTCCTCATGATTCATTTTAAAACATGAAATGAAACCCTAAGTTTTCCCATATTCCCTAGAACCAGGCACGGCTCCAATGCTGTGTAAAGGGAAATCTTACAAGACATTTTTCAATGAGCTCAGCATCTGTTGATTCATGTTCTTGTGTAGTGCAGGGTGTACGCAGGTGAATACCCACTTCTTTATCGGTCAGCTTTGCATACACACTTCTAAACGCCCTCTGATGCGCATTCCGTAGTGTCCTGCATTAGCCAAATCATGACAGTCAAACACAAGAGTAGCTAATCAAATCGCATGTGATGTGAATAAATGCAAGTATTGCATAAACACCCAGTGAAGACCAAGATGAGGTCGGGACGCACCGGCTTCCCTTTAAATATGATTGATGATTGCGCCCGCTTTGTTCCGAGAGTGACATAGATACTGCCTCTTCAACTACAACTTTGAATGAAGACATCAGCCAAAGTGAGCACTCTTTCATAACAGATCCAGTGCTCGACATGTGCCAGACACTATAGTACGCATAAGCGGCACTTTTATCGTTTAATCTTTAGTGTTTTAGAGTTAGAACGTCAGTATTAGAGTAATTAGAAATGATGCTATAAAATTAGACTACCAAGAAGGCGCACGGGAGGCGCGCAAGTGGTAAAATAAAAATAGCTAACAATAATCAGTACATTATAAAATGAAAAGAATCAGGTTTTTGCACTCAGGTGTTTTTTAATCTTGTAAAATGTGAATTATTTATTGCAAAGTTTGTCTATTATTAATATTAATTTCATAATGACCCTTACTCCATTAAGTAGCAGAAGTGAAATGTGCAAATATTATTGGGGTGAATTAAATGCAAGGCTAATGTTTATAACAGGCTTTCATCCTTTCATTGCTCACCCTCAAATTGTCAAAACTAATATTCCTATCAATAAATAAATACACATGAACAATTAATACATTAATTTAGCATGCACATTATTAATTGTTAGCCTAAACATAATGTTAGCATAAAATAACAGTCATGTACATCTTCATGTCAAGTGTTCCAGACGCCCACATGCAAGTGCACTGCTCCTTTCATAGTACTCACTTCAAGTGCTCTCCTTTAGTGAATAGGGCTAAATGATGCACACTTTCCAATATAACATCACCAGTCTGTGGATTCTGTATATATGCATTCATATGTAGTGGCGTAAAACCATTGGACCGCATTAATTAAGCACACATTTTGATTATTTACCCCTCCGGGCTTCAAAAACAGCTCAGAAGATGACTCTCGAATATTCCTCCTCGCCGTTTTCCCTTCATCCTCTTTCCATTACTCCTCGTCTATACGAGTGTGTGTTTTCGTGCAGACTAATGAAGAACAGTTCACACAGCAGAAGCCAGCACTCTACGGGAAAAACGAGAGGAAGTTTTTCTTCCTAAATTGCAGGGTTGAGAGCAAAGGGCTGAAGACAAACCAAAAGAGAGAGAGGATGAGTGGATTGAGAAGATGGACGAGTGCAGAGCAAGTGTTTGGGTGTTTCGCTGCAATTACACACAAGCGATTTTCGTGAGAATACGTGAAGATACAACTTTACTGCTTTGACCCAGAACCCTCCAACCCTGAAAGGGCAGAGCTGAGAAAGAGAGAGAGTGAGAGAGAAAGAAAGAAAGAAAGAGTATAATCTCAGGAATGTTTTAAAGCTTTAATTGGGAAAGCTTGGCATAATTAGGTCCATTCCTATCTTTGATGTGCTCTTCCCTGTACTGGCTTTCATTTGTCGCTATGGTAATTGTTTCCGTGCAGTATGCCTTAAACACAGATTCAACAGCCAATCCAAAGGCAGATCATCATCACATGAATCAGAGAGGTGCTAATCAGCATGTGTGTGTGTCACAGCAGCGACGGTGTGTGCTTTCTGATAGCATGTGTGGCTATGTACAGAATTAGAGGCTTGCTAAATTGAAACAGGTACCTGTTCTGAAGGGAACGAGAAGAACGGCGATTAATTAAAAGATGAAAGGCTGCAACTGTACTCTTGGCTTCAAACGGCACCTTGAAGCAGTATAAATAACAACAATTCTTCATCTAAACCTCTTCTCCCTCTCTTTGCTCAGGTCTTTGCTGGTGGACGAGAAGTTTGTGTTTTGCACAGGCCTGGTTCTTCACCGGCAGCAGTGCCTGCGTGGCTTCGGCGAGTGGCTGGACTCCATCCGAGACTTCAGCAATCGCCTGCTAAGTCTCAACCTTGACATGCCTGCGTTCTCCTGCTTGTGCGCCCTAGTGCTGCTCACAGGTAACACACAACCTCTGAAAAAATTTCTTTCTATGTATTTTACACACTTGTCACTTCCTGTTGTCGTTCTTTTATTTGTGTATTTATACCCCGTTTTGTCCCGCTGCTAGCAGTCGTCACAGTGATCACAGGTGTTGGGCAGGTGCTGACAGAGATTAGGTTTACCTGGACAGCAGAAATAATCCCCATTAATCACACACACACACACACACACACTGCAAAGACACAGAGATGGTGTGAGGTTTGTGTGCATCTCCTCTTTAAGTGCAGGTGGAAATAGTTGATTATTGGTTGACAAAGTAGGACACTGTGTGTGTGTGTGTGTATGTGTGTGTGGTTGGGTCAGCAGGTGCTCCAGTCTTACCATGCATTATTAACACAGAGGCTAAACAGCAGGTCGACCTATATACAGGCAAACACACTTTGCGCCACACACACAGAAACACGGGCACATTCTGGCAAGCATTAGAAGAATAAAGACAGTTGGGTTTCTATCAAAGTATTTTGGAGTATTGCCCAAAATAATGCTGGGGGGAAACATAGGGATGCAAATCAAATTTCAAGAATGTGCATGGAAAAAGTTTTATGCTAAACTAGAGATGGATGTGCATAAATTATGATGGAAACAAGTTTATTGACTACATAGATGAATGTAGATGAATATGAATATTCAACTGTCATGTGACTGCAGTAGACAATATCACATGGATGGAAACACTGCTTTATTTGCAAAAAATCTGATTTTTAAAAGATTTTTGGCATTATGATATTTATTATGTAATATTATGATAGGACAGATCAGGATGAAGAACTCAGGAAGCTCATAATGCAATGGCACAAATCATATTCAGATGTTTTGCATAAATTAAATTCAAAATCATGGAACTTACACTTACAGAAATATTACATTGAAAAAAATGTATACATTTATACATGTATACGCTGCATACATTTAATTCTGTGTGATAAAAACCACATGCTGCTGTTTTTACAGTGCTTTATTTGTAAAAAAAAATTTAAATAGAAGCATGCTAATGTTGGGGAAAACATTTCAGAAAGATCAAAGCAGGAATAATTTCACAGCAAGTGTGAATAAAAACTGAGAGATATAGCTGTCAATCAGTCGCCCAGTTGGCCCAATCTTTACCTCTCTTTTTTCAGCCACAATCTACAGTGTTGTGTGTAGAGATATGTGTGCATGTGTGTGTGTTTGGTAGCCCCCACGGAGCAGCACTTAACTCTGTAGAGGAATTGAGCGCTACTCAGCAGAGCTCGGGTCCCTACCTCTCTTCTCTTCCTAGCTCGCTCTCTCTCTCTCCCTCTCTCCACTCTTCCACTCAGTCTATCGACCCTCTAAAAGTGTCTGCGGTGAAAGAGCGCCATCGATCATCCCCCAGGAGAGAGCGAGAGGCACAGGGAGAGCAAGAAAAAAAAAACTGTGAGAGTGAGAGAGGACGTAGGCTGAATGCAGTGACAATGGAGCTGCTCCAGACACATAGATTTGCAACATACACACACACAGATATATCCAAAGCAAACCAGCATCCCTTTGCACTTCCATGGCTATTTTACCATACTGTAGACACTGTACACACACATAAAGTCGTTTAAAGTGTGATGCAAAGACACACCAGACTGCTGATTGACGATGAGAATTGATAGAAATGTTTTTTTTATTGAAATATATTATTGTGGGCCAGATTTGCTATTCGCATGCTTCTCTGCAAGCTTTGATTTAGCATTAAAGAACTACTGTCAGGATTTAGTAAAGACAAAAAGTGGGAAATTCATCCTGAATAAGCACCAACACAGTTATATTTGGGACTCACCTTAATGACATCACCTAATTGCATTTGTAGTAGTTTCCCTTTTGGTAAATCACCTGTAAATTTATCACGCAATGTGATTTACAAAGATTTGTACTTGTCAGTTCACTGGTATTTGCAGAATTATTATTAACTCATGTAGAAATATGCACTTCTCTTGGTAGATGCACTGGTCATTATGGAAATTAGATGTTGTGAGATGTCCTGTTCTTTAAATAAATCACCCAAAGAATTGTACCCCTCCCTTCAATATATTTTAGCAAAAACACTCACATTCTTTCCTCTCATTTCAGAACAATGTCCCGGTCTGAAGGAGCCTAAAAAAGTGGAAGAACTGCAATCCAAACTAATCTGCTGCCTGCGAGATCACCTGAGCTCAGTCAGCGCAGGAGGTGTGGCTTCAACCGGCAAGGCCCCTCCCCCACTGGGAGGTGTGCTGGGCTTGAGGGCGGAGCTTCGAACTCAGCGTACGCAAGGCTTACAGAGGATCTTCTACCTGAAGCTTGAGGACCTGGTCCCACCCCCTCCCCTCATCGATAGGTTTCTGGACACCTTGCCCTATTGATGACCACGCCCCTTTTTTTTGCACACCACTGACACGCCCACAAGCTCACTCAGACACGCCCACAGCGGCTAAAAACTTACCCTGAGAGGGACAGAGCCAGTAGTTAACAGTGACACTGAACTCGATTTCCCATGAGTCCCCAATTCCTCACAGGAAACAAATGTGTCTGAGGAGAAACCAATCATATAAGCGCTTTTTATCTCTGCTCTGCGCCTGATAGTGTAGATACGAGGCGGGGTTTGAGCGTATCTGACGTAACGTGCCCTGGGAACGAGCGCCATGCCTATATCTCAGCGCACCACGTCAGGAGAAGTATTACCGTGCGAGAATGTGTGTATGTGCGTGCGTATGTGTGAGTACGCACACTTAACGGCTTCTTTGCAGGCGGTCCAAAAGTTCCACCACAATCCACCTCAATGACAGCAGTTGTGTTCATCACAATCATACACTCACAAACACACAAGTGCACGCGAACTGTCCTTTCACACATACGCACGGATCCAAAACGCCAGCTTCAGATGCCAGATTATGACATATCAACTGTCGTTGGCAGAAACGAAGTGGATGTGTGTGTGAAAACATGTAGGAGTGTCTCTGAGGGAGGCTTTCGCCACACAGACCGAACGACAGAGTGCATTAATGTCCAGAATCACAGTTGATCACACCCCAGAAACCTGCAAACAAGTGCAATTTACTAAGTGCTATTGTAAACGAAGAGAGAGAGAGAGGAGAGAACGAGAGAGTGTGTGTTTGTTCCAGTCCTATTTCAAACTCTAAATTATTTTAATACTAAGACTCCTCTTGTAAGGTAATGGTTTCAATTGAGATGATTTAGCCCGGTCTGCGCACTAACTTTAAACGACGAAGTTCCACAGACTTGAAATTACTATAGTTTTTACTATTATTATTATTATTATGAATAAAAACCAAGGGATTTTAGTGGTAGGGTAACAGACTAAAAAGGGTAGAATTGGGCTTTGAGCACTTAAAAATAAACAGGAGTTTAAGAGAAGGCAGGTGAGACGCAGGTGCAGAGAGAGGATGGAAGGAATGAAACATTCCATGTTCATGCTCATTTTTGTATGTTTATACTGTCTACGCCATTTATTAATATGGAGGACATTGGTGCAAAAATGTCTTTTATATGTACAAAAAAAACAGATTATATGCATGGTTTTCTCCTTCTCGCCTCTGCTTGTATTTATTTTGCAAAGACTGCCGGCTCCACAAGGGCTTGAACACACTTACTGACTGGGCGTTCTCGCTTACTTTATCATACGGCAGCAGTTTGAACAGATGAGAAAGTACAAATTATATAAATATATATATATATATATATATATATATATACATATATATATATATACACACACAATACAAAACTAATATTTTGAAGTGTTTTTATCTGATAGCTTTTTCAAATCTTGTGGTACAAGTTGTGCATTGTTTTTGAAGAAGAAATATGAAAAAAGGAAAAAAACATGTTTTTCAATGTCTCTTTTGGTTTATTTAGTTTTTTTTCTCTTTGGTTCACTGGAGGCTCTGTTCAGCACTTTGAAATCATAAAAAACCCTTCTGATTATTTGAGTGAAGTGTCGTTTTTCTGTTCACCTCTGTGTAAAAGCATCTGAAGTGTTTTTCTCTTGAAGCTTGTGTTTGTTGTCACGACTCAGGATGAGGCCGAGGGACTCCCCCTTTGTGAAGTTCAAAAAGTGTCAACGTGCCAGGTGTCTTTATAGCCCAATACCATCTAATATGTGCATATTGGGGCAGTTCTGGTCAGAGTCCCCACTGCATTGAGCTTTAGATATGGGATTGAGCTGGGGGACAGATTCAGATCATTTTGGGGGATTCTGACCACATCAAGTCTGCGGTCCTCGTTAAGCCCCATCGATCCATGCTGTGACATTTCGGTGCAGACGCACACATGCACACTGACACGACTGCTCTGTCTCTGTCTTCCTCCATCACTCTTCTAATTTGTCTGGGATTGTCGAGAGCAAAGCTCACCATGCATGGGCATACAGTGACGTACACACACACACTTGTATATGTGGTTTTTATGGGGATTCTCATATTGATATTATATACTGAATTTTTTACCAAAACACTGTGCCTAATAGACTATTAGCATTTCTATAATTTTAAAAACAGAGAGAGAGGGATTTTGTATGTGTGTATCAGAGTTATTTTAGTTAACTAAAACTAAAACCATAAAAAAAAACCATTTAGTAATCTATATAAATAAATAAACAAACTGAAATCAAGTAAAATATAAAAAAGCTTTTTATTTTAGCTGTTTGCTTTATATAGTAAAATAACTGAAACTAAAACTGAAATAATATATTAAAAAAACAAAACTACTAAAAATGACAAAAACTAAATTGTGAAAACTAACTAAAATTAAATGGAAAATATATATAAAAACACATTCTAAGTCTTAAAAAAAACATAAA
>JAUYWG010000051.1:11942655-11995746 GCA_034779775.1 Enteromius afrohamiltoni
TATTTATATTTATATTTATATTTATATTTATATTTATATTTATATTTATATTTATATTTATCTCGTTACATATATACATTTTTGTGTGTGTAAATTTGTAAGTAAAACATAACAGAATTTAAGAGAGAATGTATGAGATTGTTAAAATATTGCTATTATTTTATTATGAATGATAAATTACATAAAGAAAGTAGCTAAGCTAATACATAATTGTTCTGTGAAGATTTTATTTATTAATTTAATTTTGATAGTAATCAGTCAATTGGAGAGCAGAGGAGTGATTATCAGTCATGTAGATATGGTGGTTAGTACCTGTAAAAAAGGCTTATGAAACTTGTTGTCAGCAGTGTGGTTTTTCACGCTGGTTGCCTGGTTGTGTGGGTGAATTCTTTGTAGGCTCTTTATGAACTAAAATGGTGGTTACATCTCTTTCTGTTTATGTATGTGTGTGGCTGCAAAATAAACCTAAAGATCCATAGCTTTACAAAAAGCCTTTGGGAGATATATAAACAAAGATACCCAGAGAGACATGGGGGGGAGAGCACACAGTAGGCTTTGGTTGGATCTCAGTGCTCACATGTGGATGATCCGTTGGTGTTCCCTAAAGCCGGAAACACTGATCATTGGGGTGCTGAGGGAAGAGCAGGTGTGTGTGGTGTGTCTAAACCTTAATCACCATATATTTACATAGCCTACACAGAATGCTTAAAACGTTTTAAAATATGTTATACAATTCTGTAATCATTATCTAATCACTTTCTCATAACTCCAAAGCTCAGGACAAATTTGTTTTACACTTTCTTTGGATAGGGTAATAGATATGTGCTGTTGTCTGTACACAACTCGTTGAACGTAATGATTTGCAGAAAGTTTTTTTTTAAGAAGCTTAGAAACAGATAGGGTACATGAGAAATACACTCTGTATCTTTGAAACCAGACATTAAATGTCTAGGCCCATATATTTTTTATGATCTAAAATATATGTGCACATTGGACATTATAAAATGTTATTGTTTCTCTCTCTATAGAAGTATATGTAATGTGTTACTCTGAAATTCCGAAAACAAGTCCAATTGTGCATCTTAAATAGCTTACCTCTCCCAGAAAACTGTGCTATTTCACATTCAACAATAGGCATTTTTCGTAACTAAACTTCGTTTGAAAGACAGTGTGTTAAAAAAGTGTTTTATCCCCTGGATGATAAAGTTGCCAGACACGTTCACTCTTTTAAATCATTTTTAGTTCCGAGCCATAGACCGACGGACACATTTTGTAGATGCACACAGCACAAAGCGAAACCACTGTTTACAAACACAAAGTTAGTGACAGCGACTAAAATCACCGACAGCAGGGCTTCGCTGGTTACCGTTTTCTCGACAGGTAAGGAAAGACAGTTTCAGTATATGAGGTTTACAATCAGAGATCCGAATAAAGCCTCTGTTGAGGGAGTGTAGCAAGCTAGCTGAACTTCTACACATTTAATTTCCCTGGGGGTTTTATTGTTTTGGCGTATTAAAAGTACAATGTTAAACATGAGAATGTGAACACACTTCGGTAAAATTGACAGTGTAATATTAACAGTCTCATCACGCATAGACGTGTTGGTTAAGATCTGTTGACACGTGACACCTGCACTTTAGTATCTTTGGTTTTACCATGTTTTCTACACATATAACAAAGTAATAGTAATGCTGTGATGTTGGACTATATTCTTCGAAGTATGATAAAGCACCATGTAAATACCATAATACAAAAAATAATGCATTCAATGCCAGTGTCAGCCTAAATCAAAAATACCATATTTTTATCATCTGTTACTATTATATTAACACAATTTTACTAATTACCAGAGCATTTTTCTACCCACCCCCTCAACTTAATACTGTGATTACTCACAATTAATTGCATCCACAATAATATATTTTGTTTAAACAATAGTATATATAAACACACACATACAGTATGTATATTATGTTATTTATATATTTAAACATAACTTATAATATATACATCCATGTATGTGTATTTATATGTAGATAATAAATATAAACAGTACACATACATATATTATGTACACAAATTTTATTTTGGATGCGATTAATAGCAATTAATCATTGCCCAGTACTATTTTTTATTTATGGTTTAACTTTCATATTGTTTCCTACTGTCTTTTAGACAAATACTAAGTATGGATTTGTTAAGTCTTTGACCCTGTAATAGAGGTCATAAGAGACAGTCATGATGGCAGAAGAGGCTGGAAACCTTCCACTTCGGCGCCTGGAGCCCCCCATTCAGAAATTCATTAAAGTGGCCATTCCCACTGACCTGGAGAGACTGCACCAGCACCAACACAACATAGAAAAGGTACAAACACACACACATGAACAGCAAAGCCCAGTGCATCACACCCAAAACTCAGCATATGGTCAACAGAGAGAGCCATGTGTCTTTGTGTGTGGTCACCATAGGGAGTCGAGTGCTGAGTCTGAAATCTCTCCCGGTTAGTCTGCTTGAGGAACAAATAATAGGATAATATGATTTGGTTGATCTTGGATGGGCATAGAAACCTAGATAATTGTGAATTACCAGGCTGTAATCATGAGGAGATTTGACTAAATATGCATAAACAGTTAAAGCGGTGAAATAAACTAAGTTTTGTTGTTGTAGTTTCAGAGGAGCTGTCAGTGGGACAAACTGCATCAAGAGCACATCAACTCCAGCCGCACTGTCCAGGTACAACAAACTTGTAATATAGCAATTTTTGCACTTTGAAGTTATGATGATTGACAGTAATAACTGTTGATACATTTATTTAGCAAGGATGCATTCAATTGATCGAAAGTGACAATGAAGACATTAATAATGTTATTTAAAAAAAGAACATTTAAAGAATCCTTATCCTTATGCAAATGACTGGAAAATCAGTGTCTCAATGTGTGGGACAAATACCAAGACTAGAGAAATTTGGGTTTATATATGTTGATTCGGTTTAAAATAAAATCTTTCCATTTTATTGTTGGTTTTGTTGGTTTTCTCAGGGTAGTGACCTGGTTTCAAAATATTCCCATGTGCTATAAAACACTGTGGAATTCTGCTCAGACAAAACATTCTTAGTGATGTAAGAGGCTGTTGCCATGGTTAAAATGCATAATAAATCTTAACATAATATGGGCACAGGCAAAAATGGAAGTTATCCTTAATTCACCCTGTTCAATGTTTTTTTCAATGGAACGTAAAATGAGACGTCAAGCAGGATCTATCTGTCTATTTGAGCTGCTGCCTTCCATACAATCACAGTGGTTTGTGTTTGCAATTGAAAATCATAGTTAACTTAAAAACCAGTTTGAAAACTGTGATCACTATTCACTTTCATTGTATGCTTGCACATTCTGATATAAATAGCTTTTTTTTTATATAAATAAAGTTTGCTGAAAATATATTAACCCTCAGGCCATCTGAGAAGTAGGTGAGTTTCTTATCGGAACACATTTGGAGAAATGTAGCATTACTTCACCTGCTCACCAATGGGTGCCGTCAGAATAAGAGTTCAAACAGCTGATCAAAACATCACAATAGTCCACAAATAATTCAGACCACTCCAGTTCATATATATCTTAATGATGAATTTGTTGATTACAAACACACATATTTTCATTATAAATGCAGAAATTGATCAACTGGGGTGGTGTGGATTATTGTGATGCTTTACAGGTGTTTAGACTCTGTTCCATCTTGCAAGGCCTGAGGGCGCGTGCATCTTAATCAAATATTTTGTGTTTGGGTGAACTTCTCCTCATGTTGATCAGGTTCAATGCAGGTTAAAACAAAAACTTGAAGAAAGTAATCAGTGCATTCACTTATTTCTATGAAAATACTAAAAAGATGCCTTCATCCTGTTCTGAAACAGCTGTGAGACATGTCTATATATATATATATATATTAACCAATGTTTGACTCAGCTCTCCTGTGCACAGGATGGTGTACGTGTGATGTCTTTTCTCTACCTAATGGCCAGACAAGCATGTAACCTGTGTGTTAATGTCTCTGAGAGTCTGTCCGGCTCTCTCATGGGGCAGTCCTTGGAGTGTGTTATGTGCCGTGAGTGTGTGTGTGTGTGACCTTAGCACCCAGGTCTGGTCCCCCCAGAGATGCCAGAGAGCTTTCCTGTGTCCACCACGGCAGAAAGTGTGTGAGAGCCTGCAAGTGTTTCTGTGTCAGCGAGATGTGGACGACTGACAATAGACGGAAACAAGACAGACATTGTTAAAGTAGCTCCCAGGGGACAGAAAGAGAGAGAGAGCAAGACAGGAAAGACCCTAAGATTGCTCTCATCACACACCTATAGACGGAGCTTTGGGGGTGGGCTGGACTGACCCAGATTAAGATTTATTTCATCTTTTTGAGTTCCTCAGTGTCCCCAACCTATGTTCTGTGTGCGTGTGTGTGTGTGTGTGTGTTTGTGTGAATCGGTTAGGAGGGATGATCCTGAGTATGATTATTCAGAGTGTAAAATGAGAGCAGTTGAGTGGAACGCTTTGATTGGCCGGCTGTTAGTTCTGACCTCTGTTCAATACATATGAATTGATCTGTGATCCCTGCTAGATGTTTGCTTCCGGGCGTGAGCTGATGGGAATCAATGGGCTTTGACAAAGCACCAGTTCTTTTTTATGTATATCATATAAAGATACTTATTTAACTTACATACTGAAACAAAGTTAAGGAGAATTTAAGGAGATGTTGGCATGAATCTGAAAAATGAACACATTTTGGGTTTCAGATTTAAAAATTTGACAATACTGGGTTGGATCCTAGGGTGTAAGACGTTAAACTGTCACAATCATTCACAGTGTTTTATATTCCATTTTGCTAAACTTTTCGTGCACTTGAACGTATCATATTTGTATAGAAGGTTTTGAATGAAACAGTGATTCCTGTTATCACAAAATCTTTCACTTTTCATCCTTGCAGCAACTGCGATCGAACCTGCGGGAGATGGAGAAGTTGTGTGAGCGGGTCCGCACTGCTGATGCTGAAGCTCTGGAGAAACTTGTTCAGCCAATCAGAGATCGAGCCTCCGCTGCCATTCAGGAGTTCCTCCAGATTCACTCGGATTCAATCAAAAGGCCGGGTGCTCTCAGCACTCACGGAACTCTCAGCACTGCCTCAGAGACATTGCACGGTATGTGTTTCTGAGTGTGTCTAGATTGTTATGAAGTTATTCAAGATGTCTTTTTATTATTATTATAGTTTGCTAGCATTTTCACTTTCATGTGATGGGTTAGGCGACGGTGATACAGGCTTGCCCTGTTCCCCTGTCACTCAAACACAGCTGCTACTGCCTGAAATTCCTCCAGAACAGAACGCTGCTGAGTCCTGGGACTCTTTAGCTGAGGTAATAAACACAAACGCTTACAGACACATAAATATATTTGAATGCATAGATTTTCAGTGTGCGTGACTGCTGTGGTATTTTTGTTTAGGACCTACTGGAGATAAATGGTTTAGTAAACGAGTTCTCCACTCTTGTTCATGTAAGTATCACACAGATATGGATACGATTCATTATTTGTTTTGTTTTTTCAAAAGAAAGAAGGGAGAGACAGCATGTGTGGTATGTGTGTTGATAAAAGGTGGTGACCAAAACCCTTAGGTTTGGCAGAGCTGTCAGACAAATGGCTTTGTCTCCTGAGAGCCAACAAGGTGGTATTGATCCCAGCATTGTGTGTGTGTGTGTGTGTGATTGAGAAGACATAAAGAGATTGGTGACAGTCTGTCAGCCATGTGCTAACCAGCAAGGATTAATGAGAAGACATGCCATATAGCAGCCATTATTAGAACAATGTGCAGTTGGAAAACTGGTGGAGGAGAGATCATTCGTCTCTCTCACTCTCAGAATGATTGTTCACCCAAAAAAAATTAATTCTGTGATCGTTTACTCACCTCAATGTTATTCAAAAGTTTCTTTTTCAGCACATTACAAAATAAGATATTTTGAAGAAACCAAATTAAGTGACGTTCCCCATTGACTTCCATTTTTGAATGTTTATTCAATGGGAATTAAATTTTGCGGTTTGGTTACTAAAATCTAGCACCAAATAAAGAAAACCATACTGTGTTTGCAGTGACAAAAGACTAATAGTGACTAATAGTGAACCTAAGGGGAAAATGCTTCAAAAAGGCTTGAGTGTCTAGAGTATGTTTACTGTCATTCTGTTTCAGATGTGTCTACAAGCTTCTTTTAGCTTATTCAGGGCTGCAAAACAAAAGCTTAATATCAGTAACAGTTGATCGTGACTGTCAGTAATCACTTCACACTCTTGGGGAACGATGATGGGATTCTGGTTGGTGTTAAGTATAATATGATGATAGCCAGCCTTATTAGCGCTTGCCTCTCAGTAGAGGACACCCACAGTATAGTTTATTCGGTTAACGCTGAGCCAAAGATGACCCCAGGAGGTCTGCGTGTGTGACTGTGTGTTCTCTTGAGCATCCACACAGCTTGTGAGCAGACGGTGCTGATTATCGTCTGCTCCTGAGGGGAGGGAGGGAGAGAAAAAGAAAGCCATCAATAGCTTTCGTACCCAGTCATTAGTGAGTGTCTTAAAATAGTCTGTTTACAGGGTTAGGTGGCAAGGTGTGTGTGGATGACTAATAAATAAGTGCTTATAGGATTTTGATTTGCGATGAGTGTTTTGCCTGTCCTCCTCCACTGATGATGATGAATCGTAATGTTATTTAACCAACAGAAGGGCTTCATTCTAAAAGTGAAATTATATTTTACTAAAACAATTTCATTCTCACAGGCCCCACTACCAAAATATGTATAAATAAGTGTAATGTGCCACACACTACTACTGCAGCAATGTCCTATACATGTCACAAAAGCACATGTTTTAAATCTGCAAGACATAAAAACATATATACAGGCTCAACAAATGTTAGATTTAGTGGCAGTGGAGCACCAGTCAGATAGAGACAGTTTATCAGCTGACCTGAAACTCTCTCAGACTGGCCCTGGGCCAACTGGACATCCTTATTGTTGAGCCCTGAGAAAGCACACTCGAGACACATTTACATACACACAAATTATTTCAAAATGAAGCGGAAGAGGAACACTAATTTTACAGTCGCCATGAGCTGCAAAGAGCAATGCAAATACAGATTTCTTTTCACACAAACACAGGCTGCACAGGGGCAGGTGCCAGGCTCATGTAACTCTGTGCTGGAGAGTTACAGAAGATTTTTACAGCCGTCTCTATTGTGTATGTGTGTGTGTTTATGTGTGTGTAGTGATTACTTAGAGCTCACACTGATTTAGACAGAGAGACAGCTGCCACTCTTTGAATATTTCATAAGCTTCCGACAGACCACCCAGTTACCCCCGACAACCAGCCCCCTCCCATTCACCCTTCTGCCCCAGCACTCAAACCCCTAGCTATCCACAATAAAGATTACTGAGCAGGTCTTTGTCTGCTTTTGACTATGATTAGATTTTTTATCTATCTATCTATCTATCTATCTATCTATCTATCTATCTATCTATCTATAAATCTATAAATCTATCTATCTATCTATAAATCTATCTATCTATCTATCTATCTATCTATCTATAAATCTATCTATCGATCGATCTATCGATCTATCTATCTATCTATCTATCTATCTATCTATGCTGTCAAATCGATTAATCGTGATGACTACTGTCAATAATAATAATAATTATCATCATGTTTTTTATTATTAAAAAAGCATATTCGCTATAGATAAGAAAACTTAATCAAAGTTGTCAAAAAACAACAACATATTTTGGTTTAATGTTTCAGGACAACTTTGATGAAAGGTTTTGACCCACTTCAAATGTTGACTACTGTGTATATACATATCTCACAGTATATATTTGATCAACTACTCCTATGTAATACTCCTACTCTGGAGCATTATGTAGTTTGTGTTTATGAACATTCTGTAACTTGTGTCTTTCTGTCTTAGGCTCAGCAGGAGAAGATTGACAGCATTGAAGCCAACGTTAGCATAGCAGCCGCTAATGTGGAGGAGGGGACCCAGAGCCTCGGGAAGGTAAGGGGAGAGGGGACACTCCTGGTAGGGGATCGATTCCACTCTACCCCCCTGCTTCACTCGGCCTACCCTGCCATCAGCTCATTGATCCACCTTAGAGCGAAGGAAACCACAATTAAGAGAGAGAGGGGAGAGAGGGGTGGCGATGGTGGCGGAAGGGATGGAGAGGGATCGATGTGTGTTGGTTGGCCCCTCGCAGGGAGTCGATGTGTGCGCGAGCGCATGAAAGTCTAAAGAGTGTAAAAGAGAGTCTATAAACAGTATTCAAGTTCCTGCTGGGGGTTCGATACATATACACACACATACTCACGCCAACTTTTGACAGAGAAAGCAAGGGAAGGGTGAAACATGGAGGCATGGGCCGTGTGTGTTTGCGTGCAAACGAGGGTTTGTATGTGTTTTATTGACCGAGTCTCAATTGAAATGTTTCTCTTTTTTGGAGTTGAGAGTTAATGCAGTTCTATTGAGTATTTTGTCTGATGCCTGTGTTAGAGAGTGGACCCACCTCTGTGACTGCTGAAAAGGACAGGGGGTGGTCAACACACACACACACACACACACGCACACCGCTAAAGACATAGATATTCTGACACACACACAAAGTCAGTCCTTAAAGTGCTGGCTCAGGCATATATGAATAACATGAGTTATTTCTTCAGTCTCTCTCTCCACACATAATTAATTGCTCGGTTAACCCTGCCTTGTGAAGATGATTAGATGACAGAGAACGAGAGCATGAGAAAGGGTAGAAGAGAGATGATAAGAGAGGAAAGGTGGCATTTGATGGTCGACCCTGCCTTTAAAGTTTACATATCTTCACTGAAATTAAATTGTGTGTGTGCACGCTGGGGGGCTAGTTTCGTTTGGCCAATTAAAGAATAATCTGGCTAAGGGAGTTTTTTTTTTTTACCTGATATCAAATTAATTTACCAGGTCTGGTTTGATCTGCATGCGTTCAATTTCATCGTGCTTTTTCTTTTTTTTTTTTAGATCTCTGATTAATATTATGTGTGTGTGTTTACATACGACTGCATATGTTACTGTTTTGCTGGAAACTGAACATGAAAGACTTTATAATTGTTTGGTTATCAGAAAAACAGCACATGAAAAGTGTGTTAGTTCAAACAACATTTTGGGACATTGATGCCACCTAAATGATTAATTTCTCAACTGTTTGATGTATTCATGCACATTGCATGTGGGTCAGCGACATAAGGCTCCTTTTTATTTAAAATACATACAAAACACAGATACAAGGAGTTTAAATTTTTATTTCAAAATTACTTTTTTTCTGCATTAAGTCAAAAATATCTGGAGGATAATCATCCTGAAATAATAAGGAAAAAACTAATAATTAAAATAATTAAACAAATTAATAATAATAAAAATATATCTCTTTAAATTGCTATTATCAACATTATTGTTATGTTTTTTATGTAAAAAAAAATTAATTCACTGCTTATTTATATTTAAACAGGTTATGTGACACAACAAACATGTAGTAATATGTAAAAAAAATGTGTTATAGAGAGGATAATTAAAAATAAATTAATTAAATAATATTTAACAAGTAATTATGTTAATTATTATAACAAGGAAACAAATGATAATGTTTTTTGTATATTGTTCAAATCATTATTAATGTTATTATTAAATTATAGTTAACACATTACATATTAAATAATAAAAAAAAATTCCCCTTTCACTTGTTAACATCCACAATGACTGTGTGCATATGTCTCTGTCTGTGGATTTAAATACAGATATAGATATGTGTGTATATGTGCTATTTCTCCACAGGCGGCCCGTTCGAAGCTGGCGGTTTTGCCCATGGCTGGTGCAGTGGTGGGGGGAGTGCTAGGGGGGCCGCTGGGACTCTTAGCAGGATTTAAAGTGGCGGGGGTGGTCGCTGCCGTGGGGGGTGGAGTGCTTGGATTCGCCGGGGGCAACCTGATCCAACGGAAGAGGAAAGAACGAATCGACCTGCAGCTACAACAGCTTAAGAGCAACGACAACATTAAGAACGACACTCAGTGACACACTCAAGCACATTTGTTTTTGTAGAGGAGGCCACGAGACGGCGGAGTTACCGACCCACGCTCGTTCTGAAATAAACACCAGACGCTCAACGTACATAAAACAACCACAACTGCAGAATAACTCCTACACACAGTGCAAACATGCACAAGTGGACTTGCTAAATTTCCTTTTGCCTTAATTCATCACTTAGTTTTATGCCAAAGCAAACAATGCCTTATTCCATCATCTGACGTGCTGCTGAACAGCTGATTGACCTTTGTATCAGTAATGTGACTGTAGGTGTTAGAGGTGGTTAACGATTATAGGTGATTGTTGTATGAACTATATAACAGTAAGATTTGTTATGCATACTAAGGATCTGCAGTAAGCCACATGGTTCTGTTTTTATTTGTTCATGGGTTATGAGTGATTCTATGTTAAATACTTATTAGGTTATAAGGTTTATATGTATCACAGATATAAGAAAGGTGGCAATGCACAGTAGTGAGAAACTCTCAATGAATACACAGCATTATTAATGGCAAATTATGAAGTTAAAATGATGATATAGTTTCCATATTCTGCGGAGCCCATGAATGCTTGTTTTGCCTTAATTTTTGATGAATTCAACATTTCAGATATCCAATAATGACCCAGGTTGCTAAAAATAAATACAATTTCAATAAAACTAAATAAGCCATTAATTAATATACAAATTTAATGATTGTATTATATATGTAACAAAATAGATCCTTATGGAAGTACTTACAGATTATGGCTTATAAAAGAAAAGTTAAATAAATTAGAATTGCCTGTTTTAATTGCTGTAATTGTGGAAATACCAGTGCTTCATGTATGATTTGTTAAGATCTTTTGTGTTTTTTCTTAGCAGTTAGGGTGTTTCTGAAAAACAATGCTCAGGTTTAGATAAAGCATCCATTTAAACTGGGTGTATTTCATGTGTCTTTCTATGTTCTGCCGGGGTGGCTGACAGATTTGGTTGAGGTTTCCCTGTAAGGCTTTGATAACACAAGTCTCAGAGAGGCAAATCTAATACTGAAATCAATGCGCTGTGAGACCTCCTTCAGCACAAACAACATTTGAATGTTATTTGATTACGATCCCGAAGGGCCAGCAGAAAAGAACAATAGCCTTTTATGGTTTATCCACCCCTTATTTTAATCTCATACATGTCAAAAATAAAAATGGTCTCTTGTTCTTGGTCCTTTTGCATTTTTTATTCACACAAACTGGCCTGTAGGATCCAAAACATATGCTTTATGTATTTAAAAACCAACTTCTCACTTTTAAAAGAAACTGTTTTAGATTGTTTTTGTCCTGACTTGTGCTGCCCCCGGTCTCACGCGCTGTTTTTTGGGGTGAGCGGGGGCATCCCCTCACAAACACGGAGCTGGGTCTGAGACGCACACTGGCCCCCACGCCTTCCTCATAACACAACACACTGGACTTCCCCTAAGAAGGGGCGAATGAACGTCTCCAAGAGCACATGCAAGCCACTCTGTGCGTGATGCACGAGAGATAGCCCGAGTGCTGAGCTCTGCATGTGTTTGGAGGGAAAGTCCCAGACAACTGACCTACACATAGCCGAGTGGCAGACACGTTGCACTTTCCATATTCTCTGCAAACACGCTCGCGCACTCAAACGGAAAATATAGCAGGCCATCTGTGGCGCTCTGTGATGTAATCTCCATAGGTGTCGTGATGTCATGGGTTCCTGCTGTGGGTGGGAAGCTGTTTCATTACATCAGAGACCCTTTTTTGTGTCTCCTTTAAACACCCACTTCAGATCATTTCCATTTTACTATAAAGACGTAGCTGAAAGAAGATAAAAGTTTTCTTTGATGTCTGAAGATAAGGATGGTGGAGGAGAAACTGTAGTCACTTTAGGTCAGCTTCCCTAGAAGTTTATAATTAGAAATAGTTGTAAATATTTCTTAATAATTATTGTATTAAGTGTTTGTAGACTGTCATTTGCATATTCTTCATATTAAAAGATGTTTTTCCCACACATTTAATGAGCAACTTGTGGCCTCAATATTAAAAAAGATAGAAGTTGAAAACTCTAAACTAAATGCATGATATTTAGTGGCAAAATAAAACTTTTAACATTTTAAAGGTATAGTTCACCCAACACTTATAATTCTGTCATCATGTACTCACCCTTGTCATTCTGTGTGACTGTCTTTGTGTCAAACAAACAAGACAATACTTTAAACTCTTTTTGTTGTTTGATAAAAAAAAAAGGTTTATATATAGAGAGAAAGAGGGTGGCTTGCGAAAGTATTCATACCCCTGTTGCTGCCTTACGTTAAATTACTTTTTTCCCCACATCAATCTACACTCCATACACCATAGCTGTATGCCAAAAACAGGTTTGTAACATCAACTTATTAAAACTAAAAACTAAAATGATTCCATTGCGTAGTTATTCATACGCTTATCTGGGATAGTTGAAACTCAGGAGCATTCATATTGCTTGTTGATGTTACTACACTTGAGGTGTATTGAACCTGTGGCAAATTCAGTTGTATGGGTATGATTTGGAAAGGCACATAATGTCTAGCAGCTGATAATGCATAACAGAGCAAAACCGTGCACTGAAGTCGAAAGGAACAACCTCAAGAGCTGAGAAACAGGTTTGCGCCAAGCCACACATCTGTGAAAAAAATGCTGCTTCATTAAAGGGCCACAGAAGCATGTAGTCTTTGTTAGCCTTAATGGAAGAAGTTTAAAACAACCAGGACTCTTCCTAAATCTAGTGTTCTGGCCAAACTGAGCAACTGATGGAGAAGGGCTTTGGTTACTGTGGTGACCAAGAAACTGATGGTCACTCTAGTTGAGCACCATGATCATATGTGGAGATAGAACAAAAATCTACAAAAGGACAAACATCACTGCAACACTTTATCAGTTTATGCTTTATGGTGGTGTGGCAAAACTTCATCCTCTTTTTGGTTAAAACAAGGACCCTCAGACTCTGAGAAACAAGATTATCTAGTCTGATCAACCTCATATCTAAGCATCGTGTTTGAAGGAAACCAGCTCTGTTCATCACCTGAAGAGTAGCATCCTAAAAGTAAAGTGTGCTGGTAGCAGCCTCATGCTGTGGGGCAGTGCATTCAGAAACTCAGACTGGGCACACAGCGAGCATGGCTTATAGACAACTCTGAATGTCAACTGTGAATGTCCTTGATATTTCTGGACAAACCTGAGCTTGCGCATCTGCCCCCCATCAAAAGCTGATAATTGCCAAATCAAACAAAAAAGACTTAGGCTATAAAGATGCTTCCGCTAAATATTTAGCAATGAAATCATTATGATTTTTTAATTTTAAAAATGATGTTACAAACCTAGTAGTGGTTAAGTAGCGTGGGTCTCTAAAAAGAGTTTTTATTTTAGTACTATTTATATACTAGTTTTTATTCATATTTTGAGGTTTATTTTACAGTTTTTTTTTAAGTCATTTAGTTTTATGCTGGAAAAAAAGCAATTTTAATAGTTAACAGTAACAATAGAATACTGACTGTAGGTCATTTTCAATAATTTCATCCAAGAAATGTAATCACTTTATTTACCACTTATGAATGGCAATAATAATAAGTCTTTGAAACTCAGCCTCAGTGTAGTTTCTTATGATTCAAGTAGCAGATGTTGCTGCATGCACTGTTTAGAAAGGTCTGTGAGGCCTGTCAGTGATAATTGAAGGATGCAACTCAAAAATAAAAAAAAATTGTTCCTTTATCTTGTTGTTGGTACAGTAAGGTAAAACAATGTACCTTTAAGCACATTTAAGCACAAGTGATAAGCTGAAGCTGATTTTTACTGTACATGTACTTCGCATGTCTGTTTACACCACCTGTTGACTTAGGGACATGCTAAGTTTTGTTACATTGTAAGATCAAATGACTACTGACAAATTTAAAGAAAACACAACTGATTAAATCAGGCCTTTTTGAGCAATTGCATCCTTTGTGCAACCTTTTTTGATGTTATCTTAAATCTAAAAACCTTTATTTTAATCTCAGTTTAGTCATCTGAGTCTGCCACAGTTAAAGGGGTAGCCCAGTGTTGGTGGGCAGATGGGGTATGAAGTGCTCAAGGCAATATTTTATCTTTGTGACATTGGGGAGCAATGTTACATCATTGGAACAGAATGTTTTGGTTAAAATGCCTTTTCATCATACAACCTTGGAAGAGCATGATGGTGACTTTTTTCAGTGGACTGTCCTTGTCTGTGAGGTGATGCTCATTTTATTTAGAATAATGTAACATAGAAAGAACCTTGTATACTTAAAATTATTTTGATTGAGATTATCTTTTCAAATTTTCTGCAGACGGCTATTAACTGCACGTGTAGTAAGTAACCTAGTAAGTGCAAGTCAATACAATGAAACATGTTTAATGAAAGACAGACAACATAGAATCTTGTAAAATGTTTTTTAATTTACTTTACTTTTTTTGGTTTCCTTGTCCCTTCGGAGATGACAGATTTACAAATAATCCCCACCCCTCTAAACCCGACCCCCACATTACCCCGCCCCTGACCACTCCCCCTGGTGGAATGGGATGATATGAGACTAGCGAGTCTGGATCTTAGCGAGCGTGAATTTAAACAAGTCTGGAACGGTACAGTACATGAATACAGACTAATAAGCACATGTAACATACATGTGCATGCACACACACTCTCAATCACTCTTCCTCACACACACACAGGGCACGCTCTGTTGAGTACTGGAGTGAAACACCACAGGTTGACTGCAGGTTTGCTCTTTTTTCCCCCCATGATTCCACATGCTCGCACTTAAGATCCATAATAAACTCAATTTGCTTTCCAACAAAGAGGACCATCAATGTACCAATGTTTTTTCTACAAAAAAGGGATTTGGGGAGACAAAACAGGGGCAAAAAAAAAAAAAAAAAAATCTGATTCTTAATTTAGACAAGACCCACAGAGCACAAACATATTTACAAGCTCCAAAAACAAAAGTAAAAACGCTCCTCTTCATTCCCCACCCCAAAAAAGCTCAGGGGTACACCTTCTCACTTTTTTTTTTATCTAAAATAAAAATTATGAAAATAGACGTCGCGCAGGCAACGGCGGTGCCGGGTGGGCACCAGCTGACTGCTGGGTTCTGGGTTGGGTCTCGATGCGGTTGTGACATCACAGCTCGTCCCGGTCCCTGAGGATGGTATAGCGCGTCTCGCTGGGGGCCAATTTCTGGAAGGAACTCTCTGGGGGATTACTGGCCACCTCTCTATTCTCCTCCTGCTAGAACAAACAAACAGGCCAATAAATAACCACAAAACCACCTGGATCTGTAAAGTGCCCGTTTACACAGTCATTATTTTGAGAAGTTCAACTAAAAGTATGTGTTCCTGTCAGCAGATCGCTCTGCACCAAGGCCACTGGGTTCATTCCGCTGCGTCTGCATTCAAATGTCAGCATGCACGCTTCATTCAGTCAAATTATTAATTAATGTATGCCTGCATTAATTAGCCGAGATGAACACATTCTTTTCCGAGATTTGGATCAGGAAGTGTGCTGAACTCACAACCTGAGTAAAGTGCCTGTCATAATACTTCAATCAGCTGAAAAGTGGACAACACTGATTTTGAGCAAAATTTCGATATGTACAGGCCAAACAGAAGCTGATTAACTAACATCGCATAATGATGTGCTGTTATGTGCAGTTTGTTAATGGAATCTGAAATTACGAGCAATTCACTCATTACCATTCAAAAGTTCTTTTTTTTTGTTAATAACAATAAGGTTATTTATATGATGCCTTTTCGTATCTCAAGAATGCTTAAATGAATGCTCTAAATACATTAGTTTGATCTAAAGTGACAGAAAATATCTTCCTTTGAACTTTTTATTTATTGAAGAACCTTAAAAAAAAGATGTATTATGGTTTACACAAATATTAAGCCTTTTCAACAATTAAAAATGCTTCTTGAGTGCTGGATGAGCATATTAGAATGATTTCTGAATGAGGTAGAGTCCAACTCAAAAGCAATCCCTTGCAGTACTTCGGTGAACTCTGACCTGTCCTGGAGTGCTGTCTGTGGGGTCTGGACCGTGATGGAACTCTCTGTGCAACTTTCCTGAGTGTAGGTCCAAAACAAACTGCCTCAGCTTTCCTGGAACCCTGTTCATACACACAAGGCATCATAAAACAGTCCAAAAAAACAAACAACAACACGAGCAGCATCATTGATTTAATGAGTGAACAGATAAGACCCAGAGAGAGCCGACAGTCTCCAAAACCACAGCATTTTAACAAGATAATGACATCATCTGTACTGCCCCAGACGCCACTGACCCCCTGGACAATCAGCTGTATCACAGACTGACAAGAGGCAGGCTGATAAGGCCCTTATTGGATAATAGGATATACAGAGTGCTTAATAAAATAAGGCATGCGCTGAATTATGATGCTTTCTGTCATGTACGGCCTCTGGTGTCATAAATAATTATGATGCTGTAATAAAACGGTTATAACCCTACGAAAACTAAGCTACTGTTTTCACACGCATTGCAGGTATCAGTCAGGTGTTGCTAAATTAATTGGCATAACTGGCTGAGAGATGAAGCCCAAAGCCCGTTCACTATCAGTCTTCTCAGTGTGTGTTGCTGTGGGCCGAGTCTACAATCGTTGTTTAATTGGTAGGTGTCTGGAACAAGAGATAACCTGCAGAGAGGAGGCTGAAGGAATCTCTGCAATAAATACACAAGGACAAGTCCAATACTTACGCGAGGTCGCTGAATTCTGGGAAGACATACATGTGGCGGAAACTATCGATGGCAATAACAGGGCAGTCAGCGGGGGTCTTCTGAATGTGCAGCAAAGGGTGCCGGAACTTATCGCAATCGGCATGTAGAAAATTTATAGAACCTGAGAGAAAAGGTACATTTAGATGTGTTGTAAATCTAAACTGTCTAAATATTTTTGGCCATGAAAACTGTATTTGCATCAGGGAGGAGAAAAAAAAACACAGTTTCAATTTTTACCCTAATATTTGGTGGATTTATTCAGTAATTTTAATAATACATCATGATCAGTGTACTATGTCACTGGTAGTTCCTACAGAACCGTTTCAGATCCTACTCTGAAGTAGAAGCTAATTTAGTCTCGGGTAGCCAGACCTTCAGACCGACGGCTAAAGGTTTGAAATACATGGTAGGGTTAACAAGCAATCACAGTTCCTTTCGTTCAGCGTCATGTTTTGAAGCGTGAAAATGTCGCGACAATAACAGACCTGTGTGTAAAACTCTCGGACGTATTTTAAAGATTCTATGCTGTGAAATGTAAATATTTCACATACTTTTGAAAGTCCAGCGTTCAGCTGATTCTCATAAATACTCGTCGTCACTGACAACTTTCATCTTTCACGAGAGAGTTTGGCATCACAGTATCTTTTCTTTCCAGGCGGAACGTTACAGAATGGGACACACACGTCTCCTGGAAATCCTGTATAATTCAACCAATCTGACGATGACTTTGAAAGCCCTGAGTGTTTCCAGATAAGTGTGACATGACGTCTAAGGCGGAGAGTAGAGCTAATTTAGTTCCCTCTAACAGAGTTCCTAGAACTTAATTCATTCCTAGTTCCTGCGGTGTGAACATGCTAAAAAGCAGGTACTTCTGCAAACAGTTCTAGGAACTAGGAAAAGGTTCCTCCGGTGCGATGCTGATGGTGTGAGCTGGTGGTTTTATTAAAATGACTAAATATTGACGCGCCCATGACCTGATTCTGATCCCTATAATTACCCTTTTCACTGATAAGCTGGCGAGCCACTTCTTGCTGAAATTTCTCCAGACTATCTGTGTCATCCTTCTGATGGAAAAGGATCAGGAACGGGATGCCCTCCTCCGTCAGTTCCTTCACACACACAAAAACAAATTCTAAATCACAGATGAACGCAAAAAAGCAGGCAGTGAAAAAAGTCCCATTTCTGTTGTTCAATATATCAGCACTAATGGAAGATCGCTCTGATTTGAGGGCCAGAAGCAAATGTGGTCTAATGAGTTTTGAGAGAGTGTAGGATGTTTGGGTGAAGTGCAGTTGGGCAGAGGCGGGTCAGTGGAGCAGATTGTGTAGAATCTGAGCACCAAGCAACAGAGACAGAAGATATTCAAAATATGCGGTCAAGTAAATCAAAGAAAAAACCCACACCCACTAAAGGACATGGCATGCGGACGACTTTAAAAACACAAACACACTTGAAACATACACAGTCAGATGTTCTTGAGTGTGGGAAAAGTACACTGAGGGGGAGGGGACTTTTCTTATTCAAATGATGAACTCGTTGCTCGACTGTTAGATGTACACAAATAACAAATGCGGACAAAAAGTACATGTGTTACCTCTTAAACACACAAAAAGATATTCTGAGAAAGAAACGCATACCTCTCCGTTTTCAAATGTGATTTCTCGGACTAGCGGCACACACTTGTCCTGTGTCCAGGCGTAGCTGAGGTCAAAATTTGTGAGTGAGCCCATGTAGACCATGTCAGGAGCATTCTCTCCCATGGGCTTATAAATAATATTATCACCACTGAACCGCTCGGGTTTAGAAACTTCCCTGTAAAAAATAATAATCAGATAGGAATAAAAAAATGAGGTAAAATTGAGGAAATCAATTCCTTACTTGACTTAAGGAAAGGTAAACACTTTTTAAACACCAGTGGATTATTCACAGTACATTAAGACAATTTTTTATTGAAAGTTTTCTCTACTGTTATGTGTAAATATGCCAACAAAATCATTATGTAATAGAATACGCATTCACGCGCATAAATCTCAGTGCAGAGGAAAAGGTACGTGTTGGAAATCTATGGAGACAGATAAATAAACACTATGGGGCAGTTTCCCGAACAGGGTTTAAGACTAGTCCTAGATTAAAATAAAATGTTAAGAGCTGTCTTAACTGGAAAAAGCGTGCACTGAGATATCTTAAAATACATTACTGCCATTGTTTGGTCTTAAAATGCTCGCAGATAATGCATTTCTGTAAGACACGTTTCTAAAAATTATTAAATGTCCTAAATTAGCAGAGGTCTAGTCCTGGCTTAATCTAATTCCTTAATGTGTATTTTGAATGTTCCACTAGTCCAATAGAATACATGTTGGAAAATAGCCCAAATCTCCAAACTGATCAGTACTGCCTGTTGTGTCTTGGCTTAGAGAAATAGTTCACCCAAACTGAAGATTCTGTCATTGTTTATTCATACACTACTCTCAACATTTTAAACCCGTGTTATGCAAAAGGTCTGAACAACATCATTTAGGAACGAAAAAAGTAGTCCATAAGATTTCTTGGTCATATTTCAAGTTGATGTATGGAAAAGGGCTGAGTAAAGATTATCAAAAATGGTCTTTCTGTGTTCCACTGAAAAAATATTTTTGCACAATGGTTTGACATAACATTAGAAGGAGTATATGATGACAGAATTCTCTTTTACCCCTTCAAGGCCCAAGGGACTGGGACTTAGAAAACAGGTTCTGTGAATGACCATGTCGTGTTAACTTGAAGCATCTCAAGTGCTTCTCTTACCCAAAAGCTGCCAGGAAAACACAGTCATCTCTCAGAATGTTCGCCACTTTCTCATAAGTATGGTAATTGTCAGAGTCCCTTTTTTCAAAGTAACCGATGATGGTGCGTCGACTCCTCTGAAAGAGAAGGATAGACATCATAAAGACACGGCCATTTTTCTCAGTCACTGTATCTAAAAAGCCCTTTGGGTAGACATTTTATACCTGCTACTGAAATAAAACATAAAAAGTATTGTGATGATGAAACACTCACATCTATAGTACTGATTTCCTCCAGATTTTCTAACGCTTTTATAGGATCCACTTTCTGCTGGCGGATGAAATCAGCGATGGCGGTCACTGACCTCTGACCCCTATATTCTCGCTTCATCATCATCCCATTCCTGAACAGCTTCAGTGTGGGGTATTTGCTTATCCTGTAGCGTTGGGCTATATCAGCTATCAGTGGAAACATAAAAAGAACTTAACTCTTTTATAGCGGTTAAACTACCATTCAAATTTTGATTCGGTCGGAAATATTTCTTTTAACTTATTAAAGAAGATTCTCACCAAGTCTGCATCATTCATTCGATCAGAAATACATTAATATTGTAATATTAAACAGTAATATTGTCAAATAATGTTTTAAGATAATGTTTTTTATTATATTATATTTTAAAATGCAATTTATTAAATGTAATTTCATTTATTTCTGTGATGCCAAATTACTATAGTGTCACAGAATCCTTCAGAAATAATACTAAAATGCTGATTTGCTGCTCAAGAAACATTTCTTATTATTAATTTTGCGGAAACTGGTCAACCTTTTCACTATGAACAGAAAAGAACAGCATTTATGTGAAATAGTCTTTACTGTCACTTTTGGTCAATCTATTTCGTCACTGACAAAAGTATTGAATTAAATAAATAAATAAATCTTACCGACCCCAAGCTTTTGAATGGTAGTGAACAGTATAGATGTCATTTGAATATCTAAAGGCGTTTTTAAATCAAAGAAACCCAACAGAATGACTTTTTCCGGTCATGCTTAATACTCTTTGCTTTCTAATACATAGAAAGGTGAGTTTTTATGACCCAAATGTAGAAAAAAAAACCACTTCAACCTTGGAGATCTTTTGCACTTTGGAAAACAAAATACGGGTCAATCCATGAATATTTCGTTTTTTTAGGTTATGGCAGGGAAAGATCATAAGGTCAGAAGGTCATGGGTAGTCTCATTTTAAAGAGAAAGATGGACTCAAGTCAAAGTACAGAGCTAAAAAGGGGAAAGAACTAAAGAAAGTAGAGAAAAAAAAGAAAGAAGGTAAGAAAGAAAGGGGGAGGGGCCGAGACATGAAAGTCAACTGATGTGGGGGGTAAATACTCCAAAGCCGATCGGCTGGAATCAGTCATGTGCGGTCTCTCTCGCTCACACACACCCACCCACGCTGTGGGGTATCTTTGAGCCGCCTTGACTTCACAGAAGATGCAGTTTTGTCATTAAACCATCAAACACTTTACAAGACATCAATAATTCTGTTTAATTTGCTTTATCTCAAAGGCTAAACCAATGTGTGTGTGTGTGTGTGTGCGCGCGTGTGTATATACTCACAGTGCTGGTCACAGTCCACCCGAGCAAACACCACCTGTGTAACGTCTGGATATTCCTCCCGCACTATATTCGATGCCTCCTCAAAGATGGGGTGGAGCATCTGACTGAAACGACACCTGCAGAAAATACACACAAACAAAACGAGCTCAGAACTAGATACACATTCCAGCTAGTGCTAGTTTTTCTTTTTTCATTTCAGGTCTGTTCGATAAAACGTAATCTAAGCCAGGCACAAGATAAACCTCTTCATGGTTTTATGAGATCCCACTATTTTGCGTTTGTTTTTTAAGTATGAAATGAATGCTTACGAATGTTTTTGAGCATTTTATTCTTTTAAAACAAATACATTTTATGTAGTGCCATGACTAATTAAAGATATTACTACTATATTACTACTTTAGTTCCTATAAATACAACTTATTTTAAAAATAGTTTTGCCATTTTAAATAGTTCTGGTGTATACAAATATTTTTAAGTAGAAGTATTTTACCAATATTCCATGTAGTCTTTTATTATTAACCAAATATCAATAAAGCTGAACAACAATAATATTGTGTCACAATACATCACAAAAATGTTACAATAAGTACCATGAGAAATGACAATATGTATTGTGTATAGTTCACTCAAAATGAAAGTTTATACATATTTAATTTAGGCTTTTATTCACATATTAACAATGACGCACATTAGATACTACATATTCCAAATGTATTATTCATTAATTAAAAATAAAATGCATTATTTATAACAATACAAAACATAAAACATTTTAAATGTATGACAAAATACAAGCATTTTAGCTAAGCTGAACAAGGGATATTTAGTTAATGAACAGTACATTTTCCAAACTCTTTATTTTCCATTTTAAGGCAAAGAGTTTATTTATAGTATTGTATTGTGATATCAGTACTTCATACCGAACTGAATCATGGCATAAGTGTACTGCAAAAACCTTAACAACATCATCATCAAAAAGATTTTTGTTATTCCATTATCCTCAGGACAAGTCAACTTAAATATTAATAGTCTGCGCATGCACATACACACACACAAACCCAACAACCGTCATGACTCTTTCTAACCAACAGACATCTGAAACACTCACCAGTCTGCATAGAAGTTGACTAGAGCCACCCCTGCACTGTCTGTGGAGAGAAACGTGTGGTTGAATTTCATTTGATCTACTACAATGACAAAGCACCTTCAGATAACTCACACCCACGATTACGGCACAGGTGCAGCAACTGTCTAATTGAAACCACTGATAAAACATCCTCCTTCAAACAAACAAACAAACAGGGTAAGAACTCACTGAGGATGTCATCGATGTTTCCAGCATCCAGGCTGGTGATCTCTCCTCGTCCTGGGGTATACAGACCCGTTACCTGCCAGCAAAACAGGGAACTGTTTGTATGTGTGCGCGTGTCAGCAGCAACAGCGATACACCATTATTTTTCACAGTCATATTGATAATCTATAATCTAATACAAAAGACCTGCTTTAATGCAGGGTCGAAAATTAAAACTAGACAAGCCTTCAGCTATGAAATAAGTGGAATGAGCTGAATTATTGGTGATTGAAATATAGACAGACATATGGTCTATTAAACATCTGTTGAGACTTATGCATCATTTAATAAACCCAGCTAAAATTATTACCATAACTTGCCTTTTTTCCTTCTTTTGTGGCATTTGAAATAGTTCTTGCATTAAGAAATATGGGGAACAGAAATCATGTTTGTAGCATTTAAGGTTTCTTAAAAATGAATAGTTTCTATTTTATATATAAAGAAGTAAATAAATAAACAAGGACATACTGCACATACTGTGGACCGATCCTTAGCACCCAAACAGGCAGTAAGTAATTAAGGTCAAAAGGTTTTTATATCAGCCCTACTTTTGTTTGCTATTTTTAGGTTCATACAAATATAACTGAGGAAAGTACTGAAGAACTGAAATGGAAACATGATTGCCCTTTTATGCTGATGACATCACCATGGAATTAGCTTTAAACACATATGCAAATATCAAAAAGCAGTCTGGAATGTAGCTTATTTGAATGTCAAACAGGGACACTGATGCTATCAGTCCGGGCAAACACTAAAGAACTAACACGTTATTCATAGATAAAAAAAAAAAAATTCTGAGAGAAATGGTATATTAATTAACAAATGGAAAGTGTACTTTTGCAAACCTGTTCCATATCACTAGCGTGGCAGCTCATCAAGCTTATTCCAAGTGTGTACATGCATTACTATCACTAACCTCTATTGAATATTACCTCATCGCTGCAACCATCCACACTACATTATATTCAATTAATATTACCTTATTATCTGCTTGTAGCAATTGTGACAGTCAAGTCTGTATTTAATAATCTATCATATTGATTCTTACTGATTTACCACCGCTATAAGAATGAGTCTTAAGTCTCTTATCAACAAAAGATGTTTCACTCAAGATGACCTTTTTAAATAAATCATCTACTATTTCTCCCAATTCTTTTCCAAAAGCCCCCTTTAATGGGAAAGTACATTTAAGCCTCCCTGCTACTAAGGAACAGTGAAAACTGATAAACTCCCATAATCTGATCTTTGTGCACTTTATATTCCAATCACATACTACTGCTCAAATAAGGGAATTTTCATCAAATACAGAGAAGCTTTTTGCTTAAATAAAAACATATGCATATTCTTTAGCTCTGTCGTATCATTTTATATATGTTCAGTACATCCTTTTTATGTTAAATTCATATTACCACCACATTTTTGTAATAATACTACTACACAATGTACTTAATTATTTATTTCATATCTACTTAGAAATGTTAGGCCTACATTATGTTTATAATAATGTAATGTAGTGTAGTTTTGCCTTTTCTAGCCGTGTGATGATATTCTGGCTGATTCTAGGTGGTACGAATAATGTAGCAAATATACATTTTGTGTTATTACTCTGAAATGAGCGCATCACTGCCAAAGGTCATTTAAGTTAAGAAACGTGGCTATCTAACATGTGATAAATGGGTTTGATAATGCCATGTGTTAAAGAGGCTGGCTGGATGAGTCTGCTGTTGATGCATTTCATTACATCCTGTTTGACTCACCGTGTCAAAGATAGCCTGAAGACAGCTATAATGCTGTATCATGGACATCTTTCCCCTCCTTAAATAAACACTGTGAGATGGACTAATTTGACAAGTACACTGTGAACGGCAAGACTGACTGGAAATTATATGATATATTCTCACACTTGGTCTTCAACTCCACGATCGAATACTAAGACTATTTTAAGAAAGAAAGAGAAACCAAAAAGCACTCATACTTAAATAGCATCAAACGCAGGCATATGTGATCCTTCTCAACAAAACTGGCATCTGCTAAACAACACTGCCTAAATTCACTGGCTAATCTCTCAGAGAACTCAAGTCTCCAACTGTCACAACACAGCCACAGAAACAAAACAAACACACGGCTCCACATGGGCTGATCTCAACCGCTCCGATGGCAAAGTATAAAATCACAGCTAGACCCAACATATGGCGTGCTTTCGGTAAACAAATTTGGACACATGCATATCCATTTCTTAACGAGATTCATCACAAAGAGTTTCCCGGCTCTAATATGGGGAGTTTCTGCTCAGACACACAAACAGGTTTGATCAGTCCAGTTCATAAGTATTTTTGAATTGTATACTGCAGTCTCGGTTCACAGGTAAAACTAAATGTTGTTGAACGAATGATGGCCCATTCACACAAAAAATGACAGCTACATTAGTGTCCACACCAATAAAATTCGATGGAAACTTAATACAGTCGTATATTATTAACGCTCACAGCAGATGATCTCTTGCTTTAAATAATAGAGCTTTTTTTAAAAAAAAAAGGTAACCTAGAAAATTGCTCTGACAACGAACTACTGCTCAAGCTGTGGTTTGGACTTAACAGTTCTCACGTAATTAAATCGATATAGTTATAGTTATCATCTCTGGAGTGAATGGGCCTTTACTTTTATGTATCTTTCTTTGAAATTAATTGAAAATTCACCCTATTTATTTTCTTAATGCATGTTATAGATATTTTCTTTTTGATAATCTGTTACACTTGACGTCATAACATGGAAGAAATCATCTGTCGCTACTTACTTTAAATCTGACATCAAAGTAGTGTTATGTGGATAGAATGATTCGTGATTTCATTTAATAAACTGGGTAAAAACAATAAACAAATCAGTAATTCTTCCCACTTTTTCACCCTTATTAGTGAGTTTATGCATTTATTGTATCATGAAGTTGTTTTGAAGCTAAATTAGATTAAGTGATGAAACGATTATGCACTGTGACAACATATCAATTGGAATTACACGCATATTAACTATAAGGTAAATAAATGATTAATGACAGACAGAGGCCAATCTCAAGCTAACTACGGCAACTTCTCAGAGGTGTTAGATCATATATTACTTTATAAAGGGAAAAAAGACCAAATGTGAAAAGCTTGTTTAAATGTCCAACACAGGCAGAAAAAATACCGCTGCTGTGGTTTTCACACCATGCTGTTCTGCGCGGAGCACCTCTGGTCACTTCCGGGTTTACAGCCAATAGAATTCAGCCACAACAGAGTAGTTCACCAACCGGTTTCTTTACTGCAAAGTCGGATGAAATGAATCTCGAAATATCCCTCTCTTTACTTTAGAGCTATAAAGATCACTGTCGACACCTGGAAATTCTATAGCTCCCATTGTAAACCGATTTCAGGCGCTTAATTCGTTTGTTAAAGGACTTTCCGTAATGAATAGACTCACATGAAACGCTGTCTGCGGAACTCCACAACTTTGAATGAGAGTGAGACACTCAAACATTTGTTCAATTCAACAAGTTGCATTATTATTTAAAACTCATGCAAACTTTCGCTGTTGAAGACGTCGTTCCTCCCTATTAATCAAAAACTGATTTATTTGCGTCATTATCTACACTAGGGAACGAAACTCTCCTGGCCCTTATAACACTGTATTTGAAACGGCATAAAATAAAGGTTGTGTGATTGAATGACTCCTAGTTTGCTTGCAGACACTCTAAATGATTCAAATAAGTTGGCATGTTTATATGAAAGTGTGGTTGTAAATTAAACAAAAAATAGTTGGCCAACAGACTACAAACTCTCAAAACGTCCCATACTTGCAGCTGCAGGTCCGGTTACTCTAATAGCTGGTTAGCCACATTAGCCAGCTGTATAGCACTTTCTGCAGCCAACCTACACTCATTACAGGTCATTAAACCTACTGACATATTCAGAAGTGACATAATTAAAGTCACCCGTTCTTCCAAATCTGGAGACCGAATTATAATAACCCATCAATTACCGATGTAAATCAAGAACATCACATCAAGCCCATGAACCCCTTCTAATAGCTAGCGTTATATGAGCTAGCTATTCCAAGTAAATCTGTAGAAGTGTGCTACTGAAAGAGCGCGGGATTGCTCAGCCACATACCAGCAGGAGGGTGAAGTAGTGCAGTTCGGGAGCGGGTATTATTGATGATAATTTCATTGTATAGTGGTGTTGGTTGAGGTTGCGATGTTGTTGGATTTTGCCAGTCTCTCGACACCACCTCCTTCTCCTTTGCTGCAGGAAACAGGCAGTACATACGGCCAGGACTACGGGAACTTTGATTCCGGGTTTTCTGGAATTGTGGGAAATGTAGTTTTTATTCCGAGACGGGAGTCGTTAAGTCCACTAGGTTTTGTTTTATGAAAAACTACAAATCCCTTTAAAGGCCGTATGGGGAGAAAGACGCCTATGGTATTTGTAGTTTTCTTTCCAGACGTGCCCAGATGTGTGTTGCGGTCTCAAGATATTCTGAAGTATCATTGACCAAGAGCAAGACTTAAGTTACAAAAAGTATGAAAACACCGAAAATAGCGCAGTGCTTTGGAAAGGTTCCTGGTGTTCAAAGTGAGAGATGGAACTTTGTTTCACAGCGACTGTGGTAAGTTGCATCATCGTTTCCCAACTGTATAACGGGAATTCTATTGCATGTAGCAATCAGGCTAACGTTACATGCAAACACATTCAAAGTTATATGCATTATTTAGTATATGAATCACTGACACAATCATGTGTTGTTGTTGAAGTTTTTTGGTAATTTTTTTTACAACAGTTATGTAACAACGTTTGCATTTGTTAAAATTGTTTAATTATTTGCAGCTCGGACACAGTGTTCATAAAGATGTCAATGATTTCTGCAGCTGATTCATAGACTTTACTAGCTGTCCAAACCCACCACGTAGGAAATAAATAAGCAAACTGTCAACACAGTTCTTTAGGCACAGTGTACATTAGCTTGAAGTGAAAAGGGTGTATGAGATGGTATATGAAATGGTTTCTTATTTTTGTACAGTTTTTGATTCAGGAATATGAAAGAAAAATCACAAATGATATCCTAAGACCCAGTAATGCATCTCATTTAGAGTTGGAAAAAAGATCTCTATAATGAGTTGAACTGAGTTTAGATTTTGCTAAAGTTTGAGATATCAGTAAGTTTATCTGAAACTGAAACAAAAGACAATAAATGATCCTGCAAAATTTCCATCTTTAGGCTTCTTATCCAGATTAAGTATCACAGTGTAACTCATTTGTGCCTCTTATGATTTCTTCTAAATGATTTAAATATAATGATGTGAGATAAATTTGATATATTTAAATTATATACAACAACTTCAATTAATCGTTCAATTAAAGTTTTTTTTTTTAAATTATTTTTAGCATATATTTCAAAAATTGTGTGAACCAACAGACAACCAGGATGTTCCAATAAAATAAAATTATGTTGCATAACATTTCTGTTTATCTTATAATATATTATATAGTGGTCCGCAGTATGTTGTTAAAGATTTTATATGTCAGCATCTTGCATTTTTACAAGAAACAAGAAAAACTTTCAAGGCTTCTGGGTTGTTTGACCATTTCATGTCAGTACACTCCTATAAGTCGGGCTTGGCATAGAGCACTGGTAGTGTTTGGCACAGTAGGTCAGAGCAGGTGGTTTGTGCTCTGTGTGTGAGTGATCCGCTCTCTCTCCTGCAGAACACTAGATCACAGCTGCCAGGGGGAACTGCAGCTACGCCAAGCCCAGCAAGGCTTCACTTAGCTGGGTAACATCTGCTGAGGCCTCCCCTGCCTCCTGGACTTCACCATGGTAAGAGTCAGACAACAAGAACTGGGCTGAGATTTAGAAGGGATTATGAGTATTGTGCTATGTATGAAGAGCTTTTAACGCATACTTTAATGTTCTGTCATATAATTATTTTTAATTTTATCAATAAGAAACGTTGCTGAGAGTAGAAGCTTGTAACTGGCGCATTAATGCACTTAGAGATAAACATAACTTTTTGTGTATTTTGTCACATCAACAATTTATTCCACACATTAAAATAGCAGGCGTAATGTAAACGTAATGTACAGATAACATTTTGTTTTTACAAATAGCAAGAGAGAGGGTTTTTTTTTTTACATTTTTGTTGTCACACCATTCATCAACTACCTATAGGCAAAAGACATGTACGAGTAATTTGTCTTCGGTAAAATCAGATACTGTTCTCACATAAGTTATTATATAGCATTATAAATCTCTCTCTCTCTCTCTCTCTCTCTCTCTCTCTCTCTATATATATATATATATATATTTATGCTCATAAAGTTTTTGAATGGGTTGAAGATGGACCATTATAAAATTTCTAACATAGTCACTTATTGATTTGTTTTTTTTTTCATCTGTTGATATTTGTTCAAATTTATGATTCCATGTGTCTAAATAAGATGTCCAGGACATCCAGCAGAAATATAGTATATAAATATATATTATATATATAAAATTATATATTATATAAATATAAAAAATACAACAGTATATTTCATTGTACAAATGAGGTACTTTTTATCCATGTGTTCACTAAACCCATCTTTAATGTTTGCTGCTAAAAAATGTTGATGACCCTCCCAAAAACATTTGATGCATGTGCTGTTTGACAAATTTTTTTAAAGGTTTTCTGACCCCGAAAATCAGCTATTTTCTACAGTTCTCCAGCTGTGGTCCTTGAAGAGTCTTAAAGCCACTCAAACTCATATGGACACACGTCCTTTTCCAGGCAGTTGTGTAACATTTTGTGTTGATTGAAAATTCTTAATTATTGCCCTCATGGTGGAAATGTGAAATTTCACTGCTCTAGTGTTTTTTTTTAAGCCACTTCTTTAAGTACAGTTATCTTTTGCTGCACGTCAGAATTATTTTTTGGCTTTTCTTATTGTGTTGATAATTAAAGGAATTTAGGCTTTGTTTTCCCTCCCTTTTATATTCATGTGAAATAGAAAGCAATGGCTAAATAATTTCATGTTCATAATCACCATGGAGTGCTGAAAATTGTGAATATGAATGAGAATAAACTTTAGAGATATTTTACTTGTAAGAATTTCTAGGGGTGCCAATAATTGTGTCCAACGTGTATTCGAGAAAAATATTTATTTCATAATAATATAAATGTTTTAAATTCATATTATCCAATGAAAGGCTAGTTATTTGTAAATTTTGATCATATTTACAGAGGGTGCTGGTACGTTTGGCCATGACTGTATGTAATGTGTATATATATATGTACACAATTATAAATGTATGCACATATTTTTATATTTATATGATATATAAACATATAATATATGTTTGAGAGCCAAAAAAACTATTTTTTTCAAATGTTATTTTCATAATCACACTTATCAAACTTGGAGTGGAATAGAATAGAATAGACATCTGACAGACTCTGGTCACTTTAGTCTGACCCTTCTGCGCTTAACCCTCAGCATGTACAGTATGAATGAGAACAATCTATTCAGTGGCCTCCATGTTTAATGTGACCCTTATATTAATATTTAATGAAGTGAAGGGTAAGTGAATGTTTCTGAGGGAGGCTTGGCTCTCTCCAGGGTTAAGTGAGCTGTTAATAATTGATGATGTGCTGATTTTTATGGTTCTTTGAGCGTGTTAATAGAATAATGTACTTACTGACTGCACGGATAGAATAATGCAGTTAACGTGTGTGTTTTGTGAATAATGTAATTAGCATGTGTTCAAGGGGTCATCGCTGAGGGAGACAGGCTGTGATACACACATCTACATGAGGAACCGCTGTATGTGTCGCTCATTGCTTTCTAACCTTATAAACACCCAACTGATTCAAATCTTGTTTCATCTTTTTCATTTCCGCTGTCTCTCTCTCTTCTTCTCTTTCCCCCTCTCTCGCTCTCTCTCATTGATTTTCTGTTTGTTTTTCAATCACATTATTTCCCGCACACAGCGGTGTAGCCAGCGGCTAAATGGCCCCTCTCCTACTAATTGGACGTTTAATTAGATCACAGATTTGGCCCAATTAGTCGCTGTAGGGAGGAGAGGGGATAGCCTGGGGGGGGCCATGCGTGTTTCTGTGAGTAGATGGTGAAGAGAGATAGCGAGGAGTGCGGATACAGAGAAGGGGGGACGAGAGAGAAAGAATGGGAGGGTAGAAAAGAGATATCTCTCTCTAGGCTGCCTCATTAGAGATGTCAGAAAGGGTCTGCTATAATACCCCCCCTCACTACGAGTCTGGCCCCAAGAGACCTATCAGAGCAACCTGACCCAAGTGTGCTTCGGAGACTCAAACCGGGCCATCTTTCAGTTTTGGGATCCGTTCAAGACCGCTGTCCTACCTGAGAGAGCCACCACCAGTCTCAGTTTATCAGTGACTAATGCCACACCTTCATAAAAGCAAACAGACCAAGGGCAGTTTATTTGAGATGGCACTGAATCGTTTTGTACTATACTTTAAGTACAGATTATGATATGAAATTTGTCTTCCATCAGCTCGTTGTGGTCCTAAAGCAGGGCCTCCACATCACTGTGACTGCCCGTGAGATGATGACCATCTATCATGTTTACAACTGGCCTGTAAAATGATTCAAATTGCCTAAATGGGAACTTGCGTAGCAGTTAGATTCAGGCTTTCTTTGTTAAAGTGACCTGCTCAGTTGTGACATTACAACTTGTAAATTGTAAAAATGTCATTTTTAACTGTTAATTGGCTACCGGTAAATTTAATTACTGTAAACGGTGACTAACTGAATACATGAAAAAATGTTTTTTTGGACATGTAATAGAACAAGTCATTGTATAATTTACAGGGAAAAAAAAGAAAAACGTAAAAAAGCAGTACTACAATAGCTTGGTCTGTTAACATTATATTATTATTATTTTTTTAATTATTTTTATTTTTTAACTGTGAAATTAAGTCAAGTCTATAAAACCTAAAACATTTTTATGGTTAAGTTTTTCTTATTTAAATATTATATTATATACAATATAATATTATATACAAAATATGCTTGAACTGTATTATTAACTGTATTTTTGCTTATACATTTTATTTATTTATTTTTAACCACTTGATGTGTGCTATTATATCTATAATATAATATAAATAATAATTACGATGAAATGCAGAAAGATATATTTTTGTCGTGACTGACACCTTTGGAACTACATAATTGCATTAAATCGCCCACTGGAAGCCACACCTCCTTCACCAAAGGGGCTCATTTGTCGCTCGGCATTATGGGGGACCACGGCTAATGAGACACAAGGTGATCATGTCAGTCAAGACACACTACGGATGACATCCGCAGGGATGCTTGCATGCATCCACAGCATGGGACCCTTCCTCCTTGGAGAAAGTATGGAGGATTTGCCCTCTGGGCATTAGATGAAAGGGCCGATGTCTCTCAGCGAGATACTTAGAAGAGATTTGAAAAAAGCTGAGGAAAGTGAGAGGAAGATGTGAATCATAAAGATCTGCAATTGCAATGCCAGACACTGCTTTACTGACAAATGTGCACACAGCTCAACTTCTGACCCTGTGGTTTGTTCTTCATTATTCTCTCTTTTTTTCTTCTTCTCTGTCTCTCCTTCTCCCTAAATCCTGACTCAGCTGGTTGTTCAATAAGATGCTGGTGGGGAGTCATTTGGCTGGGCTAGACAAGCTGGATACTTGCCCACACACACACACACACACACACATAAGATGAAGTGCTCTCCTTTTTGTGCACATTGCATGAATCCTTAATGTGTTCCAGAGTTTCAATGGAAAAATGTGAAAGTCAAAATCAGTGTTATTTTGTATCTCTTTAACACATATTAATTTGCTTTGTCTGATTATTTTATTTATTTATTTTTTTTCACTTGAGTATTTCTGTAAAATACAAAAACAGTTGATATGACAGATGCTGTACTTTTAAAATGATTATTAGTTATATAATTGAATCATTAGGTAGTTGAGTTGATTTGCACTTGAATTTGAAGCTGTAATAATCTACGGTTGCACAGGTAATTTAATTAGTCAAAAAATAAGCATGCGTCATTCAACTTATTATCAATATAATGTCGCTAATAGTCATATTTGATTTCCTATCTTCAATTTTTCAAATTGATTGAAAACCAAACTAACATGTTGAAAATTACCAGCTCCTTTTTTAAAGTTTATTTCACGTTTGAGACAAAGTCATTTGATTTGTATGCCAGGCATTTTTGTTCTTAAGCCCCAGTGTGTGTGTTTGCATGTATGTGTACGTCCTAGTCTGGAGGAAATTGGAGAAAGCTTGTGGTCGATATGAGAGAAGCCTCCATAAAAACCTTCTCTCACGGAAAATGACTTCCCACGCGATCACGTACATACACTAACTCTGTCGGACGGGAACGCACTTGAAAGTACGCGTTCAAATGGAGCTCTTCCCTTTCACCTTTCTCAAAGGCATCCATCCCCCTGCTGTCTTTTTTCCACATCGTGATTCCAAAAGCAGACTGTGTGTGCTTTTTTTGTTGGTGATGTCTGAGTTCCTTCGTTAAACTACGTGGAGTCAAATAAAGCTGAATTATAGTGTATCGGAGAGCATTTAAAGGCTTTAATCAGAACATACACACACAAACACACATTTTACTGAAGTAGTTGTAACTCTTAGTAGTTTTATGAGACTGCATTAACTAACCCCAATTACCCTCTCATGAGGTGCGTGAGAACAGAACGGCTAATTAGTTGTGTGTGACGGGAAAGAATGGCAAAGACAAAAGGGAATTGCATGAATGGGTTATAGCGCTCATTGAAAAAGTCATAAACATGCATCACACACATTTATCGTGGATTTGTGTATGTAATTGATTTTTCTTCTTTTTTTTTAAATCTCTTGCAATATTGATGAGCATGAATAAGAGATGAGTTGGGCAGGGTGTGTCTCAGCAGGGGATTTGCCCCCTTCCTGCTACTTCCTGTCTAAGGATTACCCAGCATTCCGGCTGAACCACTGCGAGTGGATGTAATGGTTGGTTTGGTCACCATTCAAAGCTCATTTCAGAAAGAGTGTGTTTAGATTTTAGGCCTGTAATCTTGATGTTTGGCCTCTGACTCATTGCACGACTGATGGTGTGTGTGTGTGTGTGTGTGTGTGTACAGGTTTATGAGGAAATACAAAAACGTGTATAATGATGACATAAGTATTACAACGTGAAAATGGTTTATGAATACTTCCTGTGTGCTCGTAAAGCTAATGGCTCAAAAAACAAACTACTTTTTTTTTTTTTTTTTTGAAAAATGAAATTGCTAAACCTTTTCTGTGCGGAGCAGGTTTAGGTGTATGGTTAGGGTATAAAAAGTCCCTGTGAACCACATACAAACATGTTTTTGTGTGTGTGCACCAGGCGATGATGATCCCCCAGAATCCATCTCAGGTGCATGCGGCTGCTGTGAATGGAGACAAAAACACCTTACAGAGACTGATCACAGGTATCACACATAAATCAGTGCTCAAATAGCTCCATACTCTTCACTTTGTATTCTATGTGTGCAGTATGTCTTTTAAAAAACACATTTTTTTATTAGTGTTTTATAAGTTTCATATTCTCACAAGTAATAGAAGTAATGCTTGAAGAATGTTTACAGTTTAAAATATTTTTTTTTAAAATATATATATTTTAAAATGTCAATTAATTTATTCCTGTGGCGAAGCTGAATTTTCTGTAGTGATTCTGAATTCTTTCAGAATTCTTTCATTCTAATAAGTTTATTTGGTGGTCAGAAAACATTTTTTCATATTATTAATGTTACAAAAAGTTGTGCGGTTTAATATTTTTGTAGAAATCGTGACAAAAGTAATGAAGCTGTTAATTTAAATGTAGAATTTTATTGTCAGTTTTGATTAATTTCAATAAAAATATAGATCTCTGCAAAAACAGTCAAACTAAAACTGAACCTAGACTTTTGAATCTGTATAAACATTAAATATCATCAAAAAGATAAAAACATATGTATGTTCACTTTGAAAGGATTGTATTTTATTCAAACAAACAATAAATGTTAAAGATTTGTCATTTCATTTATACTACACACCATGCTTTTAAAGAATGAGCTGAATACTTACTTAATAACAAAAAGGCCTTATTTGTTGGTCATTCTTGAATATAAAAATATGATCTGACATGTTACATCTGCAGGGTTGTACTGTCCTAAGATCTACGGTGTGCTAACTACAACCATGTAGATCATTTATCTGGCTACCAACAAGTACTATTTAGTAACTTATGAAAAAGAAAACCGTGAAAGAAACTATTGAGCTCATAATTCTCATATTTGTGCATTTAACTCCAATGGCCTTATGGGAAACACACAAATCCTTAAAGATGCAAATACAAAAAATCCCACTAAAATCATTGTTACTTAGTTTTACACTTTGTCGTAGAAATGTACCATGAATATTCAATATATCACCCATATATATTTTTTTTTTTCATTTTAATCACAGGTTATGATAGACTTTTTTTTTGTATGTCCGCAGCAGAGTCTCTTCTGCGGGACAGTGAGGATCAGTTTGGCCGAACTCCTTTGATGTATTGTGTCCTGGCCGACCGCTTGGACTGTGCAGAGGTGCTGCTTAAAGCCGGCACGGCCGTCAACAAGACTGACCACAGTCAGAGGACCGCACTGCACCTCGCAGCACAGAAGGTAACGCACACACACACACACACACACACACACAGCTGACCATGATTCTGATAGGCACTTACAAAGGCTTGGTGTCGTTAGGGTTTACTGCCCTCTAGTGTTTGTGATGTTGACACATTTCTCTCTATAATCTGTATATGAGAGCGCTCGTATGTGTTATGTTAGTTTGACTTAATAAACGGGACAGTTTGACTGAGACGAGGAGAGGATTGGAAAGGAGAGCAAAGTGAAGAGGGAAGGAGATGGCAAGAGAGTGAGGAGAGGAAGACGGGGAGGGACGGGATTGATGGGTAACACTCTGACATCTAGATCAATAAGAGCTGTAGCTCAGGGATTAACACTCTAATTGGGCTGGGAATAGAGACTGAGAACCCTGACACACACACACACAAGGGCTCTCCCCGGAATGTTTTACACAGGAGCTAAGGAGGCCTGGGAGGATACTTGATGAGAGGGGAGGGCCATTAACACTCAGACACATTCAGACCCTTTAGATGGATAAACAGCCGTCTCTACCCCAAACCGCGGCCCAAGAATAACATCCCTGGGTGACACCAAGCACTTTTTTCATAATTTTATTGTTGTTTGTTGCTGGTTTTCAAATGCTTTGTCATTTTAGTGAAATACAGATGAAATATGAGCTGAGATAATGATAGGTCAGTCTGTTGTCAAGTAGTGCCAGATAATTCTTGTACATCCAAGTTAAATGGGTTTTTGATAAAGAAAAATTGTAGGAGGTTCTGGTTATCAGCTGTTGGTTGGATGGAGGTAGATCTGAATTCCAGCTTGAAGTTGAATTTAAGGTGGGGCAAGGTTTAATGATTATGGTGTATATATCATCCGAGGGAGAAGTCTGTCATTTCACTGAATGGTTGAGATTAGGTTTTGATTCAAGGTCTAAAAATGTAGAAAATGAAACTTATGTGTGAATGAATCATTCACAATAAGATCAGTCACATGCATTTAGAGAACAAGAGTGCATTCTCATTTCAGTTTGACTTTAAAGGTAAAATGTGTACTTAATTTCTTAATTTCCAGAGCAAAATTAATTTTTTTCATTACTCCAGTCTTAAGAGTCCCTTTTTTGTGGGAAATGCGAATAGCTGCCTTTGTATATTAAGTAATGGTATCCCTCAGATGAGAATGCATAGAGCATGTTTCTTAGATTTTCCAGTGGAGTAAAACTAGCCAAACCGTAATTTAATTTTTGATGCTTTTGGGCCATGACTGAAGCCAGACTTACATTTTAATTGGTTGTGGGTTTACAGGTGTTGTCTGATTCATGACTGTTATGAGCCAGCTGTTTTAATGGATTATTCAAATAGACTGGAGAACTGGAGTGTTACTGATTTTAATCAGTCTTCACAGCTGCCCTAATGTCTTGGCATTCATCCACTGAAATATAGTTAAATAGTGCCATAAATGAATTAGTTAATGGTAGAGTTAATGGATTGTTATTCATACTTGGATCTGTGATATCCCAATCCTTACAAACAGACAAGTGTCTAATTAAACTTAAAAGTTATGTTTTTGAAACACATGCATTTCAGGGCAATGTGCGTTTTATGAAACTCTTACTGTCACGCCACGCCGATTGGCGGTTGAAGGATCTGGAAGAAATGACCCCATTACACCTGGCAACCCGACACTCGAGCTCCAAACCTCTGTCTCTGCTCCTCAAGCACATGGCACCTGGTGAAGTGGACACACAGGACAGGAATAAGGTACCAAACCTAAACACACACACTACACATGCTCACACACTCAGCGGCTCGTCTGTAGCTGGCTTGGGTGGGGAAAGGGGTGAACCTGAGGTTAGGTGGTGTGTGTATGTGTGCGTGTGTGTTTGTGGTTGTATATATGCCATAAAGCAGCAGGGGAGCTCTGCACCCTCTGATGTTTCTCTGGAGGATATGAGCTCTGTTTAAATTGTCTAATAAAAGATACTTTCTCAGAGCTGCTGTGAGAGCTTGCCAGGCGCCTACAAGGCTCAGGGTCTCATCGCAATGTTAACCTTATATGTGTGTGTAAAGTGACAATCACTCTCTCGCTGCATGCCAAAGACCTCTTCCACGAATCGCAGAGAGAATACAAACCAACACAATTTCACAACAAAAGCAATATGCATGGAAATTCGTAAAATAATGAATAAAAATCACAGTTATGAAAAGCAGTCACGTTTGTAAGATATAATGACATTTATTTCAAATAGACACAATTACTTAAATAACTTTTGCAACGGTCAACGTATATACCTGCATTTATTTGTTTATTTATATATAGTTTATTCCTGTGATTAGTGATTTAGTGATCCTTTAGAGATTTGGTCAAGAAACATTTCATCTTATGAAGTGTTGCAATTGATGCTTACATGTTTTTGTGGAAACCCAAGATGAATTGTTTATAATTGTTTGACAACATTCAAAATGATGGCTTTTATTTATATTTGTACTTAAAAATCGAACATTTTTCTGAACCTCTTTGTCACTTTTTAATCTAAAATTAGAAATGAATTAATTATATATGAATGTAATAAATACTTTGGAAATAATGTTGAAATAGTGGGATGTAAGTCACGTTGAGAGATTTTAAAGTCTCAGTGAAACAGGCAGAAACTGCCTTTCACAAAAGTTTGATAATTGTTGGCAGGGCTGTTGTATTTTACTGTAACATTACTATATGAGCTATAATACAAGTAATAGTAGCAGCTGTGGTACTGTAGTTAGCATCAGTAAACACTAGACTAGAGAAGCTGATATGCGCTGGCCACCAAAGAGCAAGAGAAGAGTTTGGAGAGATGCGTATTCTGGCCCCGTGCTTTCCTGGGAAACACTGCTATCAACTGCTCCAGATTACCAGACCACATGCAGCTTTATTCACTTTGGTTCCAATTACTGTAAACATTCACCCCAGTTTACTTTCCGATGATCTACGCACATACAGCAACTCTTTAGGTACGCCGTCATTTAAAATCTCATTCCACAGACAAACTGCTCAAAGCTACCAGGGTTATTAAGGCTCCTGTTTTAAATCATCATTCTCTGTGTGTGTGTGTGTGTATGGTTGTGATTACGCTTACATGAGTGAGTATGTGTGTGCACTGTGGTTGTATCAGTGCTTCTATTGAGTCGCATAAGGGAGTTTTGTTTTGTCTGTTGGTTTTGTAATAATTTGATAAGCAGAATCGTGATTTCTCGTGATGAGACTTGTTCTGCGGCCAGATGCAGAAAATAGCTCATCTAGTGCGTCTTTAGTCTTCACTGTCCACATTGGCTGTTTGCGCGTTTTTGTGGCTGGAGAAACTTGAGTGATGGATGAGTGAAGGGCCTGTGTGTGTTTTTGGATTTGGAATCAAACTGCAGAGCAAACCGTCTTTTATTGTTGAGCAAGAAGGTTTAGCCAGTAAAGCTTGTTAAAAGGCTGGAGAGCAGCATGTATTTACATGGAATAATTAAGCAGACACTTTTTATCTAAAGTGACTCTCAAATGAGGAAAAGCTCAAGCAATTTATCAAACAGAAGAAGAAAATATTAGCTCTACTGGTGAGGATTTTGGATGGAGTCTTGAACTGAGAGAGCCAAAGTTGCCTGACACACACGAAAAAGGCATTGGAAATCTGCAACTGATATACATTAGACAAAAATGTATTTTATGTGCACAGCTGAGATTGCTAACCTGCATCAATTTACAATTTCACAGGCGCTTTAAATTGGAATTATGAGAAAGTTGTATTTACATATAATATTTGAGAAATAATATTTGAGAAACATAATGTAAAGGGTTTTTTTGGTTTGTTTTTTATTAACATTTTATATGATATATTGTCATTTACGGCTTTTTAAGTTGTGATTCTATGATTAAAATAAAAAGAATTGTAATTTAAAGTTATAATGCATAAATATTCATAAATTTAATGTTGTAATGTTTGTTTAAATTTCTAATTATAATTAATACATTCAAATTATGTTTAAAGGTCAATTTTACTGAACTTAAAGTTCCAATATAGCATGCTATGTTTAAATTTACGTTTTACAAAGTATACATTTAAGTTTAAAATAATTTCCTTTAGTTTTCATTTTTATTCAACTTATAATTTTTAGTTTTAGGCTTTTTTTTTTAGGTTTTATTTAAAGTTAGAAATTTGTTTATAGAATGTAAAGTTTCATTTCATTTAAAAGTAAATGTACAACAAGTTGTAATGTATTGTTTAAAATATTACTTACATTTAAAAAACATTAAAATTCCGATTTCAATTATGACATTCTGGAAGGCATTCTGGAAAAATGCATTAGTTGAACTTCTTATAATTCTATATATTCATTTAACTATACCTTGCTCTTTGTATGGATCTATTGAGTATTTTGGCTAACGTATTGTATTTTCATAACCTAAAAAGACTGTAGTACCAAAACACATTTGACCTAAAATCATTACAGATGATCCACATATCCACAAATCTACATATTCTTGACCTAGGCCTGATGGTACTGGGACTCTAAGCCCAGAGGAAGCTCGCTGCCTAGTTCTTTATTTGTGCTCTTGGAAAAGCTCCATGATGTTATTTTCTTGATTGCAGTTCATTGACAGCCCGCTCGCTGTGATCATTCACAGTTTCCTTGAAGCAGATTAGTAGCTGCGGTGTAACACGAGTGAACAGCAAATCTGAAAACGTAATCTTTGAAATTGAATGTTGTTTGTTCTACAGCAGACAGCGCTGCACTGGAGCGCCTTCTACAATCACCCCGAGCATGTTAAGCTGCTGATCAAGCACGACTCAAACATCGGGATCCCAGACAGCGAGGGCAAGATCCCTTTACACTGGGCGGCACATAACAAACACCCCAATGCCACACGTACAGTCCGCTGTATCCTGGTGAGTCCATGCTTATTACCTCACTTCTCTTCACACATACAAATAATACAATTACAGTGTCTACATTATTTGTGTATTTCGTAGGACGCTGCTCCCACCGAGTCCCTGTTGAACTGGCAGGATTATGAGGGACGCACCCCTCTGCATTTTGCAGTGGCTGATGGGAATGAGGCGGTGGTTGAAGTGCTGACATCATATGAGGGCTGTAGTGTGATGGCCTATGATAACCTGTTTAGGACGCCACTGCACTGGGCGGCACTGCTGGGTACACACACTTATGAAAGCTTAAAGTGATTATTTTAAATCATTTGCTATAAGTGTAGATGCTAACACTGTTTTGTATGTGACTGTCTAGGCCATGCAAAGATTGTACACCTTCTGCTGGAGAGGAACAAGTCTGGGATGATCCCATCAGACAGTCAGGGAGCAACACCTCTGCATTATGGAGCTCAGAGCAACTATGCTGTAAGACAAAAGACATCATTTTTTGAGTGTGTAAAATAATATCCTGTATGTTTGGACCTTGAATGTTTTGCTTAGCATTTGTTTCTTTAAACTGAGCTTCATTAGAGCTTTAGAAACATTGTGACAGAACGTCAGTTGAATTGTCGGTTGGTTCACTGATTTATTGAATGAATGATTGATTCCTTCATTTATTTACTTGCATATGCAAACAAATATAGAGGAGTTTTTAATTTGTTGAATCATTTAGCTAGTTGTTAGTTATGTATACACATAGAAATTTGGGATTGGGATTAGTTTGTAACTACTTATTACTAGCGATGCTTATTTTATTGCTTTATTAAGTAGTTTCTTGTGGTTTTATTTCGTATTTTGTGGTCGTATTTCTTATGTTCTCTGTCTGCTAAGGACACAGTCGCAGTTTTCCTGAAACACCCCTCTGTGCGAGATGAGCCCGATCTGGAGGGACGAACGGCATTCATGTGGGCTGCGGGGAAGGGCAGCGATGATGTCATCAAAATTATGCTGGATTTGAAAAAGGACTTGGACATAAACATGACTGACAAATATGGAGGGACAGGTGTGTGAGAGAGTTACACAGTCACACACACACAGTCATTTTGAACACAATTATCCATTCCTGGCCTAAACTGGTTAGTTTCAGCTCAGATCAGTGATAATTGCATTTTCTGTTCAATCAAGGAATTAACAAGCCATATCCTATATATGTACCTCCATACAGCCGTAACAAGAGTTGACATTTTGATCACTGTCTTTATGTGCTCTTTTGTGTGTGTAGCGCTACATGCGGCTGCGCTCTCAGGGCATGTGTCCACTGCGCGGTTGTTGCTAGAGCTGGGAGCTATGGTGGACCCGCTGGATGTAATGAAACACACGCCACTGTTCCGGGCCTGTGAGATGGGCCATCGAGATGTCATTCTAACACTCATCAAAGGTTTGTTAGTGCACACATCACATGACCCTTTATCCTCTCCATTGTCTCTGTCCAGGGAAAATAAAAATGTGCAAAAACAATGAATTTTAGACTGACTTTCAAAATAATCTATGCCTAAAAATGAACTAATAAATAATTATAGTACACAAATAATGTATTTAAATATTTTTTAAAATACAGTTGCATTATTTTGTTTACATGTACGTATAGTTTTATGTACATATGTACTATATATATTTTTTTTTTAATATAATTTTATTGTAACTATTATTGCTACATTATGTTATTTTATAATATAATATAATTTGCTAAAATTAAATATACTTTGCATATTCAAAAAAAAATATATATATATCTGGATAAAAGTACATAATGCATTTAAATATACTAGGCATTTTATATAGTTTGCATTACATGTATTTGTTTGTTTTTAAGACTTATTTTCTATTGTTATATATGTAATGTTACATAATGCATTATTTTACAAGTTTTGTCTAAATTAAAAAAGAAATTATTGTGATCACTCCTTGTCTTTATGCCATTGTTTGCTGTTTTTGGTACTATTGTTGTAAGTTGTTAAATAATATCATACCACTTTGTTTATCAGAATTGGCGCTGGCTGTTTTCTTCAGCATCACTAGAGTGACTTGTTCCAGAATTTATTGTGGCACTGTGTTGGTTCAAAGACTACAGTTCAAAGAGTGCTCGTGGCATCTTTTTTTATACATTTAGGAGGGGCACGTGTTGATCTGGTAGACATAGATGGTCACTCTGCTCTGCACTGGGCGGCTCTGGGAGGTAATGCAGAGGTGTGTGAGGTGCTAATGGAGAATGGGATCAGTCCTAACCTGCAGGATCACGCAGGATGGACCCCCCTCCAGTGTGCGGCATATGCTGGCTACATCAACTGCATGGCCTTGCTCATTCAGCATGATGCAGACCCCAATATCCAGGACAAGAAGGTATGATCAAATACTGAGAATATGCACTGGCCCGCTGGATAAGCTATATGAAAAAGAGAAAGACTGAAGAATAGCTAGAGGTCTGACTTTTGTGTATGTTTATTTGTTAAGGGGAGAACAGCACTCCATTGGTCCTGTAATAACGGTTATCTGGATGCTGTGAAGCTGCTTCTTGGGTGCGGGGCCTTTCCCAACCATATGGGACACACTGAGGAGAGGTAACCAACATTCATGCATCTGCATATATATATCTCCAGACCTGCTTGTATGTACTGTAAAACAGTAAAGACATTTGCCCAAAAATTGCATCCAGTTTGATCAAAAAAACTTTATCCAATTCAGCCTGTTAAAATGATTTTTATGGCTCATGTGACTGAAATAATTGTTGCTAAAAGTTGCTTCAGCTTTCTTATAACAGGAATTAATTACATTTTAAGATATATTAAAATAGAAAACGTTATTTCACAACTGTAGTAATATTTTACTGCAAGTAAATGCAATCTTCTTTTTAAAAAAACATAAAAAATCTTAAAGACTCCAGTTTTTCTATAAAATTTGGGTTCCTTGGAATCAAGGAATTTTGTGATGGTTACCGACTATGATCGTTGTGTTTAGGTACACTCCTCTAGACTATGCCCTGCTGGGAGAGCATCAGGAACTGACCCAGTTTCTATTGGAGCACGGAGCTCTGTCCATCGCCGCCATCCAGGACGTCGCCGCCTCTTCCATCCAGGCTCTTTACAAGGGCTACAAGGTCCGACGGGCCTTCAGAGAACGCAAGAAGCTACTCATGAGACACGAACAACTGCGCAAGGATGCTGCAAAGTAAGACTCGCATGTTCTGCCTTGAAGAGAAAGACAGAAGATAAATGGTGGGGTGCAAATATTCTCTTACCCACAATCCAGTGCTGATTGATGTGGCTAGGCTGATCTGCAGAGCTGACAGGGAATGTTTGCATGAATATAATACCTGTTGTTTAATTATGTGTGTTTGCTCAGAAGAAGCTCATCTATCTACCTGCCTGCTGAGGAATATGAGCATCAATTTCTTGCTGTCAATAATGGAAATAGATGAGACGTTAGAGAGAGAGAGAGAGAAAGAGCGAGAGAGATTCACTCATCCTTCCCCCTTTTCTGTTAATTGGGCAACGTTCAGCTGCTCAACAGCTTGACATTTAGAGTCTGTCAGCTCTGAGGATGAATGAATACACACATACGCAGCTTAGAATATGTTCTCTCTTTTTCAGGGTCTGCTTAAACAGGTTAACATACATTCATTTCATTGGCCTTAAACTTGTTGGCGTAGTCCGTCACTCTAACCTTCTGTCTATTTTCAGCGTTATTCTGCCCGCAATCTATCCGTCTACTCTTTCTTTTTTTTGTTTCCTGCTAGGTGTTCAAAACATGGAGGGATGTTTATCAAGTGTCTTTTACAAATACTGCCCTGTTGAACTCATATATTGAATAGAAATGATTGTACCAACCAATAGTCAGAACAAAAAGATGATTTATTTAGCGGACTCTAAAAACCTTAAATCAACCTAATAAAAATGAGTTGCTGCTTCATATTTATGTAGAAACCGTGATATATTTTCCAGGATCCTATTTCAAAAGAACAGCATTTATAACAGATATCATTGTTAATGTACTTATTGTGTTCTTGATGAATAAAAATAGTCGCTATGGCAACTATAAGATACTTTACTTGGTGTCAGCTGAAAGATTAAATAAATGAACCAGTAAAAGTATTTGTATAAGTAAATTAAAGTGTGTTTTTTGCTTCTTTAGGAAGAGGGAAGAGGAGCGCAGACGTGAGGCGGAGCAGCAGCTCTCATTGGCTGAGGCAGATCAGAAGCAGCTCGTCTCATTAGCCGCAGCCGGAGTGGAAAATCTGTCACTGAATGAAACCGTGCGGGGTGTTAAAGATCCTGGGGTAGCGAAAGGACATAAACACAAAAAGTCCCCCAGCACTCATAGCGTCCAATCACAGAGCAGGAGAGAGAAAAAACATAGAACTGGTGAGTTTATGAACTAGAAAGTAAGGCAACTATACTTATGAAAAAATTTAATAAATGTATTACAAATATGTGTAATATATTAACTGAAAAGTATTTTGTACTCATTCTAATAATTAAATAATAACTATTAGATGTGTAGACAATTTTAATTATTCATTTATTGTAATTATATGTATTAATTAATTTTTATCTTTTTGCGTATTTTTAAAAAGGTTTTTATTTGTATGTAATTTTTACTTAAAAAATATATATAAATATAACATTTCCTCAGATCCCCTATCACTCTCTTTTATGCCATTGTCCTGCCACTTATTGTTAGTGCACATTTCTAACCAATTCTTTTGATTTTCCATCAGAGCGCAGAATGAGGGAAGCTGACACACAAGAGGCTTCTATCCCCCCAGCAGCCTCTGGTCTCACATTGACCCCCCTCGGGACCAGAGAGTGTTCAGGCACTGTACAGGAGCTGTGTGTGGTGGAAACTTGCAGCTCAGGCACATCCATATTTGTGGAATGTGGGTCCACGTATGGGCGCCAATCCCCCGCTGGGTCAAGTCGACCGGGCAGTGCCAAACCAGTCAACACAGGGGCGGCCCACGTAACACCAGGCCACATGGAAACCACCACAACACCCAAATCAGCAATACATAACAGACCAAGTACTACAGGGACCCACTCAAAACAAGCAGCTACGCCACGATCCTCAGAGACACTGACAGAGAGCATTTGTAGATCAGCATCCAAAGGGAACAAGCCAGCATCACAGCACAAATCTACAGGAACTCAGCCATCTAACATCTCAACCTCTGTCACGCGACAAAAAGAAAGAGAGATGCACAGAGATAAGGAAAGCAGATCAAAGACTGAGGAGGATAAACTGAAATGTACAGGGATGGAAAGGGACAAAGAGAGATGGGTGGGCAGAACAAGGAAAAAACAAGTTGACAAAGAGAAAGAAAAGAAGAGAGACAGTGTCCATTGTAAAAACCAGGCAGCTGTTGTGATACAGAGAGCATGGAGGAGGTACTAGTGTTGCCACCACTTTTTTTTAGCAGCATTGTATTTGAAAAGCCCACGAGTAACAACCTCAGAGCTAAAAACGGATATGTTATTGTTTCCTTATGGAGAAAATGAATGAAGTTCAGCTGTTGGATTTCTCTATCACAGCATTCTGCAATCAAATATTTACACTAGTTAAACCTGCTGTATAGAATAAATCCAATCCAATTTAATTTACTCCTTTAAATCAGAATTTCATTCATATCAAGCTCAATCTGGCCTGCGTTTCCCTAAAGAAACTATTGTTGCAAGTCTCGTTGTTACCAGTATAGTTCAATGTAATTTACTTCACGTTCTAATAATTTTATTCAAACTTATTGATTTATAAATGAATGGGCAGTAAATTATAGCACATCCCACCGTTTTTCTCTTTTAAATCCATTTTTACTCCAAATTAGAAGAATAAACGTTAGAAAAGTCTGCAGATTCCATCAGTGTCTGCTCATATGTTGCCCACATGTTCCTTATTTGAGTTGTGGCATGGCTTTTTGCCCACCAGTACATCAACACCTCCGAGGGCAGGTCACCAGAAAAGGCCCCTTGTTTATTTGTGTGTGTGTGTTGGGAATGTAATGGTAGCTCATGAAAGCACTTTCTTTTAATGGCTTTACTAAAATAATGAGATTCAGAGCACAAATAATAAGGCATATGTACATTCTTGAAGTCCTTCTTTATTAATAGTAATGTGGTTTGATATGTTTAATATGCTGTTGCTGCGCATTAAAGCATAACTTTTTTTTTTTTTTTTTTATTCAGGTCTTGTGTTAGGGGGCGTCTTCGTAAGGTACTGTGCAAGACTGGGAAAGGGGTGGAGTCTGCTGAAGTCGCAGGCCTGGTGATTCAACTGTTATGGGAGCGGCCTATCTCTCATGACCACACCCATCATAAAACCTCTGACATTCAAGCTCCTCCCACAAAGAATATAGGGAAAAAGAGTTCCGCTCTGCAAAATATATATGGTGAGTGATGTATTTCTGGAGCTGTCTAGGAATATACATATATAATAATAATATACTGAAAATATACATTCTATGAATATATATATATATAGATGTAAATATTGTCAAAATATACTCTTAATTGTGTGTAATATATATATATATATATATATTTATATATATATATATATATATAATGTGTGTGTGTGTGTGTTTTGTTGGTGAAAATACTAGTGGCCTAAGACTTTTGCACAGTACTGTGTATAAATATATGTAGATATATAATACCAATACCTTTAAACAGTATGTGTAAAATAGTTCGCGGCAGGAAATTAATTGCATACAGTTAAAAAGGATTTCTTTGAAGAAATTTTCCAAAAAAATATGAAGCAGAACTGTTAAAAATTAAAATGGTTATTATAATGCAATTGTTTAAAATACTACTTTATGCCTTTGTTTTATGCTATTTTTAATCAATTGAATGCAGCTTTGTTAAACGTAACAATCTTCCAACAATCTAATCCCAAACTTCTTCAACAAAATTGAATTTTTAAATATATTTTTCCAAATATCTATTGCAAAAAAATATGTCTGATTGCTTACGAAAGTTATAGATGTTTTTGATTCATGTCAGTAGCACAAGCAGCCAGATACAAAGTAGGACAAGCATCCCTAATTGGATTATTACAGAGGGGTGTTATGTTTTTATGTGACGTTCCAACACAGGCACACACCGTCACCCCTCCCTCTTTCATATCACTTGATAAGGTGGAGTTTCGACCCAGTTAACGCAACTGACCTTCAGCGGACATGAACAGGTGATGATGGCTGAGCAGGCCAGAGACGCTCTCGTTCTCAAACGCACACGTACACGTACACACACGGACACTTGTTCCCCTCCCTGACAGTCCCGACGGTTTGAAAAGTTCATTGCTGTCAGATGGAATGTCGAGCTGTCTCCTTTCACACACACACCGACCTCCCTCCCCTCCCCTCGCCCTACCCGCCCCTGCCAGATGGACGCGCGCTCACACACACCTGCACGTCTGATACTGTCTGAATCTTGTTATTTTAACAACTCTAGTATCAGCGTTGACGTTAAAAGAGATATTGATCCATTCAAGTAAAAAAAAAAAAAAGTGCATGTGACTGTGTCCAAACCAATAAACACTGCTGGGGGTTTTTTCGGTCTAGGTGGTGCCCCTTCCAAAAGGGGCCAGTCTTTGCGGGCTGCGGTGCTAAAAACGCAGAGCCAAAGTCAAGCACTGCTGGATCTATCACTTAAAACAAACAAACAGTGTGAGTACTTGAATTCATAATCACTGCTTGTGTTCTTTTGTGGTGCTGCGTCTTATGAGGATGTGTGTTTTATCCGTAGTGAGCGGCGTTGAGTGTGTGAGCCTGGTGGATTCTTTAAGTCAGGCCAAGCAGTACTCTTACCATCTACGGCCGTCCAGTAGCGGCAGTCAAAGCGGCCAAAACAGAACTAAGAACTTGGATTTCTAGGAATTAAATCTTTGGGGATGATGCACTCATTTGATCTTTATTTAAACGATTGCATAAAGGTACAGTAAACTCACTTGGTCCGTATCATTAAGTTTACGTTTTGAATCTGCAGTATCACCCTGATTATTGCAGAGGTTAGAGGTTAACACCACAAACACAACAAATGTATTAGATAACCTTTCATTCTGTCAGCAACGGGTCATATACCTGTCATGTGGGTTTTGCGTAACAAGATCACCTGCATGGGAGACCACTGTGTCAATACGCTACAATCAAGATGTCAGGCGGTTTTTGGCCTATTTCTGATATTGTCACTGATCTTGACATAGTATTCTTATGTAATCCTGGGTTGGATTATTAATGTTTTACCTATCGCTATAAATCATTGTACACTTTTTTTTTTTATTATTAAATGTATTATTTTGAAATGTAGTACTTTGTAAAAGTGAAGATAAATCTGTTTGTATGTTAAAAAGCAAAGCTTCTGCTTCCAATCTTGCAGGTCACGTTAATCCAAACTTTGTCTTCTATTCTGACAGGATAATTGTTTCTGGTCAAACATACACTAACATTCACAAGATGGCTCCGTATGATAGTATTAGTTTTTTTTTTTTAAAGTGCTGCATTTGAACAAAAAACAGTGATGTTGTGAAAAAGTACACATTTCTTTTACATTTATATTTGAATGCACTTTAAAATGTAAATGTTCCTGTAATTGCAAAGTTAAATTATTCAGTGCTACGAGATCATCATTAATCATTATAATATGCAGATCTGGTGTTCGAGAAACATTTTTGACTCATGTTTTTTTACTAATACGTTTTTTGGGATTCTTTGATGTATAGAAAGAACAAAATTTACTTGAAATATTAATTTTTTTTTAGAATTACAAATATCTTTCACTCTTGATCAAATTACTGCATCCTTGCTGAAAGTATTAATTTCATTAAAAGAATCAAACTTTTATACAGTAGTGTTAAAAATATATGACTGTTCCAGTTGCGTAATGCCACATTATTTCACACCACCTACATTTCGATTGATTAATAAATTAAAAAAAGTCACTCTCCAGAGCTATATTAATAAATGTTTTTGTAAAAAAAAAGATTAATAATAATAATGATAAAAAAGTAAACACTGAAAGAGCCTAATCACCTATTATCACAAGGTTTATTTTCTTAATTTTTGTACAAAATAGCTGGAATCAGGAAAAAAAAGTTGTCGCAATGGTCACTGTAATGGTCAGTGATTAATAGATGTCCCTCATGCCCATGTTGGCCCGGTGACCAGACAGCGTCACGCTGTAGCAGTACAGCAAGTCAGTCAGCCACTGCTCTCGAGTCTCTCCACCATAGAAATGCTGTAAAAATGAAAACACAGTCAAGACAGTATCAGCAGCTAATAAGCAGCTAAATATATTCTTATGTTCCATAATGTTCTTTAAGAGCCCTGTGTGTGTTAGTACCGTTAGGTCCTGTATGATATGTTGCAGTAGACTGGCATTGGCCATCATGTGGTTGCGTAATTGAGTATGCTGAAGCAGTAACGACAAGATCTGTGCCAGCACGGGGAGCTCCTCCTCACAAAGGTCACACACACGTAAAGACTGCAGGACCAGTCGCAGCAGCCTCGGTACTGTGCTCAATGCTGCAAAACATGCCTCCCACACGGCATCCCTGACAGTGAGACAGACAAATGTAAGTTTTGACAAGTACATATTCTGTTTGGACAACTCTAGTTCACAGATCACCTCGTTTCTTTAACTATAAGCCCCAGTTTGTGTTACGCTATGTGAAATAAGGTGGCAAAATGTAATTAATATAACTTGTTAATATATTAATGAATAACAATATAAAATGATTTTTAATTACAGATATTTCAAACTAATTAACACACTTCTCAAATTATAGAAACAAACACCTTTTCACCATTTCTTAATTCTTTGATACATTTTTCAATTGTTTCACCAAGTGAACAAAACTAGATCAACTAGATTGCTTTTGCACTAAATACATTTAGTGACTACATCTTTCAAATTCGACATGCACAATCCCCGACAAACCTCTATAAATGCTTTATTCTTTTTAAAAACAGACACGTTCAAACATAAAACTGAAAAATATTCCATGTTGGAATATTTAATAATAATAAAACATAATTAAATACATACCAGTTAAGAGTTACCCGAACAAGTTCATGTTTTAAGTTTTGTCTGAATTTTTCTCACATAAATAAAATAAATGCAACCTTAAATTGTGTCAATCAAATGTAACCGTTCCCTCCGAAGCTTTTGTCAGTAAATAAAAAAAAAAATTCTGATCGGTTTTGATTTTCCACGATTTTGCATCCATAACAAGAATTTTGATAGGAATGATGATGAACATGAAAAAACTAATTAAATTAAATTTCATTAATGTCTAGACAAAAGAGGAATATTGTATAGTGTTGTGGAATGCAAGCATGGACCATGTAACATACTGCAGTCAATTCGAGTAAAGATGTCATGCTAGTTTTGTAAGGAAATTTGACAGAAAAAAAACACTGCAATGTTTTTAGGTCAGTCATGTCTGGCAGTGCAACCTTTGCTAGCGTCGTGGAAGAATTACTTCATTTGAATCCTGTGTGAAATGTTTTGATTTACTGCTGCGGCAAACAAAGTCAGTAAAGAAAATTGTGTGAAGAGTTTTGAAAAACCGGCTTAAGCATAGAGAAATGTAATCATTTAAAATGAATAGTTTCCTGACAAAAGTTCTTTGTTAGGATTTTAGATGCATCAAAGCTTTATTATGAAATTCTTTATTTGCTTTCTTCATGAGAAAGGCTCTTTGGACTTTCCCTAGTCTTGTTTCTAACTTCTCTTTGCTGTATAATCAAGCAGGGTTTCATTGTGTACGCTTTGTGGTGTATAAATGTTACTCTATGCAAATATTTGTGAGTGTGTAGGTGTGCGTGTTTGGAGCACACCTCTTGCGGGCGCTCTGCTCCAATTGTAGCAGCAGACTGAGCATGCTCAAGCAACAGTCAGACAGGAAGTGGAGGAGTGTGTCACTGGGCAGGAAGTTGACATCCAGTAGCCGGGGAACACACCTTAAAATCGCTGCACAAACACAGTCTGGCACCACGACGAGTCCACACTGCAAAGAGTTGAAGAGAGTGTCACCGCAAACACTGTCTGGCTCCACTGCCCACTCTATATGCAAAACATTCAGTAGAAAAACACATTCACTCACCAGATTCTTAATGATGGCGTTCTGTATCACATCAAAACACTGCGAGCGAGATCCTAAAGTGTCCAGACAGTGGCACACCTCCTACAAACAGTGCAGAAATGATTATGAGCTAACGAGTTAATGCCTCCAAATGTGCAGTTTTTCATAAATGTAGTACAGCCCAGAGGCGGCTCTGATGCTGCTTTGGTTCTGTGTACATGAAATGAAGCATCAATGGAGCATTTATATGACATGAAACAGAAACTGTGATCAATGTTCCTTCAATATTTTGATGGAAGTGAAGCAGCTAATTGAACAAAAAATAGGCATTTTTTTTTGTCCATAAGGAATTGATTAAATCATAGACAGTGGGTGTTGCAAACAAATTAGGCACATGTTTTTTTTTGGAAAATGATAATGTGCATGGATAAATCATTTATGATAATGACTGCAATGATTAAAAAAAAACACAAAAAAACACGTTTTGACTTCATGGTGACTTTATAATTTGTCTCTTGCCTATAAATCTTTAAATATATTATTTTTATGTATAGATTTAATATATTTTATTACAGTTCTAAGTAAAAAAAAAAAAAAAAAAAAAAAAATATATATATATATATATATATATAAATAAATAGATCCTAAAAATATGAAGTTGAATATGAATATGAAGAGCATACATTTTATTAAAAATAAAAAACAGACACCATCATTATAAAACGTATGTTTTATATTTCTGTTGAAATAAGAAAATATATTTTAAAAAAAAACCATTAAATTACAAGCAAATTTGTAATTAATCATAGAATTCTTCATTTGTGATAGATAGTCTAAAATAAATCGCTGCATTGAACCAAACATTAATAAAAATCAAGCCAAAGTAAAAGGACTAAACATATTTTAGAAACATAAGTCATCTTCAGAGAAGAGTCATTTTACAGACTGAAAGCGGATAGAGAGATGAGACTTTTTCCTATCTCATTCTACAAAGAACCTTTGAATTATACATCACAACATCTTAGCATTTGACACACACACACACATTTTAGGTGAGTCAAAAATAAATCCCTGGTCCCAGACAAAAGAGAAGTCTGCAGGGAACAAAGAATCCTATAGCACCACACACACCCCCATATATAGTGACAGGCTCAAAGGGCTGGACCTGACCAGTACCGCCGACTGTCGTAATGGAAGTTGACACTGGACAGATTAGCAATGCCCTGCCACTCTCTGAACTGATATTTTATGAGCACAAACAATAAGTAAGTGTGTGAGCATATGGGTGTGTTCGAAAAATCTAATAGTGCTAATAGCATTAGAGCAGATTAGATTAAACAGATGAAGGCGGAGTGGAATGTCATTCAGAGCAGGTTATTATCAGACATTAATCAGGCTAACAGTGTTAAGAACACATTACGCATGCTTTAGATTAGAGACGCCTGATTGGCAATAAAGGAATGGACCCCCAGCAGCCATGCTCTCTTGCTTTTTCTCCCAAACACACACACACACACCCCACTCAAACTTAATTCGATGCTAATTGGCAAGCTATATATCTGAGAAACAGTAAGTGAGAATTTTCTTTAAGAGTGTGATGTGAAATCCCAAAAGGACTATGAGGACACTTTTTAGCACTTTTTTTTTTTAGCACAATTTTTATGTTTTAGCACATTAGGATTTCTTAGCAGAGCTGTAAAAAAGGTGCTAGCAATTACTTTAATAATGATAGATTTTTTTAAATCAATTGTTCTTATTTACTTGGTAACAAG
>JAUYWG010000051.1:12008496-12037677 GCA_034779775.1 Enteromius afrohamiltoni
CCCCCCCCCCCCCCCCCCCCCCCCCCCCCCCCCCCCCCCCCCAGCAAGAGAGAAAGAGGTTTGTCCTGTCAGTGATCACAGATAGATGGACATTATTAGCTGCTGACGCACACTGCTGATGTCATGAGTGCTAACACATACAAAGGGAGCGCTGTGCTCACGAAACACAAAACTACAGAGAGCTTATATCACACTAAGAACCGGAGACGCCACCACTCTAATGCTCACCCTGACTGCCGCCCAATCCATTGCACAAGCCTCTTTCATGCACACGCGTTATAGAAGCGATACAATAATTTAAACAGTTGTTTGTGAGTGTATACCATAAATACTGCAGGCATTCTTCTGAAGACTCTGCAGAAGGTCTTTGTTGCCTCTTGCGGCAGCTGGATGGATGGTCTCCAACAGATGTGCTGAGAGCTGAGGATTCCTGCTGCCCAGCTGAACCAACTGCACCGGCAGTGACGCCAGCCAACGCGCCAGAATCCTGCTCCTGAAAGAAAGGAAGACTTCAGACTCTTCGCATTGTCACAAGGTGCATTTCTAGAGAGATTCTGGGGAAGTCTTCAGTTCACTTAAATACAATTCATTTCACAAACTTGTTGTAATACACAAATTTCATTGTAATTAAACTTGAAATGCAACTTATTCCTATGATGTTGAGCTGAATTTTAAGCTGCCATTATTCTAATCTTTAGTGTCACATGATCTTTCAGAAATATGATTTAGTGCTCAATAAGCATTTTCTTTCCTTTATTTTTTTGTTAAAATAAAATCTTCTGTAACATTGTAAATGTCATTCTGGTCTGAATGTATATATAAATAACCAGAATGGCCAAAGAACACTGATGTTAAAAAAATGAAACCATTCAAGGTCAGACAAATGGTTGGGGGGCACCTACCGGGCAATATGAGGATGGTTTTGATGCTCTTGAATGTAGAGCTGACTGAAAAAGCGCAGCAGCAAAGTGCGGACATTCACAGCCAGGTTCCTCTGCTGATACTGCACAAACACAGCCTGCAGGAGATCATCTGTCACCACTGAAAACACACAAGCACGTTTTAAATTCTGCAGACCTTTACTTAAAAAAAAAAAAAAAAAAAAAAAGTGTAACAAAGAAAACCGGCCTCACCGCGGCTCCGCTGGGTGACAATCATCCTCCACACCACCTCCAGTAAGGCTGCCAGGTGCTTTGAGCTCAGCTTGCCTCCATTGGACAATGTATCCCTAATGAATACCCGGATTGGTCCGAGCCAGTCAGCATCTTCAGCTTCCACGTGATCCTGGCCCCGAAGACTGAGTGTCACCATAACCTGGCACAATGTCACGTTTAAGGCCAGCGGTTCCACATTGCTGCCAGCAACCGTTCCAGCTGCTACCTGCTGCCGAATCCTGAAGACAAAAATAGAGAGATAATTACCACTTTTCTTAGTTGGTTTTGCATTAGAAAGCGTCCATGGTGGCTGCAGGATTAAAATGATTCAAATATAAATTAGCAGTAGTAATAGCTCTACATTTTCATCGTAAGAGTCGACTTGTGTTTAGACTGACAGGTTCTCGCCATGAAACCAGTCTTAGAAGCTGGAATGGTGTTAAGTTTTATAATGTATATATTTTAATTTAGCAAAAGCACTTCCGCTGTAGTCTGTATTAATTGGCAATGCTGTAGCACGGGGATGTTGGGATTTATGAATAAACATTTCACCAAAGATGTTTTATCAAAATATGTTAACCACTTTTCCCATCATTAATCTGGTATTACAAAATGAGGAAAAATGTTTACATGATATTCTGACGCATATTTCATGATTTAAATGTGTATGAATTTACAGTGCTTCAGAGACAGACCAGCCTTTTACTTACAAGCATCTCACTATATACGCTTATTTATCTTACAAAAAAAAAAAACAACGACTAAAGACTGTTAGATTAGTTATAGTGTTGCTTTCGTACACTTACAGTACTTTACTTTTTCAAACTCCAGTTGTTCAAATATATTTACATTTTTCGTCGCCGAGCGATTAAAAAATAACTAGTTTTACTCTCTCAAACGTGACATATCCTCATTGAATAGCATTATAATGCAGATCACATATGGAGATTATTGGTAGGCCTAAACCCTGCACAATAATAAAACAATAACACTAAAAATGAAATTGAAACACTGTATATTTCTCCAATGTGAGCAGTCGCAGGCAGATTACTCATTAATTATCTTATGACTGTCGCAACACCGACAACGCTTACAAACAGCTCACTTACATAATGTTTCATGGCAAAATGGTATATTACACATATGGTATCATCTAATGTTAAATAAGTCCCAGCTGGCCCAAGGCTGCTTATGTTACTGCTGAAGAAATACTCGGAATACAGTGTTTTAATGTTATTTTTCATTGTGCCGTTTTTATTGTTTTAATTATTGCTTAATGTACTGTTATCATAAACACTTTTGAACACATATTTTATTGCTCTTTAGTATGATGTTGTTTGTATGTCATTCTTGCATTTTTTAAGTAAAAAAAAAAAACGCATTTGTCTCTGAATGTGGATAGCGTGTAAACGCAGCATGCCTTGTGCGTTCATGAAAAATGCGTCAGAATACCATGGCTATTATTATTGTTATTATTATTGATGAAAAACTGTGGTTAATGTGTTTTAATGAAACATCTATGGTGAATTGTTAAGATTCTTCGGTCACCTCTTTCCATCAGCTTTCTTTTTGTGTCTTGCCACCTCCAGCAGGCCATAGGGGAAGTTCTTCATGAAGTGCTGTTTGAAATCTGTCAGGTATGAATTCCGGAACCAGGCATCCTGCACGGCAAAGGCAGGGTTTATGGGATATTTACGTGTGGTTTATGTGGCTGTATTTAACATCTGAAATGTATGTACCAGTATGTCCTGTTGGTCTCTCTGTGGGGTAAGTCTTCTCAGTAACTGAAGTATGGTGAGGATCTGGAACATAAGAGCCATGGCCTCTGCTGAGAGCAGGTGGCCGCTGTTTGTCTGCACACGATCTCCACCTGCCGCCTCCACCCAGATCTCCAGCAACAGAGGAACCAGGGTTCCTGCAAAGCCCTGCACCGTCTCAGCCGAGCAGAGTTCCTTATTCATTCCAGCACCTGCCTTAGTGTCCGGCCTGCACAAAACCAACATTAGAGCTGTATTCTATAAACACATAGCCTTTCTCTCTTTTGACCAAACTGAAAAGAGTACAAAGTCTGGGACTGGAAAAAAACAACAACAAAAAACCAACAATTTTTTTTTTTTTACCTGATAACATTGTGTTGCTATTCAAGGACGGTTAATGCAGTTTGGCATTGATTTATTCTGTAATTTGTAATAAAAATTCAGATGGGCTGGCAACATTTTTTATGGTTATTTGTTTAATTACTGCAAATTACTGTGGCAAAATAAACTTTAAAAAATGTTATAGATATTTTGTGAGCAAATACATGGTTTCATCAGTTGGCTTGCAGTTAGCTGAGGTCATAATAAATTCTCTCTTGGAAATATTTTTGTTATGTGATTTTAAATGAATTGTGAACCATTAATTACACTGTTCACTAATATTAGTACAAAAATATGATGAGATTAAATCATAAATTAATTGAATTGTTGAATCTACCGCCCACTCTAGTTTTTTTTCTCTAATAACAGGAGACTGTTTTCTTGTTGCCATATTATCCATATAATAATTACCAGATGTTGGTTTTGTAGCGACGACAAGTAAAATGTAATCTGGCCCTAATTTGGGCACCTCTGATATAAACAAATAACTTTCATGCAATATTCAGTCTGTCTATAGGTAAGACATATTAATAATGGAAAGAGAAATGAGTCTGCAATCACTTACTGTAACAGTTAAACATACCTTAGCCGATAAGTGGAGTGTGGGGTGGGAACAGCCCCAGAATTTTCAAACATTTGGATCTTGCCCTTGCCAAAGACATGCTCCTCCCAACTCACATCTACAGCTGTCACTGAGCCTTTCTCTCCAGCCCACATTCCAAGGCCAATCATGCTGGTCACACCTTCCTCCACAGGTCTTTCCTCAACAACTGCCTGCAGAAAACTCCCCAACCTGTACAAATACACAAATGAATAAACCATAAAAAAACCAAAGTACACAGAAAGAAATGGGAGGAAAAAAAGGACTAATTTATTTTTTAAAAACTACCTGAGAAGCACAGTGAGTCTCCATTGCTGTGCTGTTACCGAGCGATTCGTGCTGATGGTCAGAGCAAAGCTCCCTTTCCCAGATTTATCCTGCCCCGTTCCAGATTTTCGCTTTTGGGAAATGAGCTCTAGAAAATTTGTCAGAAGAACAGTATGCCTCTGAGAAAGAAGTCCAGGGTAGTGCTCCAGCAGCACATCCAGGACCCGGAGAGAATCTTCCTGGATTGCTTCTGAGATGTGAGTCATGGCACAGGTGAGGTGGGCGCTGAGCAGGGGGAAGAACGGAGCCACACGTTCAGCGGAGATGCACTGAGCGATAAAGCGCAGCAGGCGCACTGCAGCTGCTCGCACGGAGCCATCTTTGTCGGTGAACAGTGCCGCCACCTCAGAGAGCACCGCTGATGCATGAAGCTCAATCAGAGTAGGCTGAGCTGACAGCAACTCCCGCAAACCCACCAGAGCTCCCTGCTTTATATTACTGTTGATGTGATGTAGCTTGGACAACAAATCCTGAAAGAGTAGGGGGAAAAAGTTACTCCAGTTGTGCAACTTTCAATGCAGATGTGTCAAAAAAGGGGCATCTTAACAGTGCATCAAACATCAAAATCTTAACTCATTTGATTTTTAAACCCGATAATACACAACATAAAGATAATTGTCAGTGGAAAGTGTGACATTGTGTGCTTTATGTACCTTTATGTCAAGCTGCTTGTTCGTAGTCGGCCCTGAACCTGCATGCTTTAGCTGCTCTGGCAAATGGATAGCTTTTGATCTGAAGTTGACGTTTGTTGCATTGTCTGCTTTTGGCTTCTTTTTGCCAACCTTTAGCTGAATTTTCTGAAAATCGCCTTGTCTTTTTTGCTTTTTCGCTTTCATTCTTTAATCTTTCAAGAAAAAAAAAAACTGGAAGAAAAACAAAGCAACAGTAAAATGGATTTAACTTTTCATATTATTAAATTAAAATGTAAGTTACACTTTAGAGTAAGAAATAAACAACATTGTCTTTATAATTCTTTAGTAAAGCTTATAACAAAAAATGTCAAATTACACCAAACAAAACATGCAACGTTTCATCCTCAGTTTAGCGTTACTCCAGCTTCTTCACATTATTCTAAATGTAAACCAACCTTCACAAGAATGACATTTACAATAAGCATCAATTAAAAAAACAATTCATTTAATGATTTACAGCAGCAGATATGTTTTATGTAAGCATGTAACGTTATATGTTACGTTACACGCTGTAATCACATTTGAGTTGATGTTTGTCAGTCTGCATAAGCGTGGCTGTACGCAGCCAATATTAGCCACATTGCACAAAATGATTAACGCTACTCAGCTTAAATACAAATAAAGCAACTAAGTCTTAAGATAAGTTTATTTCACTGACCACAGATAAATCACTCGTGCTGCTGTTGAGCCATTAGGGGTCCATCAACCTCTGCTGAGAAAATAGTTCGGCTAAACAGATGCCTGATTACATTTAACACAGCAGTTTTGTTTATTAGCAGTGTCTGCTAAATAAACACAGATATAGAAGATATAATTTAAATTAAATAAATATTTTATTTAAATTTGAATATCTGTACAGATACTGAAAATTACAGTCGCAAATCAAGTTATCACGGCAGTCTTTGTCGGGAGTCGAGTAAAGTTTGCTTCAGAATAAAGGTTTTGGTTGTGGCTCCAGAGCACTTCTTTTCATTTATTAGTTCCAGCGGTTTTAATAAAATGTAATAGTAGACTATATAAACGACAGTAACGGTAGCATATCATTTATAGTATGATCAAATACTTGGAATTAATGAATTAATATACGTTCATAATTATACCATGACTTTTATTTTATAAACAGGCGGAAGCGGACTAGGGTCTTTCCTGTATTATTTCGGTCCAGATTGTTGTTGCGTATCGATTTTCAACACCAAACCAGGCTTTGTTCAACGCAAGGTTAGTATATCAAAGCTAACAGATAAACAATTTAACAAAATGTTGAATAGCTGCGTTACAGTGAATAGAGAAATTGGGCTTCATGTTACAATGAGTTTAAATGATGCTGCGCATGATTCAGGAAGAAAGCGCGTGATCCTTTTTATGAGCGTCCACCATTTACTTTCTCTTTCAGCCGAAGCTGTGCATATTATTAACAAACAAGTTTGTCCCGTTATTAATTTGGATATATGTTTTATTCTAGCATTAATCAGAATAATGCAATATGTGTTGTCTTTTGTAGCATGGATGCTCACCCAAATCCTAACAAGAAGGGCAGGGCCGGTGGGAAGGTGAGCCCTAACAGCAACACATCATATCAGAGCTGCTTTTCAACATTATCCCCACCCTACCATGAGGATGTAGACCATTTGCAGACCTGCAAATAGTTCTCAAACCACTGATGGTCCATGTCAGTATAGAAACAACAAAAATGTTTTAACAATTGCAAATTCATGTCATACGATCTCATTTCAAGCGATTTATTCAATTTATGTTTTTAACTAGCAGATTTGATTTAAAAATCTTTTTTTTAATATATATATTAAAACTCGGATACTTTCGTTTAACTACTTTCGTTTTTTACTTTTTGTCTCGAAATTCAACAATTTTATTTTCAAAATGTTATGATTTTAATATCGTAATTTAACGAGTTAATTCTCAAAATTTGATTTCGACTTTTTTATTGAACTATAAGGAGTTTAAAAAAGTGTATAACGTTTTAAAAAAACTTATACGTGTGTGTGTGTGTATATATATATATATAGGCCATGTAGTACTTGAATTTGTCAATTTGTCTGCTCTTGCAAACTTGCATTCATCACCCTCTGTTGTTGAGTGCCAATATTTAAAAATTCCAACCAATAACAAAAAAAATCCAGTCAGAACAACAATCAATAGAACCAAGTCTTTAACATTAATTATTTTTTTTGATGATCATATTACTCAAAAATGTCACACAACATGAAATAAAAAAAAAATCTGTTGCAAATTCTTTTTCACTGCAACTTTCATTTTAATCACTTTATCTCACTTCAGTACCACCACTGACATTTTTACATCAGTATATGTAAGTTTTTGGTCCCACTAGCATTTAGGTCTCTAATACTAGATTTGAGGGTATAATGATTTTTGGTCATTGTACTCCATCTGAAACCAATTGTAATTGTTTTAACTTTAGTGGTTGAATGATTTCACCCACCCACCTGTATCACCCATAACTATGGAGCTCAGTTTGACAGTGCTGCAAACTGTCTGGTTGACTGGCTTCAATTTTTAATTTTTATTCCCCCCCTTTTTTTTTTTTTTTTTTTTTTTTTTTTTTTTTTTTTTTTTTGGCATATTGTAGTCCTCTTCATATGTTAGAATAATATATCTTCTGGCAAAATGAGCCAATAAGCGGCGACTCCGCTGTGAACAGCTGTAGTTGGCATAGTGTTGGATCAGTGTGGGAATCCTCGCATTTTGATGAATGCCATTTCTTAAATATTAGAGAAGATTAATGCTAAAATAGTATTAATCTCTGCCCAGATGTCTTTGAAGTTTAAGAATGTCACATGCTAACTGTAAGTTAACATCCCCACCTGTAAGTCGCTTTGGATAAAAGCGTCTGCTAAATGAATAAATATAAATGTAACTGAAACCAAAATTATTAAACTGAAAGTGATACTTAAGGGGAGTGGTTAAGTGGTCATCACCTATTCAGGGCAGACCTTGTATAGAAATGTTACTAAAGAGGCTGAAATTTACACTAACATTCAAATGTTTGGGGTCAGTAAGATTTTTTTTTTTTAAATTATTTAAAAGAAATTAATGGTTTTATTCAGCAAGGATGCATGAAATTAAGATAATGCTTCACAGTACTACTGTTTGTTCTGTATTTGTGCATTGAGCGTAAGAGACCTTTAGAAACACAATTTACCGACCCTAAACATTTGAAAGGTGCTCTTTCTTTATAGCATGACACAGCGTTAAAAGTAACAAAAAAAACATTCTGTTTGAAAACAGAATGGAACTTTCAGAACATGTTACTCTATCATCCTGTATGTCTTCTTGTCTGCCTGATAGAACTCCATTCTTGGGGAGAAAGCACAATTGTTAGCATGAGAGTGTCTGACGAAGAGGCACTTTGTGTCCTCCCGTCAAAGAACTTTCACCCTCAACTTTTAAAGTGGAGAGGAGAATTTAAGCGGGGGAGGTGGAGAGCGGGCTCTGCTCTTCACCTCCAGTGCTGTTGTATCTCTCTAATTCCTCTCTTTCTCTCCCCCACCAACGATATTATTTGTCGTCTGTGACAGAAAAAGCAGCAGCTCTTCAGTGGTGACATAGGTAAGTGCAGCCCTCAGAACCCTTCAGTTCTGCCCTTCAGCTGTGCCTGGCCTTGGTAATGTTATTGCCATGTGCCACTTCTGGGTGTTTCAGAGCTTTGAAGCTTTAACCCTGAACACAACACAAAAGCACAGCTCTCAAACTAGCACCTTTTTCAGACCAATACTTTGCACTGTTTAAACTGCGGTGTGCTGAACAACATTAGAAACATCAACACTGAGCTCCTTCGAGCAATGTTAGAATCGAGACCTGTTCTCGCCATGTGCTTTAATGTCAGGTCAAGATCCACGTACACTCGGAGGTTGGGTATCCCACCTTTTTAAGTCCCTTAGGGCCTCCTATCTGTTTTGATTGTGGCGCATTGCGCAGGGCATGCAATAAGCTGCCTAAGGAAAGTTAACATAAAATGCATGTTTTGGGTGCCTTTAGGCTCAATTAGAACAGTTATACTGCTGCAATGGGATCAGCTGATGTCTCATCCTCATGTTTTTGCTGTCGTACCGAGGTTGTGGACGGAAAAACAGCAGGCGCCACGGCAGCTTTTGAAAAGTTTGTTCAGATCAGTTGAGTTTGTATATGTTGTTCAGTGTTTAAGCGCAGAGAGTTGTGGCTCACTTGTCTGACCACAATTTCTATCAAGTGTGACTGTTGCCTATATGTAGGCCTGGGAGTGATGAATGGGTGCTTTAAGCACTCGGCTAGTTTTGTGTTTGGGAAACAGTAACCACTTGGTACTGTTTCAGTAGAGTGGGAACACTGTCTTCTGTGCTTTAAGTCCAGGTTCACAATGCCTGTCCGTGTCCTTTTTGATTTTACTGATTCATGTGTGTTTCATCAGTCTTCACTTCCAAGAATGGATCCATTCAGACTATACCCTGTCTGAACAAACGGCTCAAGTCAGTCAAAGATGCCGTTGTTGGTGAGTAATTAACAGTGTTGTGCAAGTTACTTGCTACTTGTTACTGTTTTTTAGAAGTAATTTGTTGCATTGCAATATTACCAATTCAAAATTTTAATTTTGTTACATACTCCTGTATATATACTTTTAAGTTACACTCTCCCCAAAATAACTACAGAGAGCATGCCGTCAGCGCAGATGAAAAGTTCTGCATTCAAATACATGCGCTAAACTAAAGCTTGTCACAGCATCAGCAAAAGTAGCCTAATTACCATGAATATGTCAGAGGAAAATGGTGGGAAGATATTTAAATTTAGTGTTTTCTGACTCCGTGTTACAAGGATAAATTTCCTGACTCGCCATCTCCTCCTAAAATCGTCAATCGTATAAAGGAAGTCAGTGGGTACCAAATGTTCCAAGGCTCTTGATAGCTGTTAATAAATTGTATCAGATCGGTCTTCGAGATCTGAGTCAAAGATGTGTTCCATGTTTGGGTTATGGTGTAGAGCCAAGAATGACACGCGCACACAAAGAGTGCAGTTCAAATCAAACTCAAAAGTTTATTCGTGAGGCAGGGAATATTTATAGTGCAAAGCAGAAGTGAACACTTTGACTCGCCACACGCCGGATGTTGTCAAGCTGACAGTTGGAGATTGTGCACAAGAGGTAAAACATTATATCAGTACGGTTCGGTTTTTTGCACCAATCAATCATTTTGTGTCATAACACCTCGATGGGTCTCCACGAGCCCCAGGGTTTAATTTGGTATTGTCTGTGCATGTTTGTGTGTTTTTTGTTAGGGTTTTTTTTTTTTTTTTTGGAATCTCAAAGCTTTGGAATGTTTGCTGCCCATTGACTTCCATTATATGACTGACAAGCTGTAACGGTTTGAGTTAAAAATCTTACATAGATAAGACTTAAAAATTTTCATTTTGGGGTGCACTATACCTTTATATAATTTAGTCATTATTTTATCAGCAGTGTTGACAAACATCCAAAATGAATGATTAGATAAATACTAATGATCGCTATATATTATTAAATTTTAAAGTTATATTTGAGGAAATCATTCATCAGACGTTCAAAAAGTCAACCCGCATAATTTTAGTTTTTGTAATGTTTTGTGCTTTCGAATAGCTTCAATATACTTGACTGATGTTTGTTAGCAATATAACAATTAGCATATATATATAAAATATACAGACATGCATACAATGTTTAGGAAAGGAAAGACGTGACATGTGGCCAGGTATGGTTTCCAAAGTGCGCACACACAGCAGTGGGAAGTGAACAACCACACACACACACACACACACACACCCACCCGGAGCAGTGAGATGCCATTTCTGTGGCGCCCGGGGAGCAGTTGGGGGAATGGTGCCTTGCTCAAGGGTCTCACCTCAGTCATGGTATTGAAGGTGGAGAGAGTGCTGGTTATTCATTAACCCCACCCACAATCCCTGCCGGACCTGAGACTCAAACCCGCAACCTTTTTGTTACAAGTCCAACTCCCTGAATTTTAAACTAAGGGAATGATCTCATGTTTGAATACATGCTCTTTTTGTTTGTAGGCCTGCAGTACATATGGGAGTATCGAAGCCCATCGAAGTCGGTCCCTCCCCATTACCAGTGTAAACTGTGTAAAGTTCAGCGGCTGCAGAATGAAATTGCTGCTCATATCACCGGCTGGAAACACGGCTTTAGATACCTGGTATTAACTTTTTTTTTTTTTTTTTTGATAATACAGATTATTTATTTCCATTACCTCCAGATTACCTTATGTTGTGTTTTGTTTTTTTGGAATACAGAAGCAGAGCCACAAAGACAAGGTTCCCCATGAGGAAGAGGCAGCAATTAAAGATCCAAATATCAGGAAAGCCATTAAAACGGCTGCTGCTGAAGTGGAAAAAGCTGAGGGAAGAGGTCAAATTAAGGTAAGACTAAATGCTAATGTGCTGTAAAGATCTCATGCTATTACTTTTAATAATATATTCTAATCTTTTGTTTTTTATTATTCTTTCAGACTGTGCTCAAGGAGCCATTTGAGATTACGGTGTTTCAAGACATGAGTAAGTCAGTTGTCTTTTGTCATAGTCCATTTAGTCCCAATGAATAATGTGTCATCTTGTCATTTCATTAAAGTTTCACTTGGAAAGACATTCTCTTATGGAAGCAAAGCTGGTTGCAAAACCCTATTCTGGTGTAACTGCGTTATTGACTGGCCCTTACTTTGAATTATTTTACACACATGTACAGTAAATGTCAAAAGATTGCATACAATTAGCAAGAAGTCTTCAAGTCCTGAAGACTTGAATTTGCATCAGCCGTCTGTTTTTGCTTAAATGTGAAAATGAACCCTTGTTTTTCTTCATCAGTTGTGAATTTAAACTTTTGGATCTATAAAAAGATAATGCATTATACCATTCTAAACAATTAAAACACTGAAATATTTATTTAACGAATAGAATAATTATTTAAATGAATATAACTTTTGGACTTTGTCAAAAATAGTTTCAAGGCTGAAATATGACGTTTTTAATTTTAAAGAACTTTTTTGTTTTTGTGAAAGCATGCATCTGAACTGTAAATTATGCATTTTACGGAAAGCTAGCAGTTTAATATTCTACTACGAAAATTACGCTTGTATGGTATTACTTTTGTAATAAGTCTTGAATCTGAACTTAAAAACCTGCAGATTCCCTGCTAGACTACAAGTCAAAAGCGAACTGGCATCAACTGGTATCTGTTCCCATTCATTCCATCTGCATTCCACAGTTGTTTGGTGACCCTGACCTTGAAGTTTCTGCAAGCGCACAAAGCAAAAGAAATTTTGCTAAAACCTGTTCTCAGTGGCGTAATCATAAACAAACATTTAATTATTTAATAAAAATTATTAAAAACTTTTAAATGTTTGTGTCCATTGAGGACTTGCATTCAAGCAGCAATCAGCATTCAAAGGAGAAATTTAAGTATTAGTAATAAAATGAACAGATATTAAGAGTCATTTAATTTCTTGTTTGTATCTACTCAGGTTGTTGCTCATTGTCTAATTTAGGAATATGTAACATCCGTTTGATTTATTTTTTTTTAACACAATGTCACTATCACTTCCCTCCTAGTATATAGTGTATGTTTCAAACAACCTTGTACAATATGATTAAATGTAAACTATTCCGAATCGGTTGAGAATTTTTTTTTTTTGCTGTACCACTTAGTCCTGAGAATGCAAGTTACATACCTGACGTTTTTTTTTTTGTTGTTGTTTTTTTAATTAAGAGTCTGCACAACCCAATCCAGCATTTGCAGGAGCCGCTGGTCTTCTTGGGCCTTCTCCAAGAGGATTAAAATCAGGTTAGTGTCTAAAGTAGTGTCACAATGCATTTGTTTGTGTAAAACAATAGTTTGCACAGAAGTGATCATTTTGTCATTTATTACTCGCCCTCATGTGATTCCAAACCTGCAAGACCTCTGTCATCTTCAGAAGACAAATTAAGATATTTTCCATAGTCAGCAAGGATCCTTATACAATCAAGGTCCAGAAACATAGCAGAGATCTGCACTTTTTTTCAACAAATTCATCTCTTCATGGTTTCCCCGGTGCCATAAACTGCTTAAACTGCTGCTCTGTGTCAGCTGTGACACGCGGGTACATTATCTACAATGTATCAAAATAAAGTCAAAATTATGGCAGGGTGACATGAATTGTTGAATTCTTTTTTTTTTTTTTTTCCCCATGTCATATGCATTACTGTAGCGATGTCTTCGCTATGTTTTATGTTCCGTAAATAATGACAATGTTCAATTTTCGGTGAACTATCCCTTTAAATAAAAGTGTATTATCGAACGGTGATTTGGAATGTAAAATTTAGTTGCTAAATTTTTTTTTTTTTTTTTTCCTGCACATCCTCAGGTGGTCCATATGGAGGTCCCATGTACATGGGGGATTTCCAACCCCGGGGTGGCATGATGCCTGATTTCCCCCCTGGCATGCGTGGGGGTATGGATGAACCCCCCATGAGGAGAGGTTATTCTGACATGGGTGACTTTACTAGCCCGGGTCGCTATGGTAACAGCATGCATGGACCAGACAGGGGGATGATGGAAACAGACGACATGCAGCATTTCCCGGATGATGGGCCCATGCGCATGGGCCCAGATGGCTTTGGGCCTGGTCAGCGTAATGAGGGCAGGGGCAGACCTTTCCCTAATGACATGTCCATGAACAGCAGCGGCGACAGATTGATGGGACATGGTCCTAAAGGCCCGGAGAACAATAGCCTTCCTGCAACGCTGCTGAAATATCTGGTACTATTCTCTTTTGGATATATCATACTCTGGTTGAGGCGTTTGATGTGTTTACATGATCAGCTGTTTGGAGTTATTAAAACGTGTGTGTTTCTGGTTTATTATAAGGACTCTTTCCGTATTGAAAATGAGGACGATGCTCAGATTGTCTTGAAGGTCACACAGAAGCTCACAGATGTTCTGATGGAGTATCGCCTCAGAAGTATTTCATCGGTAAAGGCTCTTATTTATGCTCTACATCTGTTATCATTTTATTGTTGTTATTGATTCAAATGGCATCTCATAATCATTTTCTGTAACTAACATTTTCTGATTAACCTGTAGTTAGTTGTGTAAGATTCAAATTTTTACATTTAGAAGAATTTTAGCAAACTTAGAAATTATTTTAGAGGTTGGGTTGATTTTCTGAAGTACATTTGTGTTGTAAACAATAAGAAGTCAAGGAAGCTGCGTGCAGATTTGCACGTCGCAGGATGTGGTTACTGCTTTATATGCCTTAAAGAAATCATGAGGTTTTCATTGAAAGTTATTTCAAACTAATTTCACTTTGGTTATACAAAAAATTAAGTTTTTTAAATAATCTTTCTGAAAAGATCCAAAAATTTGTGGCAAAAGATATAATGAACAACATGAAGTCATCGGTCACATTTAGCAAGGAGTCCAAATTATATATATATAATTTATTTTTTTATTTATTTTTTAAACTGCCATGTTTAGTTTTGAATTTGTATTGTCTTTCAGGTGCCCAGTGTGAAGCCTCTGCCCTCCATGAATTACTCATCCTCATGTCTTCCACACAACTCAAATGACAGATTCTCCAGCAACATGCCAGGTACTGTGCACCATAGACCAAAACAAATGGATGACGCAACTCCACTTCCTCCCACTTCAGAAATCGAAGCTAAAACATTCTCTGTATGGCCGCTGGCATCTTGCGAAAATTACATCATTTGTAGCCATACTGCCGTGTAGAGATCGTGAGGTGGAGCCGCAGAATAAAAGTCCCGCCCAAACTCTCGCAGACCCAATCACAAGCTCACAATCATGTCACCACAACCCGTCTTTATAGCATCAAATAACTAGTTTAAATCAAAATTCTCAGAAAAACAAACATTTGAACATGCATCAGCACAAGAACTACTTAAAATGACAGAAACTACTTTTGTAAAAAATAAATTTGAAGTGTTATTTAATTTAGTTTGTCTCGCGTCCCATTGGATTACATGGAGAGGGTGGGGTTTATGTCCTATACTGTAGCCAGTCACCTGGGGGCGTTCAAAGACATGACAGCTTTACTTTTCAAGGCTCGTGCTGCACACTGATTTTTATTTATTTATTTTTTATTTATCAGGCTCTACTATTGCTAGTTTTGAGTCTGAGTTCCAAATAAAAGTACCTAATTTGTAAAATATTTGCTTTGCTGGAACACATAAAATATGAAGCATTTTTTGTGTGGAATTTCCAATATCACGACCATTACTATTATATATGACTCCCACCCCTGGTTTAAAATCTTAGCACATCTAATTGCCATTTGGAACATTTGGTATTGCCTCCATTATATATTATATCTGTGGGCAAGAGGTTTACATGGGTTTTTAAAGCTTACACTGTCCAAAACATAAATGCAAATAAGAATATGATTGGTTTAATTTGACTTGGCTTCTGCACTGTGGAAACAGAACTGAGGCCATTGTAATATTCTTACTCACAGTTAGACAAAAATATGCTTTTGCTGGGGCAGTTATTTTTATAAAGATAAGAATATAGGCTGGTATAAAATGAGCAGAAAAATACTAAATTTGCAATTTGGCATAATGCTTGAAGTACATTTTAACACGGACCCCTCTACCTTGACAGGTCCATCAAGATTCTACAACTGAACATTGATCCATTGAATGAGGCCAAGACTTGGATGCAACCTGCTTTGCTGTTTTTTTGTTTTTTTCTTCACTTTGACCAAACATAATTTTTTCTTGACTTTTAGAGTGCTTTGTTTTTACGGTGTATACATGAGTAGAATTATTTTAAATGTTTATTTTTTCTTTTCCCTTTTGATGAAAGAAACAGGTTTGTAGCAACACTGTTTTAGTCTTTAAGTGAAGTCAGTAAGTCAAACAATGTGACTGCTTGTTTCTAAAGGTCTGTTGCCATATGTAAAATAAATTCATAGTTCCATACGGAACCTTGTTTCTTTTGTATGATTTGTGTGTAAAGTTTCTATATCCTTCAGGTGTCCTTGCTTTTAATTAGGGTGTCCCAGTTTGAATACAGTATCTCCATCAGTTTTAGCACCTGCATTATATTATAAAGTTCGCTGTTCCCCAGTAGAATTTATCCTCTTTACTGGCTCTCCAAAAACCTTCTTGCATCCGTAGATTGCTTACACCTGGAGATGAGGTAGGCACTGTGATACTGATATTGATCCAAAGAAGCAGGTGCAGTATTTTATTTGGGGTTCTACCAGAGTACTTGTATAAGCCACTCTCAACAACATTACAGTACCACCTGCACAAATGACCAGTGACAGTTTTGCAGGGTAATTCTGCCTTGTTCTTCACAGTACTCCGTGTAGCTTTACTCATTATAAAGAATGGCGTGCTACTGTTGATTTATAAAGATTTCATAAGCAGTTCTTGACACATATCTTGAAATGACAAAAATTGAGAATGCAAGTCTCATGTCTATTAGGTTTAATTATAATATAACAAATATACATGTCAAATCAAAAAGAAATGTATTTGGTCTTTAAGACGTCAAACATTTGTTTTAGTTCTTTACAAAAAGAAATACATATGCAGATGCCAAATCAAAATACGGAATCAATTAAGCCGAACAAAGACTGTGGGAAGTCTTGTAACATTTGTTCTGTCAAACTTAAAATATATACAATATTTATATGCAAGACCATATGTAAAGTCTGTTTTTAAGGTAGTATGCTGCATGTTCCACAGCTAAGCCAAGGAAAAAGTGCAAAATAATGTCATTTAGCTTGCGTTTTAAATGTGAAAGTAAATAGATACTCTTTTTCTATTTGTAACAGTCCTTAATAAACATTTGCAGTAGATGAAAACCTTTCAAAGTTGTCCTAAAACCACAAAACAATACCAGTTCTTTGGACAACTTTGATCATTTGTATTCACTGTTGACTACTGTTACTGTGCTTTGGCAACCATTGGATTTTACAAAAAAAATGTTTTTGTAGGGTACACTCCTTCGATGTGGTACTCAAAATCCTTTCTGGGCATCAATTGTTGTACATATCGCTTGAACACATTCTTGGAAGCTTTTTTTTTTTTTTAAATAAAGCTCACAGAGCTAATAATAAAGCTTACGCTGGATCTTCAAATGTAGTAGTTGTCCTCTACATTTCCATCAGGAGATTACACTATTGCTGAAAACATCTCGCTTCTCAAGTTATTCACCATGCACCAAGCATTTTCTCCCTCTGTTGACGTGTGATACAAGTGAGTAGAATTTTTGCCCCCATGAAATACTTCCCATGGAGACTCTGGGCCTGTTTGGCAATTTTCTCACATTCAAACTGCACGATGGCTTCCCCAACACCATTGCCCTGGCTGTCAACAAGCAATATGATTGCATCTTCGCAGACGTTAAAGTGCATGAAAAAGTCTCTCACCTCTTCCTTCCGGACATCTGCACGAAAATTCCGTGCGTACACACATGACATGGCTAAATGTGGATTTCCATAAGGTGGCTGCCTCCAGCCTTTAGTGCATCTGTTTCTGCTGAGTATAGCAATCATTTCTTCTTTAGTAATGGGTGACACTTCAATGTTCTTTAAACCAACAGTTGTGCCATTCATGTTCAGAGCTGAGGTATAGTCTTCTGCATGCTCAAAGGTAATAAAAGCAGTGCTTGTCCTCTCTGCCCACTTATTCAATAAATGTTTTATTCTGTAGTTTGGAATTGCATGACAGCCAAAAATCTCCTTGATTTCCGTCTTGGTTATGTTTTTTGAAAGATTATTGACAATAACACAAAGTTCTTTTTTAGGGGATGGAAAGTTTCTGCAGTATTTTTTGGGCGATCCAGGTGGGGGCGACGTCTCTGCACTTCTTTTGATTGACGAACCTCTAATTGCATTTCTTTCTGTGTTCACTTCTCTTTGCTCTGAGAAAGTGTGAGGTTTGACGTTTTGCATGGAATTTTTGGACTGCTCCACAGCATCTGTCCACATCTTCTCATGGGCGTGTCTGACCTCAACATTGTATTCTTTGAATTTTCTGTGGCTGTATTTTAGCCCCTCCTCAGCATCTCTGAAACTGGTCAACTTCACCAGACAACACCAACCCAGTTGCAGTCGAACTTTTGTGATGACTTCCAACACAGGGAGTCCCAGTAGAAACTGGTAAACTTCTTCTTTGGGAACAGAGTCAGGAAATCCATACAGCCGAAGGTAGCCTGGCTTACAAGAATTGAGGTTTTCTCCTCTGCTTTTTTGCTCCTTAGATGCCATGTCATGAGTTAGACTATGCTGACTATCCATTATTCTTTGGTTTTCAGTTGAGGACCATTTATCTGCTCCTGGAATGTTTTGTTTGGAATTTTCAGGCACATGGCATTGATCCACTGTTTCATTTGAATGCAGTCCTTGAATGGCAGTCATTAGACTAAGCAAAAGAGCTCTGTTAGTGTCAGGTGGCGATGATGGCACTATTTTACTCTCCATTGTGGTGGACTTTGGTTTCTTTAATCTCAACTCCATTTTTTTCTTGATTTCAGACAGACTGCTAATATGTAATGAAATACAAGAGCCTCTGAGTTGTTTTCCAGAGTAGCGCATGGCTAGTTGGCCTTCTCTCTCTGAATTAAAAATAATGAAAGCTTCACCCATCTTGCCACCGGTGATATGAACACCACCCTCGGGTATGTGCAAGCCATGGAAAAATCTTCGTATGTCTTCAGATCCTGCCTCTGTGTTTAAACCTTGCAAACGCAGAACCACTATTGTCATGGTCAGATTCTTCTAACAAACCAATGGGATCTGTTGAAAAAGCAAAAAGAAAACTTTTAAGTTTAAAAAATCTAATTGGAACATAAAAAAAATCACTTCAGGAAATCCCCTTGTAAGTTAGTTAATCAATGCGTCCCCAGAACCTTACTTACCGTTCGTTTTTCGTAATTCTCAATCTAAACGTTTTTCTCCACACAACTTTTTTGTCAGAAAAACCACGCGGTGAACCTGCACACAGCACAGCTCGCGCGTCCGGCGGAGGCAACGCTCGACTTCCTCTCGAAGACACTTTTTATGAGCGCGCACGCTGCACGCCCTCTGAGCGTGAACGGGAACTGATACGTCATCACGCGTTTTCTGTACCATGGCGACGGAGACGCTAAGAACGTTTGTGTGCAGTTTCTCCATCATATTCCTGTTAAAACTAAACGGGTTTCCCTGCCAGCAGTTCTCTATACCTTTTCAGCAGCCTTCGGATTGTGGTGTGGACAGTTATTTTGATATTTCGAGCTTGTCTTGTGTGAAATGCGGGCCTAATCAAGTCAGCAGCAAATCAGGTACACGAAGCGCAGATTAGTTTGCTTTGTTTTGACCAACTTAACCTGTAGATTATAGACGCTGTACACTAAACAGCAGTCATTTTTTGATATATTGTCATATTTGTTGTTAATTTAAGAGTATAAGAGTGAATCAACTACATGCGCGCCAATAAAACGTTCTGCGTTCGCATCTTCACATAGCGCTATAGTAAACAAAGAAATGATCATGCAATGGATGTAATTATAAACACAGAACGTATAATACACTTAATTGTAAACCCTCTTGTATGTTTATGTGTATTTCTGTTGTATAGGACTGGCATGTAAATGTCAGACTGGTTTCAGGGTGCTGGTCAGCAATGGGGCGTCCATCACCTGCCAGCGGTGTCCTGATGCTAATCAGGTTTTGTTTTAAATTGAAGTTACTAATAGAAGATCTTGTATAAATAATAATATTAAGAATCCTAATACATTCATATGGTTACTCATTCATAGGGGGTCACCCAGGATGGGTATGGGTGCATTCGTTGTCCTGGAAGTGTAGGCGAGAATGGCAAGTGTCAGTGCCCTAAGGGAAGTGTTTTGGGTAAGAGGTTTTCATTTTAGTTGCGCATAAGCATGATTCAAATATAAACTGTTTTGACATGCACTCACAGAATTCTTTATGATTTTATGGCATGTCTGTATTGGTCAGTGGAGCGAGATGGGAATGGGAATCCATTAAATGAATCGCAATGTGAAGCATGCAATGCAACAGAGCCCGCATTTTCTGCCCCAGATACAACAGGCAACAAGTAACTATTTCTATCAGTGCAACTGGATTTTCATGTTGATCTTCATGTCGTATAAAGTTATTAATTTAGTTTGGACATGTGTATTTCCTTAGGTGTGTAAGATGTGATGACTCCTTCATTAACTCATCTCAGTCTTGTGTGTGCGGTACTTCAAACATACAGGTGACAATCTCAGACATACCCTGTTTACATTGGAGGGCAAATGTTTACTCCAAACGTTTGACCAGTAGCGTATGTATATGTTTATTTCATGCATTGATAGTGATGATTGCATTGCTCTGCTTACAGGCAGGTGGGATGTGCTTCCCTTCAAACAGTCTACCTACCTCAGTTCTCCCAAATGTCATATTTAGCCAACTGGTAAGAATTCAAAGTTTAGTAGTATGTTTCTGTTAGCATGCTGAGGTTTGTTGCTTTAAAGTGTGACTTTTTTGTGTTACACAGGGCAACTCTGTCCTATCAGCATGGTTTTCAAACTTCATGTATTCTTCAGCAGCTGCCTGTTTGGTAAATTTCTACACACAAGCACAGGTCTGGTTAAATGTGTACAGGTCAGGTTTTACTTTGGAACGTATTAAAGTTTTGCTCGTTTTGCTCTGTAGTTGTTCTCCAACCAGACAGCATGCCAGTCTCTGGGCAACATGTGTGTGATGAACATGCACTCCTTTAGCACCATCAACAATGATGCCTGTGGCCTCTACAACACAATCTACAGAACAACAGCTGCTCAAGGCAGCAGCCAGGATGTCTCCTACTGGTAACACGCATACAATCAATATATAGTACTTTACAATTTACTATTAGACACTGTCTTTTCTCTATTTGTATTTCATATATCAAGACTCTATAAGTTACCCACGTGATTCTTATTTTCACACGTACTTAAGTTAACATGTGACTCTATGTAACCATTGTATGCCGATACACTTTGCATAGGTTAAAAAAAGCACATGGCCTGCAGGCAACTCCTGTCTAATTTACCACGGCTCTGAAAATACATCTTTCTTGTGATACAAGATAATATAGAAAACCACTATAAGTGCATATCTAAAGTCTATTTGTCATGGTGTTCAGCTGATTGTGCTTTGGGCATACCTGGTTTGATCTGATGTTATATAATGTTGTTATGAAGTGTTTCTGTCTATCTGTAAAGTATTTCATTTCACAGCTAATGGGTGGAAGAGTCCAGTTTACTTGTATTTGTGACCCTCACAGAGCCTCACTCTCATTTGTGACTCTAGGAGGCCAAACCTGCCTTGGCTCTACTATGGAGACCAGCTTGGGTTGGCATCACGGATTCTACAGAATGAGCCGCTTCCTGTTGGATTCAGCTTTAAAGGGGCGCAAAGGGTAAACACTTACTAAACACATACTAAACATACTATGAGCATAAGCATACATGTAGTCATGTTTTCAAACCTTCCTCTCACGTTCAGAACACTAACATTGAGCTGCGGGCTGCTGTTTACTCAGTGCGTGGGGAGTTTCTGAGATGGGAAAACGTTGGTGGAGGACACCTCCAGGTAGGCAGGCATGATCAATTTATACTCTAGCGTCATGTTCACAAATAATATATATATTTTTGAATATTTCTTTTTGCTGTTTTACCTTTTATTAAGATATTATAGTGTAGATTAGATGGGAATATTTTATGTTGTTTAAAACTATTCAAAATGTATAAGATGCCGAACTGAAATACCATCAAGTCAGTTAATACGCTTGTTTATTTGATTAGCAACTCTTTGGCATACACCTATCATACAATGATTGGAATTGAAAAGCATTGTAAAAGACATATATGCTTAATTAAATCCTCTAGCTGTGTCCAGATACCCCTATCAGACAACAGTCTGCTTTCACATTTGGGACAGCCTACAAGCAGAGTGTGAGTCTGACGGTTCCATATTTATCAAGTTTATTACGTAATTTTATGTAATATGTGGATATATGTTAAAGTTTTTTTCTCTCTCTCTTAGTGTGTTCTCTCTGTGTCAGATCTTCTGAATAGGTATCCAGAGCCTGTTTTCTATGACGTGTTCCTGGTCACTCAGAAGCCACAGGAAGACAAGCGTCTTCTTGCAGTGCCTCTCCTAAATATCAACCAGCAGTTTAATGGCCAGTTCACTAATGAGGGTACAACATACAAACACATTTTTTGATCAAACACTTTCATATCATGGTCTTGCCGCTTTATCACCATGCTGACTTCCCTTGTGTCAGGATCTAACATGAATAACTGGTTACTGACCCGGAGGCTTATGCTTGTGGACACGTTGAGTGGAAGGCAGAACTCTTTAAGTTCTTCACCTGGGGTCATACGTGTGGCCTCTAACATGAAGATCAGGTAAGTCCTCAGAAATACATAAAACACAAATAGTTGGAGATCACTAAGCTTGATGTGCTGCAACGGATAGGTTTCAACTGGTGCCGAATACACAGAAGGGACAGGTGTACCCCCCTCTGATGACTGTGACTTACTCAGATATACCTGTCACTGACCTCACCACACAGACTGTTACAGTAAGTCTCCAATATGGTCTATATGTTAATGCAATTAATCAAAAAACATTTTTAAAGAAAAGATAAGTGTTATAAATTACATAAATGCTAAATATTTAGTACTTTTAAAGTATTTATGTCATCAACCAAACAGGTTATTAGTTTTTATGTACATATTTACAGGTGTCATTCTCTATTGAGTATACAATGGACCAAGAAGAAGCTCGGGTCAAAACTGATGTGAGTTCAAACAATGAAAACCAATTTTGTGTTTTATTTTGGTAAGCTTATATTCTATGTGGATTTATTTCCAGATTGCTCTTGGTGTGCTTGGTGGGGTGGCTGTTGTCCACTCTTTATTGAAGACGGCAAGCTGGAAAAGAAGAATTGCATCTCCTCTCATTGACCTGCAGGTACAGGCTCCCATTCTGAGATGATTATAAACTATTCACAACCTAGATGCATTGTTGTGGCAAAAAATCTAAAGGCTCTTGGTCAAGAAAGACGAATTGAGCAATTAATTTTTTGAAGGTTTATATAAGAAAGGTCCACAATCAAACAGGTGTAGCTCTCTGCTGAGTGTGACGAAGGAGGGAGGCTTCAGCTCCACTTTATATCTCTTTGGACACTCAAGGTTACAAAACTAAAGACAGCTGGTGTTTCCATAAAAGGACAGAAACAGAAAAGCACTTCTATAGATCATCACTTTCAGACACATCCTAGACTCTTATTTTTTTAAGCCTCCCTTGACCCCCAGGTCATTCTCGTAGGATCCCTTCCTGAAGGAAGAAGTCTGTTCATTACACAAGCACTCCCCAAAAAGTAAATCACACAAGTATGCAGAGATCATCTTTATGAATCAATATTATGAATCAAAATGAATTTTTCCTGTTGTTGTTTTCCATAATGTTTCAGACCATTATGAAGTTTCTGGTGTTCTATGCTGGTGACCTGGCAAATGTTTTCTTCATCATTACAGTTGGAACAGGCCTCTACTGGCTCATATTCTTTAAGGTTTGCATTCATTATGTCTGTCAGCGGCAGTTCTAGTCTATTATAAATATGACTTAGCCTCATGTGAATCTTTTTTCTTCCTTTCTTTTTTTTTTCTTTCCTTTTTCTTTCTTTTGCTTTTTCCATTAATATTTTCCAGACAGTGGAGGCAAGTCTATCACTTTTTCTGTTGTTAAATGTTGTCTCACCCACTTATCAGACATCAGTTTAGTATTTATGTTTCTGTGAAATGGGATTTTTTATTTTATTTTTTGTGCAGTCTATACAGACCGTTTATATTATTTTTTTTATGTCTAAAAAAACCTGTTCACATCAAGTGAACTTGGCAATATTGCATTTCTAACACTCGCTTGTCACAGAAAGGAAGCCAATTGTATTTACATGTTTTCCATCTTTTATCATACTCTGTTTGTGTGTGCCATCAGTTCATAGTTTTATGTAACAGCTGTAGCTCTGGTCATGTGAACAAAGGCATGAATCTTATTCATTCGCCATTGTGAACACTCCTAAAAAAAATTAAAGGCTTTTTGTGCATCTCCAGGCTCAACTATTTGTGTCTGTATTGCTGCCATTAAGAGCTCAGGAGGAACGCTTTGTTGTTTATGTTGGCTGTGCCTTTGCTTTGAAGGTGAGCACAAATACAAACATTACACGCTATAGGTAGCTAATGTAAGTATATGTCTGTGTTGTCCCTTTCTGCCCAGGTTAACCCAACCTTTTTTTTGTTACAGACTGTACAATTTCTTCATAAGCTCTTTGTTCAGCTGTCTGTGGATATTTTCTTCATAGATTGGGAAAGACCTCGTGGTAAAGCCAGTAAACACGTGGAGGGTAATTACAGTGTTTCTCTAAAGTGCTTCTCAAATGCATGTTCCATTATTTGGATACAAACTCTGTACTTTTAATCTATTTTTTAAAATAATAAATATTCTATAATTATGTTGTAATGTACTCAGGTTCTGGTGAAGCAAAAAGTCAAGCATCTCCTGTCAGTATTTGGAGAACATATTTTGTGGCCAATGAGTGGAATGAGATTCAGACCATTCGCAAGATCAACCCCACATTTCAGGTCATGGCTGTGCTTTTCTTCCTGGAGGTAAGGCCAGCAACACACTACAGATCTGTCCCAAAACATCAACAGTTTGCCTCTAAACCTGTTTCCAAAACTGGCCACTTAAAAGGAGCATAATATCTTGTTAAGGACTGCATTAAAGGTGAACTATCTGAATTTTCTGTGCAAATGTAAATCTACCAACCCAGAAAAATAAAAAAGAATAACCCAGTTATTCTTTTTTGCAAGTTTTTATGCGAATTTGTGAAAAAAACGAGCCGGTTTTATACCAGTAACTGTTCCTGCTTTGGCTGCACTGATGACATTTCCTAGCAGTTTTTAGAGCTGAAATTTCACAGCCACGTTTTGTGGACTCTTGAGATTTATGTTGATATTCTAAAAAGGTGCATAATAGGTCTTTGTTAACAAATTTAAAATGTTGTGCTTGCAGGTGGTTGGTTTCTCAAATTTGGCTTTAAGAGACCCTTCATCCAACCTGCGTCGGTCTCCAGAGGCATACACACCGCCATACAGCCTCATACTCCGTTACGGTTTGGCTTCTGCAATGTGGCTCTGCATTGGCTTAATACAGGTGAGAACATGTATACTTAAAAAGAAGCAGCCTGTTTCATTGTTTGTGTCACTTCTCCTGTTTCACGTGTTCCTTTCTGTGTCATTTTGGCTTAGATGATATTCTTCACAGTATTCCATGAACGCTTTATTGAAGACAAGATTCGCCAGTTTGTTGATCTGTGCTCAATCAGCAATGTAAGTATTAGGCCAGAAATCTTTTTTAACAAACACACTAACTCATAAACATTAAGTGTAAATTTCTTTGACCTCATGATTCTCATTTGCTCTGACATGCATTGTGAGCTGTGAGGTCCTATATAGACAGGTGTGTGGCTTTCCTAATCAAGTCCAATCAGTATAATCAAACACAGCTGGACTCAAATGAAGATGTAGAACCATCTCAAGGATGATCAGAAGAAATGTATGAAGATAATATATGAGTGTCAAAGGGTCTGAATACTTAGGACCATGTGACATTTCGGTTTTTCTGTTTTAATAAATCTGCTAAAATATCAACAGTTCTGTGTTTTTCTGTCGTTATGGGGTGCTGTGTGTACATTAATGAGGGAAAATGAATTATTTTAGCAAATGGCTGCAATATAACAGAGTGAAAAATACTGAACACTTTCTCTACCCATTGTATGTATGTATGTGTCTGGTAGATCTCAGTGCTGCTGCTGTCTCATCGATGTTTTGGCTACTACATTCATGGACGTTCTGTTCATGGTCATGCTGACACTAACATGGATGAGATGAATACAAACCTGAAGAGGGAGGCGGTAGGATGAATTTTTAATCTTATCTTTAAAAATAGAAGTTTGAATGGAGGACTAATTTTATGCATTTTTAGGAGAATCTGTGTGGCCAAAGGGGACTTTTGCCAAACTCAGACACTCAGACATTTCAGATTTCCATAACCAACCGCCTCCGAGCACAATATGACCGGATAATCGAGCCAATCAACAGGGTATAAACACTTACATTTACTTATCTAAAAGAGAGGACATACCATAGGCTTCCATTGTTTTTAACAAAGCGAATAAAGAAATGATTTTATTTGAAGCAATGTTATTATATACAAGAAAACGTTTTACATTTTTACAAAAAATTTTACACAAGCAATTTACTTGTTTTAATGAATCATTTTTATCTTTTGCCATAATCCTTGTTTTTGTCCACATTTTGCTTACTTCTATTGACATTTTTTCCCAAGGTATAGCAAAGTGCTCTCCAACACATAATGTTAATAATGTCTCTACCCCTACAGAGACATGGGCCCTCAAGGTTGGTGGATGCTTCAGCCAATCCATGTGAGCAGAGCACAAAAGCTTACCATACGATGAACCGATTCCTGGGCTCTGTCATTGATCATGTGAGGATTTCATTTCACTGATGTTTGTGAATTTGTTCCAGTAGTTTATTATGGTTTGTTTGTGTTTTAATTTGCTTTGAATTATGTTTTTCCAGGCACAACGTGAGATGGATTACATAGTGAAAGATAAGCTGCTTTTTGAGAGACTTATCAGTATGGAGTTTATAGAGCCACTGGATAAAAGCATCTTCTATAATGGTAAAAAAACAGCTCTGCAAATCTTTACAAATCGTTAGTGTCTTGAGTGATAGTGTTTTTTTTGTTTGTTTATCTCCTCTCAGATGATTCTCACTCATTCGCTGATGTCCTCTTTTATGGTAACGAGGCTGTGCTGTTGGTCTTTGACACCCTCTTTTTCTGTGTGGTGGATCTGGGCAGCCAGAACTTCATTCTTGCAGCTGTGTTAACATACCTCCAGCAGCTGGTTAGTACATGTGAATATGTGAATGGACTGGTTTAATTCCACACCTAATTCAACACTTAAGATGAAGTTTTATTGTGCTCTTCTTCAGGTCTTCAGATTAATTCGAAACGGAATGGGCCGCAGGAACTTAGCGAACAAAACTCTGGTTGACAAGCGATTTCTCATCTAGTTCCTCTGCTTTCTGTTGTCTTAATGGTGTTTCTGTTTTATGCCATGGCAGCCTTCAGATTTTTGTATTGTTTTTGTATAAAAGTATTGTTTTTGCAGGATTGTTGTACCTTCTTTACCATGACAGTTCAGGATGTGATGTATAAATCTTTTGATATTTAAAGATTAAAATCTTTTCTTGGTTTTTATGATGCCTTTCCTGAGTTAATTTGATTCTACATAGTTGGCTTCAAGTTTTTTAACCTTCTTCAGAGCACACAAGTGATGCCTCTTGTCAGTTCTGTATACTTGGTTTTCTTGGAAGTAATGTATGGCTCCAAATGTTTTTTGATACTTATTGAAAATTAATTTATAGGCCCCAGCGAGGATCGAACTCGCGACCCCTGGTTTACAAGACCAGTGCTCTAACCACTGAGCTATGGAGCCTCACCTGTTTTCATGCTATACTCATTACCATATGAAAGGTACTGACAATCATCTGCAACATCTTTAAGGGGTGTGTCTGTTATACCAGAATTGAACACTAGTCATGTGAGCACCTTTGCAGGACAGTCATGCATACCTACATCACAGATATCAAGTCAACCATATCACAAGAGGAGCAAGTTATGATATTTTAATGAAAAACATTTATTCTAAATCGCTGATTTGGTGCTCAAGAAACATTTCTTATTATTATTAATGTTGCAGACCGTTGTGCTGCTTAATATTTTGTTTTACATCTTTTCGTTGAACTTCCGTAATGTTTCTTAGCTTTCTTTTTTTTTGTTTACTCACAGTGAAACGCTTCATACTAGTGTTGCGTAAAATTTATATTTTATCATATTAATTCGTATTGACCCATTTGATTCTTAAGAAATTATCTCTATATGAACTCAGCATTAGTTGTACTTTTGTGGAAATGCTTGTGCAACAGTAAATGAAAAACAGCAGGTGGTAAAGTACTGAACAAGAGGGGGCCTCTGAAGAGTCCCCAATGGGGGATTCTAGTCACAGGAACTGAGCAGCGCCCTTCTATGGTGACCTAGAGGTCACCAAGGCCCCAAATTTAAGTTAGCAGGTTTCTTTTAAGGAAAGTGCAAGCTGTTTGGAGAGTGTAACCTTGGGTGTGCAAAAACATATAAAAGCGAAGACCTGGGCTTCCTCTGGGTGTCACACTCAGCAGGGAGCTTTCTTCTGTTTGACTGTGAACCTTTCTTATAAGAAATAAACCTTTAAAAAGCAATTGCTCACTTTGTCTTCTTGATCGAGAGACCCTCTGAAATTTTCCCACAACACCAGTATTGCTCAATTTCTTTCTGTTGTACCACTAATCATTTATGTCGATAATCTCTTTTTCATAACCTCTCAAAAATGTATTATAGGCCCCAGCGAGAATTGAACTCGCGACCCCTGGTTTACAAGACCAGTGCTCTAACCACTGAGCTATGGAGCCTTACCTGTTATGATGCTATCTTAATTAACATAAGAAAGGTACACTTCAAAGGGTGTGTCCAGCATTTCCCTGTAGCTTTAAGACGAATGACAAACACGTGAGTCATATGTCACAAATGACATCCGTCTGTCTTCATTGTTCATCCAATCTTAGTACATTATAATTGTTCCATACAGATTATGAAGAAAAACAAACAAACAAAAAAAACAGCAGACGTGGCTGTAAATGAAACCAAAATTCAAATAATTGTTACAGATATTTTATAAAGTTATTTAACTTTCCATTCTTTAAAGATCAGATCAGAAAATGCAAAAATTGTAAAGCAGTGCTGCAGTTTTCTGATCTGACCTTTACAGAATGTAAAGTTGAAACACTTTACAGAATATAAGCATCAATGATTATTGCAGGAATCTGATCTGATTATTAAGGTTGGAGCTAAACCATACATGACAATGTATGGTGTACAGGTCCTTTTTAAAAAATTAGCATATTGTGATAGTTCATTATTTTCTGTAATGTACTGATGAACATTAGATTTCATATATTTTAGATTCATCACACACAACTGAAGTAGTTCAAGCCTTTTATTGTTTTAATATTGATGATTTTGGCATACAGCTCATGAAAACCCAAA
>JAUYWG010000051.1:12054632-12073607 GCA_034779775.1 Enteromius afrohamiltoni
TTCCTGGTGTTTAAAATAAACATAATAAATAAACACAGCATCAACACATATACTATGTAAAGAAAAACTTTTATTTTTGATGCGATTAATCACGATTAATCATTTGACAGCACTAGAAATAACATAAACTAGCTTTGAAAGTTTTGTTCTGGGTGATGATTGGGTGTCATTCTTAATTTATTCTGTTATGTCACCCCAGGGATACTTTTTGTTCTATTAATAAATAATTCAATCTTTTTAAATGCATAGTAGACTACTTTAAAGCTTTGCTGTCTTTTTAATTACTTTCGAATTTATAAGCGTTACTTTGCAAATGAATGAAACACCAATGTCATTAACACTGTGCCAAAGTATGAAAGCTTGATTTCTTAAAAAAGGTGATTTCATTAATTTGTTCCAAATTGACTGCTATCTAACAAGGCTTATCCAAGTTTTTCATCATACATAACAACAATAAGAACTTTATTCTAGGATTTGTGATAGAAGAAACAGGATTCAAGGGTTTTAAAGAATCAAGAACTGAAGAAGTGCTATAGATATTTCTCCTACTGTTTGTTTTAGCACAATGAAACATGTTGTTGGGAAGAAAGAATAATGGATTTTGGCTACTAATACCAGTGTTTAGATTATGTTATCTTTGATATTGCCATTAAGTGAACTACATGGGCTTCTGTTCTAAATATATAATCATGCTTTCTGTACTTTCAGAAGTGTCTGTTTGTTGTTAACTGTGGTTTCTGTTAAAGAATTAATCTTGTTCGGTCATTGACCTCTGAAGCTTTTTAATGATTGAAAGGGCAGGATTGTATAACGAGTCTAATGTCAGAACTGATGGGAGATCATGAAATAATGATGCAACATATTACTGCAGAAACTAGCAGTATACCATTCTGCAAAGCTATCCAACAAGATGTTATGGCTTATGTTGAACTTAGAACTTAATTAGAGAAAAATATGTTCACAAACCCAAAAACAAAATGTATCCCATCTAAATGTGAACTTATACAGTATATTATTTATTTATTCCTATTTTTTGTATTTTTTTGACATTCTACACAACAGCAGGATCCAGCTTGTTCCTCAAATAATGAAGAATATATGACTCTGGAGATCAGTGAAATTATGCTACTTTTAGCAAACCATCTAAAGCAGCATAAAGGGCAATCCACCTAATGCACTTTTATTCTACAGTGAAAGTGGGCTCCTGGAGAAAATGCTATTTAGATTTTTTCATGAACATATTATCAGCATAAACCTTTGCTGACTTTAAAGTGACTATTATGCCTTTTCAAATATGCTCCTTCATGCAGTGTGTCATGTAGCTGAGTGTGAACATAAACTATCTGCAAAGTTGTGATGCCGACAGTGCACAATAAATAAAGTTATTGTCTATCAAAAAAAAAAAGAGTCGCCTCACATTCGCCTAAACGAGTCATCAGCAATTTGAATCTTTTTCTGTTACGGATCCATGTCGCTAAGTAACATATTTGCATAATGTCTGCCCACGTTCTACGTCGCGAACAACTTGCACGCCCACAAGCAGTACAATTTCCAAGTGGATTATGTCATGTCAAGAAGACGCTGCATCCTGTAAGAGTAAAATTGTTTTATATGCCCTTCCGAAAGATGAATCTACAAAGAATGAGTGATTAACATTCATTTTTTCAACAACACCTCAGCAGTACAGTCTCTTGTTGTGTTCGCCTTATATTATTGATGACTGCTTTTCCAATCTTGGAGTAGAACGCAGTATTCACCAAACGCTTGGGCTTAAAAGATGGATCAGTTTACATGTCATGCTAGAGACGCAAAGAGGCGTGCGGATCCATCTGCAGACATATATTGTACACACAAACACTCACAGGACAGGTAAGCAGGGTCAATAACAGCAAACAGGAACATCAGAGGTTAAGACGGTATCCAATGGGGCGAGGCTAAATCAAGAGTCTGGGAGCATGCAGGGTCTAGAACGGTAATCCGGGGCGACAACAAAGAAAAACACAGGGGAACACAGGAAACACGGATGGCTTACAGAGGAAGAACATAAAGTACATCCCCAATGACGGGGCTTATAAACACATGATGACAAGGTTAAGGGGGAGAGCAAGTTAGTGTCCAAGGCAACAGACAAGGTGGGTGGAGACAATAAGTTCATAATAAGAGTCCATAACGTAAAAACGGAAACAAACACACAAAGAGTACACATGACGCTGGAGTGCCATCCAGTAATGTGCTGGCATTTCCAGCTAACTCGTTACAGTACAGTATATTTGGATCGGCTTGCCCCTCTGAGCTTCTACTTGTAAGTATGATTAATCATTGATGATTGTATTTTCTAGCAATCTGTGTAAGTTATTTGTGTACGTTATGTTGTGTAACAACCCCGCACATGTCTTGGTAACCGGCTAACTTATGTTTCAGTAGTTCTGTTGTACAGCTGTGTGATGTTTTATATATGAGAACCAAATCAGAATGATTTTTGAATGATATACTGTATGACACCAAAGACTGGAGAAATGGCTGTTGAAAATGCAGCCTTTCCTTTTTTTGCATTAATTTTAGTCATAGAAATCATAGTCATAGTCACCATGCAGTCGTGGATTTTGTTGTGGGCTAATTTCCAAAATGCACTCACATGTTTGAGGTCACTTGGCCCTAGTTACATTAACCTGCTTTGCCATTATGATGATCTGATTGCTTATTTTTCTAGAGAGATCTGCCAAGACTGATTTGCAGCAGTATAGTAAGAGACAGTAAGAGGAAAGGTTTAAAGCGACAGAGCAAGAGGTAAAATAAGTACAGTGATTGGCAGTAATTAAGTCCTATTGCAGTGTGAACATTTGATGGGTCCATAGTGTATGTGTCCAATGTAACAGCATGCATGGATTTATATTGAGGTGTAAGCTGTTCTTATATTTTGATGAGTGTCTGCTGATGGACCTGACTCGCTTTGCAGAAGGCAGAAAGCAGGAAAGTGTTGGTGCTGGCTGACTGAAGTCCTTCTTAACGCATGCAGCTTCCTGAGACAGCGTTTAGAATAGATGTCCTGGATTGCTGAGAGCCGTGTGCCCATGATCCTTTGAGCTGTTTCAACACCCTCTGCAGAGCAGCTGCTATGCCAGGGTCTAATGCCCCTATAGATTGAGTCTACAGTCCACATGTAAAAGCTAGTCTGAACTGCAGTGGACACAAATGTTTCTTAAATACCTTAAGAAGTGTTGTCTTTGTTGGGGCTTATTAATATCAGACTTTATGTTCTTTGTTTACATAATAGTAGAAGTGAGAATAATGCAGAATGAAACATATTTATTAATAATTGATTGTTAATTGTATTTTTTATGTTTAAGGCAAACATTATATATTTGCTTTATTTATATGACCAGTTTGTCTGTGTTTAGATGAACATAGAAATCTGAGCCTGATTTAGTGGGTTGATTCATACCTTACAACTTAGAACAGGCACAAAGGTAAAATAATATCATCATATATCAACACAGTAACTCAATAAACACAAGTGAGTGGACAAATGTACAATGAATCATGCCTCATTGCGTTTCTCAAGCAAGTACTGTGATATTATAAGCCATAGTTAATAATAGGTATAAAATCAGGCACCTCTTATCGCTACTAGACACATTTCTTATATAACTCTCCTGAACACAACAGTCAAACCGTAGATAGTTTGCAGGTCTCAGCTGCCTTATGGTAATTTAAGATGATCAAACTAATATATGTCTTTTGTTGACTAGTTAAAATTTACCCCCATGTTGTTCCAAATCTGTACTGCTTTCTTTCATGGAAAATATCTTGAATAATGCTAGTAACCATACTGCTCTGATGACTTCCATGGAGACATTTCTCAAATAATATATGTTTCACAGACGAAAGAAAGTCATACATTTTTAGAACATCTTAGTAACGTATGTAACCCTCGTTCCCTGAAGGAGAGAATGGAGATGTTACGTCTTTGACTGACATCGTGGGATCATGGATCATGGTTGTCGGTCCGGACCAGCACATGTTTGTCCAACAGCATTGGTTGGAACGGGCGCAGGACGAGCAGTACCGCCAGCAACTTGAGGCAATTTATATGCCACTGCAGTCGAGGTCCCGTCCAGGAGCTGCCTACCCGTTGCACACAGCAACCCAACACGTCAGAGAGACATCTGTGGAAACCACCACATGCCTGAACACCTGTTCCAGATGCACTCGGCTGGAGGGACTGTCTTGATTGTGTCTTTAGCCAGCAAGACCGTGACCTCCACACGTAGGACAGAGTTGCTCTTCTCTGAATTAACAGATCTGAAAAGAATGCTTGTGAACTTGGGTAAGTGCCTGGCAAATTGAATCACATAGTCGAGGTGGACCGTCCTGATCAACCAGCGAGACAGACTGGAAAGCACTAGCCAGGCCTCCAGCCTGCGTGCAAGTGGGATCAGCGTAGCGGTCAATGACGTACCCACGGTTGGGCAGCCAGGAGAAGAGAGACGGCTCAGCCCCAGAAGCAGAGCGTCCGAGAGGCAAGACAGGCTGCTGTGAGCAGCACATGCCAGCTCTTCCCCATCCCGCGGTGGCAATGTGACACCATGAACCTGAAAGTAAGGAAGCGGGGCATCGTTCACAACCTGAACATGACAAGTGAAGCCGAGAGGTTTGGAAAATTGCACTTTTTGTGAATGGGTGGGTACCAGCAGCGGGAAAGGAAGCTCTTGGCCCTCCCTCGAGGCTGTCATGTCACCATGCGCAGTTCCTGCAGCAACCTCCGGTCAGAACTAGCCTTGTGCAGTTCTTTCAGCTCCTTGGCCTGGTGCAGGGCTGAAGCGGCCTGGCCCGCAGCCCAGTAAGCCTTACAGTTTACAGACTTTTGACGGGAGATGCAGGCGGTTCCTCCAGGTGGCGGCGTTTTGCGGTCACAAGTGCACCGCAACCTCATTGAGCATCCACGAAAGCCGTCTCATCATGATTGAAGCCCTGCCAAGTGAAACAGCGATCGTGGCCATCGTCAGAAGTGAGGAAACTTCCGCATCCAGAAGCACACGTTCGGAACGACATTCCGGAGGACATGCTTGATGACCATATAGCTGTTAGAAATTTGTTCTTTTAGTCTTGGGACTGCCAAGAGGAGGACCGCCGCACACAATGTGCTCCAGTGCAGTCTTCTCCACTGGAATGCAGGACACACCGATCAAAAAAACTTTTTACAGCAAGTATTTCTTCTAATTTGTTCTCCACAAGCAAATCGGCTCAGAAGCAGAAATCTAAAAGTGGTTTCTCCACCGCTATCTTTTACACTTGTATGTCCAGGGGAGTGGCTTCACATGCAAAATCCACTGGCCAATTGGCGTTTTCTCCAAAAAGTCAGAGTCAATTGGAAGTGGCGGTCTGGGGCACTAAGAGGGGGTCTCGCCCAGGGAGTAATTCAATATAGAAGGAGTAATTCAAGGAGTAATTCAGTGACATAGCATCATAGTGACTGACTGAAAGGGAACAACATGGTAAATGATGACAGTTTTGTAATTACTAACTTTAGTTTACCATTGCTTCATTGCTCGTGCTAAAACACAAGTCCTCTATCCATAAGATTGCTTTATCTAGTGAAAGTCATATGAATAAATATGAAATATGCACAAATCAAGCACCATTTACTTGCATAAACTAGCTAAAAAGTTCCAAACAAGTATGTTTGTGTATGTTAGTGTGAGAGGACAGTGGATTAAGTATTATTATGGATTATGCTATTTTTATGGCATTTATTTTTTTGGATTAAAACAGACTCATCTATATCTCGGATGGCCTGAGCATGAGTAAATTTCAGTAAATCTTTTAGGTGAATTATTTCATTCACTCTCATTCTAAGATTCTGGTTAACCTTTCCATTGTTTTGGAATAGAGCTGCAAGAAAATCTAACCGTTTTGGTAGTTTACATTACTGTCACATTACATATGTATGTAATAGGTTTTGTATGATTGGCATAGCAAACTACCATCTTTTCAGCAACATAGAGAGGCAATATTTTGACTTGCAGTAGGTCTGTAGAGATCTTGAAAGGTAGAGAATTTGGGAGGTAGAATTTTTGAAAACCCATCACTTGAAACAGAGACAGGTCTGCACTGAATCCAGAATAGATTACACTCTGATGGAGTTACATGGGCATGTGTGTGGGGGGAGGAAGGATGCTGTATTCTAGTTGTTTTTAAAGTGTCTATGAAATGGGGCCAGCTTCATTTCGCAAGAGAAGAGCTACATTTTCTGAGGAAATATACACAGGCTATAGAGACAAACACAAACGCTCACAGAATTTTTGATGCACACTTTTGAGTTGTAACCCAAACAGCCTTTCATCATTCCCCTCTATGACGATACTTTGTATCACCTGAGAGATGTCTGTGGTGAGGCCACAACAATTGAGCTTGGTGTGTGTTGCTGATTGTTTGATCGCAGTCCCAAAAGGCACGCGGTTTCATTCAAAGAGACACTCGTTTGCCTTTTTCCTCAAGCCTAAATAATTCAAAAATACTATTGTTTCCTGTGAAAGCACATAGTTTAAGTGAGCTCAAACTGTGCTTGATGATAAATTATATATTTTTATAGTTTAAACATGGTCAGGGGTTGATCTGTGGAGGCCAGACTAGACTTGAACACTGAGTTTTGGTTAAAACAGAAGCTCCTTCTGAGCTGCTATGAGATGGAAGACCTACCTGTGTAACTTTTCACATTCTGGAGACGTCATCTCGGCATTGCCACAGGCTTGACTTCTCTTTTTCTATCTGTTCATCTTTGCGGCCATTTATGTCAAAAACAGAAATGACATTTCATATCGCGTTATGATCTCTCTAATTAAAACTCCATCCTGCTATCTCATTAGTGATGCTGTCATGTATGCAAGTAATAATTATTTTGTCTCAAAGTATATGTCTATGTAAATGATGTAAAACAGAATGGTTACACAAGATAATGTAACTTGGGTGGACCATATACAGTAAAAAATAATATTGTCATTGATTGTCATTGGTCTTATTTATTTATGGTTGTCCAGCAAGGTCAATAACCAAGGTACATGATAAAGTCCTTAATGGTGGTTAATGATTTAGCTTAAATTATTAAACTGATATTTAAGATGGATAATCTGAATCTGTTTTAAATGTCAGGCTATACTGACATTCAGTGTCATTTATGTGAATATGTGTACAGTATGTGTGTGTGTTTGTAAAATATATTTTACTTATGTACTATTATTTATGGATTCTAATGTTCAGACTTTTTCATTAATTTTAAATAATGAAATAAATAATGCCCTAACAACCAATCAATCTATAAAGTGTTCATTAATTTGTTTAATCAGATACAATCATCTTATTTAAAATTCGATTTTTAGCATGATTTTTTTTTTGACAGAACATCCATGCATATGTAAATTATGCTTATTTATTTATTTTTTATTAATGCAAGTGTAAATGACAGAATGCTGTACATTTTGGGTTTTATTTCTATACACGTGATACAAAAATATAGTAAAACCAGTGAATATCCAATACTTATTGATAAACAGAGTTGTGCTGTTGTGTTCAGTATAAGTGACGTTATTAGTTTTCTTTAAAGGTGCGCCCACAGATTTGCAGTTATATTTGTCACAAAATGAGCCTTGCTATTTTGGTCTAAGCTACACTCTGCAGCTCTGCAGTTCTTCATAAAAGCTCTATAGAGAAAGGGCCATCCACCAGTGAAGGTGAATGCCGATGTGATTGACAGCTCCTTTATACTTCACAAGAGAGAGAAAGATGAGCTTTCCCGCAGACAGGAAAACCCAGACCCAGAAACAGATCAAGAAGTAAGTTGCTGCTCAGTTTTGGATCAATAATATCTAAAGGGAAAAGCCCACTGGGAGGCTCTTGAGAGGAAATAGCCCAGAGGAAGCAGTTAATAAAAAAAGACAAGTGCTTTACACAATACAGAATATGTGCTCTAATAAAAGCCCCACAATTTCTGCCTTTGTATACTTTAAAATGTATAGATGATTTCCAACATGAACACAGATGATATGGATTGGTTATGTTGCGATGCACTATGAATATATGGTCAAAACATATGCATTTGTGAGTATGTCCCATGTGTAAAGAGGCTTTAAATTTAATTTGTAGGTTATAGAGTAATGTGGGATCATGTGAGATGTAATAACCAATGTGAATTGGAGGATCAGCTCCAAAGAATTTCCCACGGTTGGTTAAATGTAATTTACACCTGCCGCTCACAGGTGTAGTGGGATGTTCTGGGAAGTTAGACAATCGAGCAAATATGTTCTCAAGTCACTGTCATGAGTCCAAGTGAAGTCTAAAGTCTAAGGCTCTGTCAACAAGATTAAATCCATACAAAATAAAAGCACAATTGTGCAGTAAATGAAATTCATTTCTGAATCAGCGTTTTGATTAAATCTGTAGATTTGTTCATCAAGATAATAACTTCTTTTCTTCCTAAACAAAGTGGTGTCTTATCAAATCTTTGATTTAATGTGATCTAATAGCACAACACTGTAACCTGTAGAAAAAGTCACTGAAAAATATTGGACAGTTAAAATATAATAAAGTCAGCAATACTTTTTGTGCCTGATGGACCTCCTCTTGTTTAAACAATGGTGGAACTCTGAAATAATGTCTCCTGTCTCTAATTTTGAGTCTAAGTCCAGTCCCAAGTTATTTGCTCCATTAATTCTTAGTTCTCTGCCCTTTTTCATTGCAACATTTCATTTCCATTGCAACATTTTAAATTCACTTTCAGCAGAAGAGTTTAGGGCAAAGTCCAACACACATTTCATGATAGCTATGCTATGAGTGGGAGGTTTGTCTTTATGTCTCTGCCATTTGCTGAAGACCTCCCCTGTCTCTCCCAGCCTTGACGAATACGGGTGACACTGCGGTCTACGCATGGAGTAATCAGGATTAGCTTTAGAATCAGAACCACACAGGGGACCACCAGAGACAACATGTATGCTGGAGGCATACACCATTTATATGATGCAGGTCTCAGAAATTTGTCCCAGCCGTATAGAAATGTGTGAGCAGTGCAGAGCAGCAGGGTGATGTAGCCCAGTTTAGACTGTAAAAGAAAGGAATATTTTTGTCAACATTTTGTCAACAGACATCATTGTCAGGTCTCAGTTCCGGACAAGAAAACCCAATGATTCCCACAATCAGTGGGAAATAATAGCTGATTAACAAGGGTGTAGAATTACCTAACCATGATTATAAGCCTAAAACAGATATTTCCTCAATTCTGATTGTTTGATTGGAATGTTGTTCCAGGATCAACAAGGATGTTGACGTAATACCTGTACAAAACGGAACTCCCTCCAGTTTAGGGAGTTGCTCACAGATGGAAGGGATGTAATTCCTAGCAGGACAAACAGCGCAAATCCAAGAATTCCCATGGAATAGTAGGAGTCAATACGCCAGGCTGCCGTGTTGTCAAAATCATAGGTTTTATTATTATTGCTTTCTTTTACCTGCAAAACACCACACATGCATTAGTTTATTTTTGGTCAGCATACCAGTTTTGTGTGTGTCTCATTTTTTTAATGAAGCCTGTACACTAGAAGTTGTAAAGTCATCAAACAGCATTTTCAACGCAGTTCACTTTTGTAATATGACATTTACTTGTGAAACAGGATCTTAAAGCTGCAGTTTATAACCTTTTTTGGTTTAAAATGATCCTAAATCAATATTTGAGCAAGTACGTAACCAGCCAGCATTCAGAATGATTGCCTAACTTTAGCCTGATTCACGGTTATTTTTTAATTTGAGTGCTGTGGTACGGGGTAGGCTTTTGTGGGAAATCTGAGCATGGCCCTGCGTCATTACATTAGGTCTGTAAACATAAATCAGTTGTCCTGGCTTCTAGGCTATCGCATGTGAGGATTCTGCATTTGGAGGATGATTTATAGACTTTTCTCACTGCAGATAGAACAGTTTTTACAATAAATTGAAAAATAATTTAAAGTATCATTTTGAAGGCAGATTGTGTGTTTATGAGTTTCAAGTGTGCCTCTGATTGCAGATAGCTAGGATTACCAGGATTTATGTTAAAGAAAAACAGTTTGAAGGGAGCACAGTTTGCTTTTTCAGTTAAAATAATTTCTTAATATGAAATTTTATATGATCTAACCGATCATTAGATTAAATGACTATTGGTAGGGTGATTTATAGTAATACTTTTTTCCTCAGGTGGTCAGAACAAACATGACAGACCTGACTTGACTTACTTGATTAAAAGATTTAGTGAAAATTTGTATTTGGGTCATATATTCCAGGCGTAGGCTAAAATCTTTGATTTAGGATCCACACCGGTGTGGTGACTGACTGCCACACATTCTCCTCAAAGCAAGTTTTCAAACAGAGATGGTGATAAAGAGGCAATACATATCAACTGCAGCTTGAAATAAGAAAAAAATCAACAAAAAACAAACAAAAAAACTTATTTTGATGAACTCTGGAATTTGTTGGATTCTAAAAAGTGAGTATTCCATATACATCTTTGCATCAGCCAGGATTAAACATCACTTGATAAAAGAAAGAGCATTATCTGCTTTGATTGGCCAGCTGACACAGTACATTTGATTTCCCAAAACCACGAGCACACGTTGAAATGTAAGGCCCCTATACGATTATTGCAAGTTCAGTTACAGTATCAAAAGGTAAATCAAAAGGGCTTTTACTTTGGCACAGAAACTCACAGCATGTCCTGGTATGGCTGCATCAACAGCACTGCGGTTGCTGAAGCCATGCCTTCTTTCTTTCCCTGACCATTTGGGCTACATTATGCAAAAATGACCACATTGTGACATAGACATGTGGGAGCATGTTTAAATAAGCCATTTTAACTTACCAGTGATATAGTGTAGACGTTTATCCTGTAGCGTACATAATATCTGATGGGTATAACTAAAGTGTAGAGAACATGTAGAAAACCGAAGGCCAGCGCTAACAGACCCAGCTGCTTCCTGCACAGCATCCAGCGATCCAACCAATCAGGGAAGCGACGGTATTTAGTGCCGTTATAAAGTTGCAGAAATCCAGCTAATGCACCCGGCAGGTAACAGAGGGACAGCATCACCAGAGAAGTGATGGGAAAGACCTTATTGGCCAGTGAGATCATAATGCGAAAAGCGATGTCTTTACCAGTGGTAACACGCTCATAGATAACAAGTCTTGTGAGTACGTAGAAGAAAAAGAAAGCTGTTAAACAAATAGCAATGTTGAGAGGAAGTCTCCAGAGAGGAAAGAGCTGCAAGGGCAGATCTTCTAATTCAGCAGCAGCTCGGAGAGAGCCTTTGTCCAGGGCAGTGAAACCAAGACTTTGAGCAATGTCCATCACTTGCTGTTTAGCGTCAGCACGATCTCCACAGATAAGTACCTAAACATATGAAGAATAAAAACAGTGTCATGGAAAACAGAAATAAGTCTCTTAAGATACATTTTTGCATTATGTGTACATTTAAAATGTGGTAAAACGTGTTAATCTGCTATTAATTAAAATATTGATATTAATTAATGCAATGGCAATATTCAAATGGCATTTAAAAAAATTCATAATAGGGACACTTTAATATTAATTATGACAAATATTTGACATTGATGTATTGTGAATTAACAATGAGCAATAGTATATTTATGAATTCTAAATAAACATAGTTCAAAATTAGTTTGTGATATCTAATGCATTAAGTAATGTTAACAAATAGAACCTTATTGTAAAGTGCTACCACAAAAACTACTCATGCAGCAAATTGTTTTCATGTGGTTTGATTGCTTTTGATTTATTCTAACAAGTTGCCATTCTGCTGACCTACACAACCTTTTGAAACAAAATGCTTCTTTAATAGTTTCAGACAGCAGTGAAATATCTTCTGGGAGAAAAATTTAGTTCACAGCAATGTGCAGTGTGAGCCTGAACAACACAATATGTTGTCACAGTTGGCCTTTGGAAAAAAGAACAAGAAATTATAATCAAAATGAGAAATAATAACAAATAGACTGCTTGGCCGGGTGTGACTATTCATTTGTATTGAGAAACACACAAACAGGTGTCAAAGAACATACGCACTAACATAGTGATAATAATAGTTTGCCAGAGCTCCGATTCCATCTGGCCAGTTTCTCAACCACCACCTGCTGATGTAAATATGACTTTCCTACAAAAAAAGTCTATTGCTAAGAGGGAGACATTTGCTTCATTTTTAAAAACAATGCATTATACATGCATTAATGGCTCTTTTGTACTTTGTACAGACACTGTACATTTTTTTGTATGATATATGTCATCCAGTTACCTGGGAGTAGAAATTAAGTACAATATGAAATGCAGCGATATGCCATTTATCATGTCTGTTTTGTTCATACCATAATGACAAAAGTTCATACAAACACCTTCATTCAAGGCTGTTTTGTTAAACAGCTTGTTCAATTCAGCTTTAAGCAACTCTATTCAGAACACCTTCTTTGTGCTTTGTCCCTTGTTGTTTAAACAACTGACAACATTTAGCAAAATTTAGAGATTGATGCATGGCATTTTCTGTCTTAATCGTTTCTCTCAGTAATTTTACAGTTCTTTGATGTGTTTTTTGTCATTTTTGTGGATGCATTAAAATTGGTTTTTGCTTGTTTACATTGATTTATATATTTATTCCATCTGAATGAGTTAGGTTTATGTGTGTTTTACCTGTCTGTTGGCATCTAGTCCTCCAGACTGCAGTGCCCAGGCAGAGATTGTATTGAAGGCTTTGACTACCATCGCTCCTGGAACGAGTCTGTTCAGGTACTCTGCATTGGATTCTGGGTACAGACCCCTCTTGAGATTATTGCTGACGTCTACCAGCACCTTCCCCTTAAGAGTTGAAGCCATGGAGCTCAAAAATCCGTAATGCTCCCTCTGCACAGCCACGAATACCACATGTGCATCACAAACTGCTTCTGAATGAGTCATGACCTCTGACCCCTTAGGCAACAACTGAGAGTTTTTAGGAGCTCGGGATCCATATACAACACTGTATCCCGACTGGAGCAAACGGAGCCCCAGTGAGCGTCCAAAATCACCTGTTCCAAAGATGCACACTGTCTCCGTTTTATGCATCTTTCCATTAAGATCTGTCATTGCAACTGAGTCTGAACTCATTTCTAAAAAATAAGACACAACACCATAAGAAAAATATAGTTCAGTTAAACCCACAAGTAATGCTATTGCAAAGTGTACTAAAAGATCATCATTTACACTTTTAATTTCAGATTCGGTACAAGTGCTGTGACGGTAGATGATTATATTTCTGCTTGAGTGATTTAAATGCTTGTTTTTTTGCTTGTTTTTTTTTTCTTTTGGCCACCACAGGCAATGATGCTGTAATCAAATTTAATTATAGTCTGCACATAGTACATTTTGGTGCACTGTTTAATTTATGGTTTATTTTGCTACTTCAAAAGTACTTAGGCTGATATAATGCAAAATACGCAGATTAAACCTAAAGACAAAAAAAACTAAAACTTAAATAATCATCAAATTAAATAATTTGCAAATAAAATAAAATTACTGGACATTACATTAGAAAGAATCATCAAATACTCACTGATAAAGATACAAGAAATGTATTTCCAGGATTTTGTGCAGCAGTCTCTGAAAAATCCACAGATCTCTTGTAGAGTCAGATCCTGACTGTTGAAACCACTGACTAAGACTGTGATTTTATTGCAGAATTTCTGGATGGTCTGTGCCAACAACTATCGTCATATCCCCAAAAGCTGTTTGGCAATGTGGTATGATCATCAAAACCTGCTTTTTCCTTCTGCGGTTTATCTTTTATCTTGTTGCATTTGTGCGAGACTGAAGCTGTTCCTCAGGTGTAAGGGTCTGTTTATAAGCACGTGTGTGTGTGTGAAGCATTTTTGTGGGCAGTCTGTGACCTGCCCACAGTGCAGCGGGGGTTTAGATTTGGAAAAAGAGAGAGAGGTTGTTTTGATATTGGATAAAGTCCAATGTGGAAATTCCAGAGCAACTGTAACTCTTTCTCTCTGTGTGTGTATGTGTGTGTGTGTTGAAAAGGCACATAATGTTTGCTTGGATTTACCTCCTGTGTGCTTTGAGGCCAAGGCCTGCCTGGAAGCAAGTTGCGCAACAGTGGAATAAACGCAACAGTCTGGCAAAGTATGTCAACACTTCAGAAACACTTTGTTTTCTTAAATAGGCATATGCATATGGTCTAAATTAGGAAAGACAATTTGTCTGTTGTTTGTAAATTCATCCAGAAGACTTTTCATAAACAGAGTGAGTTTTTCTTCAAAGGCTTCATAAAAAAAAAAAAATGTTAGATACTACATCCAGAATCTTGAATGATACTTTGAATTCAGTTATCACAGCATGCAAGATCTTCTGCACCTCCACCCATCTGCGAAACCCACAGATGTGTCATCTAACAGCAATAAACACATGAAGATTATTTATGATGACGTTAATAGATCAGCAGCCCCCACATAAGTATCCACATTAAGAGTACCTCACCAGTGTTAGGACTTAAGGGGCACAGTCACAGTATGACTCCAGTCTTGCACGATTAGCAATACATCACATACTGTAGCTCCTCATTACTCGTGTTCAACTGGCTTAGAGCTGAGAGACTTCTTTGTCATTTATAATTATAACTGCATGTGCCTACCTCTGGGCCACTCTAAACTCGTCTCTACTGAATAGGATTGTGTGTGTTATGCTATGCGAGCATGAGAAATGGAATCCAGAAGATTGTTTTTTAAAGGACGTTTTGAATGAAATGTTGATCCAGATCTAAATAAGCAAGCACACATATGCGTGGGATTGCTGTCTTGCAATCTAAAATAGTAGTGGAATAATGCTAATGACCACTTTTTATTTTCTTTTTAAAAATCTTAAAAAAAGCACTTGCAGTCAAGGTGAATGAGGCTTGTGAACAGTAGTGCCGAGCGACAGAAAAGATATAAAACTAAAAAGAAAAATGTCTGCGGAACGATAATGCAAGAAGTATGACCCGTGTAAATTTTCCAGCACTGGAGAGAACTCAAGGAGGGGGAAGGCCTGCGATCGGATGCCGAGGTTGCTTTGGTTCTTCTCAAAAGGTGAGTAACACCATGCCTACACCAGATGCAGCGCCGCGACAGCTTCAAGTCTGTTTACACCAGATGCGTACTGCTCGTGTCCGGTGTAGACAGCATCACTGATTATAATGACTTCTATAGTAGTATTTTGTTGTGCTGTAAGAATGGTTCTGCTTTTTTTACATAATTAATCATTGCCTGAGTTGCTTAGGCTACGTATGTGTGGGGCGGAGCTATGAAAATAGGGGTGAAACCCTTTTGGGCCTAGGTAGGGGTGTGTTTTATTAATACATATCAACAATTATCAACATTAGCTTCCAGAAATTGCTTAGCCTGCCTTTAAGTCTATAAGAATTGGCCTCTGTTTACTTCCATTGATGGTTTTTTAAATGTGTGTTTTAAATTATTTATTTTAATAATTAACCTGGAGTTTTTGTGGTAATTGGCATTGTGCTTCAAATGCTTTTATCTGAACAAAATATGTACAGAATATCTCTGTCAATTATGTTGACATTTTAAGTTTCATTACACTTCAGACACATTCAGAAAACCTGTCTGAAAAGTAAGCATCTGAATTTCACTGTTAGCTGTACAGAACTCTAAATTGGAACATGGTCTGTCTACAATTTGTAAACTCAAAAATAATTAAATACAGTATTAGTTTCCTAGCACTCCCAGCCATGAACACATCTTGTCATTTGCATCTGGTATCATAAAGAAGTGAGACCAGAGGAACTCACAGATAAGAATGGGCAATTATGATATTTGGATGACGTTGGCCAAAGATTTCAGTAATTTCCGAGATGTCAACAGGAAATGTGGAGGCACAGCAATGATAGTTACCGCATATAAAGAAAGAAATGTTTGTTATGATGCCTGGTAAACCAAGGACAGATATGGAACGCTAATTGTTTTTATGCAGAAATTACAGGGTAGATTCTCCAAAGAAAATTGTAGGAGCTTTCAAGGAGAATTCTTGTCTTAAAGGGCTAAACAATTTCATTGCAATCTGATGTCATTTCAGCACCTATTTATATGCACATTTGAGCCCCTAAAGTTAATAATATTTAATTTGTACAGAAATATATAGGTAACACTTTATTTTTAGGTGTCAAGATTGATTACCCAATTATGTGCTTGGTAGTAGCTGTTTTATTTCAGATGAAATAAAATGTAGGCCTACTAGCATTTGACTAAGTTATAGGGGGTGGGGTGTAGTGGATATACGTTTAACTAAAATAATTTAATTTAATTAAACCTCCATTCTTAAGCGAAAGCATGAAAGCCTGTTATTGACATTAGTCTTGCATTTAATTCACCCCAATAATATTTGCACATTTTCACTTACTTCACAGAGTAAGGGTCATTCTAAAATTAATATTAGCCACAAGAGATGGGCGTAAATAGATACGGTCAAGAGTGCCCTCAAGCTCCGCCAGAGACTCACACAGGATTCTTAGTTTACTATTGGACTTCATTTCCAATCCACCACTGCCCCATTTACACCACCATCGGACATCGTTACACACAGACTCAAATTCCCATCATGCATTGCTCACTCACACCTGCTAGCGCTTGCAATAAGCACCCACAGCTGCAGCCCATCACCACACCCATCAAACAACTGTTCTCTGCCTGGATATTCTACTCTGAGTTTGCCTGTCTCCATTGCTTCTGTCTGCCATTGATTTGATACAATCTTGATTAATTAAATAGTGTATGTCTATGTACTTACATTTATAATTATATTGTATCAAATCTGCAACACACTTTTGGTTACATAGTAGCTGTGTAACAGTAGCTGCCTACATCTACAAAATTACAAACCGTAGTTACAGGCTGTTCCATAACTTAGATACATGTATGTACTACGGCTACTACTGAGTACATAACTAACTGCTATGTATTATGGACACCTTAAAATAAAGTGTTACAGATATGCACTGTATGTGTACAAATAGCTGGGATTACAATTTATGGTTTTCTTAATCATTTTAACTGATTCATGCATTTTTTTTCTTCATTTTTTGAAAACCTGCTTGTGCAAAGTCATTTTGAACGATTCCTCGTAATGTTTTTGATTTCCCTGAGCTGAAATCCTCTCTATCTTTCTCTCTCATGCACACACACAAACACAGATGTTTTTGGCATTCACAAGCTGGAATATTTAAGGTCATGTCCCTTTTCCCCTTTTCAGCACTTCCCGACCCAGAGCATTTCCCACTCTCCCTTCTGTGTTGAAATCTGTTATTTTTTTGGTTCATTAAGAACAGAATGTGACATCAACTGAATGTGTTCTTTAATTTTAGTCCAATATTGCTAAACAGTGTGACCGCAGGATTGCATGAAGAGTAATCACTCGGATGATATTTACTCACTGTGGGATTGACACTGACATGATGGGACAGATTTACATAAGAAGAATGAGAAGAAACATGGCGGCGTGTTACTCTCTGACAGCTTGATGAACATGGGAGTTCATTTGCACATATTGTCATGTTTTTGAAGGAGGTATCCAGAGAATACAGTGTTTATTGTGTGAAGTGTTTACTGACTGTTATCTTCTTACATAATTGATGTGAAGAGCTGGAATTGCTTCTTCTGTTCTGATACAGTTTTTGATTCACAGATACAGACATCAAAACACAACAGATTTTGGTCAGAATATGTTCTTCCTGGCTTCTGTCGCTGAGCAATTCCACCTCATAAATTTACCAGTTTGTTGTGTATTAGCAGAGAATGTTTGTGAGAACACAGATGACATCTGCCAGGTAAAATCTGAAGCACACCAATTTGGGCTTTATCAGGGAGGATCTTGAACTCTGTACTGTGAATTCCAAAAACTCCTACATTTTCAGTGTTTTTTTGTTTTTTTTTACTACTGCGAGAGATGGTTTCTAGGAAATGTATTTTTGTAGCTGTGTAAAAGAACAGGAAACACATTAAACATTGAGAGTTCAGGATGTCTGTTTCTTCATTTCTGTTTTTTAATAATCCACTCACTCACAAACTGTGCTCATGTATATTAGCTGGTGGAAGAAAGAAATAAAACTACAATGCATTTGTATGCATATGTGCTCCCCCAAATAATATGTGAAATATGAACGTTAAAGAAACTTCTACTAACTATCAGTCATCAGTGGTCCTCAAAGTTGTGTGCTGCGACCCCTAGAGATCTGTAGAGGTATCGCATGTGGAGTGCGTGAGAATTCCTTAGTTCTTTTTTCTTTTATTTAAGAAAAAGATTGAAAAATATTAATAAGCAAGTAAGTAAGTAAGCAAGTAATGACGTTTGTAAGCAGTTTCCTCCCTCTTCTTATTATATGGTAAGGTTCATTGCAATTGAGAAAACAATTGTAAGAAATCGCTCAAGGCAGTTGGATCCAAGTCTCATATACTCAATGACAGACGAGACAAACGGGAGTTTTTACTCCAAACGGGAGTAATTACTTATTGTCTATTTTCAATCACAAATCTATTTTATAAACCATAATTTTTGTTTCTTATAACGTGTGAGTATACCACCTGTCGTATTTTACAACTAAAACAACCGGATTGCTCTGTTATCACTATTTTAGTTTTGATTTCCTGACCCGTTAGCTCATAGCCCGTTAGCAGCGTTACCAGCGTGGTATCCCCTAACCTTGTTAGCATTGTCTACACACTATTTACACACATTACCTGTGTTTATTCACAGTTTATTCACAGTTACTTGCTTTAATGGCGAATTTGTGTTCTACCTTTGAGTGCAGGTGAGGACATGTTCGAGCTGCACTTGTTGCAGCTCGAACTGGAGGCCATGGAGAAGCAGATTCAGGAGCTGCTGGAGAGACAGGCCGAGATAAGAGAGCGGAAAGCAGCGCTGGAATCCTC
>JAUYWG010000051.1:12073707-12084661 GCA_034779775.1 Enteromius afrohamiltoni
TGTTTAATCAAAATCAAGGTCAGACAGGCAAAGTTCAGTAACAGGGCAGACAAATCAACGCAGGACAGGCAGAAAACGTGGTCAGTAATCAGGCAGGAAGTTCAGGGCAGGCGACAAGAATCAGAATAACAATACACAGTCAAAATTAAACACGGGTAGACAAAATGGGAAGAAAACACTCAGAAAGGATGGCCGAGGCAAATCAAGACTTCGCGACTAGCCTCGGCCAAGATGGCATTTATATACAGTTCATAATGTAAAACACCTTGAGCGTGGGAAAAGGGTCCGGGTGGACACATTAGTAAGCGGGCGAAGGTTCCCGCTGCTGATGTCCAGAGAGATCCACAGAGGAGCGGCTCATAACAACAATATTTTATAACATATAATAATTTTTTCTTGTGTGTCCAATTAACATGGTAGGTTTCAATGGTGAAAGGAATTGTTTTAGGGAATACCAACTTAAATTTGGTTCTTTTGCTCACACAGAACTACTGTATGATTTTACAAGACATAGAATAGTGTCATCCAATTATATTTTTATGTAGTTTGGAGCTAGGAAGTTTAGAAATCCAGATGTTTCTATAGGTGCTCAACAACAAAACCTTATACAAACGTGGAGCATGGTTAATATTGAACCATTTTTATTTTCTTATTTAAATTTTCTAGTGAGCCAACCCTATTTAATCATTTTTTATTTATGTATTTATTAATTTTGGATATTTTAGAAGCCATTGTCTATAATTAAAATGTTTTATTGAATGTGCAGTATATTAAAACTGACAGAAAACACAATGTTCTTAACGTTTTCAGAAGACAGCAATTTAGATATATGGGCAGTAGGGTAATTGATTTGTGATAGGCCTGTTCTTTTAGAAAGAAAAGTGTATTCATAACCAGTGCTTTTCCAGTAATATTCTCCTATTATCATGCACACCTGTACACTGGATTGATTGAAAGGAAGACGACAGCATGTTAGGTGTACAAAGAATATTATATTATATATGTTACAAAATATCACAGATGTGGGCAAGAGAAACATATAACTGTTTCCGCTGGGACTAAATGTATTATGTGTGTGTGTGTGTTTGTTTTTCATGCATGTGTGTGACAGAGGAAAGAAACAACAGAACAATGTATGAGACAGACAATTGCAGAGAAGAATGAGGGTGGCAGAGTCCAGCCAATATGGAGCAATGCCATTGTAAAATACTGCAACCTACACACATAGACACCTACAATATGCTCCCAGGTCACACCGTTACATTACACACAAATTACAAACTTATTCTAAATTTACTCTGCCAATATAAATGCAGGTTTGAGGATGGAATTTGGCAACAGGCAATATGACAAAATCCAATGGAAGCCAAAAGAGAGGAAAAGAATGGAGGAAAGGAAGAGTGTATGATTATCATGTCATTGGCTGTATTTTATTGTTTTCATTTATTGCGTAATTTATAAAATAGGACAGAGATTACAGATTTTTGTCTTGGATAAGGGATGCACCACAACAGCGGAAGTGAAGTTTCAAATTCATTGATTAATTTGAGAGAAGCAGGTTAAATTATCCATGGCAAATCCATTTAATGAGCAAATAGGTAGAATGAAAGAGGAATTATTCAAAACCCGGTTAATTCAATTACTCAGCTTTCCCCACTAAATGCTACTGATCTAATTCCTCTCCATTAGTGTAATTATTTTCCTCTTTATACATCCCTCTCTCTCTCACTCTCTCTCTCTCTCACTCAGTCTCTGTTTGTCTCACTCTTTCTTTCTCCGTACAAGGTTAATTGCACGCTTCAAGTGTTTTAACCCTGTGACCCCTCTCTGTGACCTTCATGGGATTGACCTTTTCAGAAATCTGACAGCTTAATTGTTCATGCAAATATTGCTGCATGCTTTAGATTCTGCAAAACTATCAACTGATTGTACATTTATTATTAAAAAAATGCACATTATAGGAATGTGAAATTTGGAACAGGGGCTCGTTCTTCGTATGTTGCTTAAAACATCCGAGATCAAATGAGACATCCAAGATGATGAATAGTATAGCTGGATTGAGTTGTCTAGGATTATTGCGCTTCCGTGCGTTGGTTTAAAAGGCAACATGTATCGATAGTAGAAACAGTGATCACAACCCCTTCGATTGGTTGACGAAATGGCAAAAGAGCGAGCTCAATTTTCTTCTCAAGCAGAGCAAGAGCTTTTATTAGAGGGTTGTAAAGAATTACTACACAGCGTTTAGTGCCACCAAAAAAAAGATTGAATTTAGATTAAATTAATTTCGTCATATTTCAATATTATTGCGTCCGAGCGGCCGCTTCATGTTACTGGGATGAGATCTAAGAACTCGTGGAAACCGCTTAATACCAAGAATATGATATTTATTAAAATACTAAACAGGAACAACTTTTAACATCAACTCACACACTCAGTTGACATTCATTTGGAGGGCGCTAGCTCTCTTATTTAACTCCTGTTTAATACACCAAAGGCACTTATGTGGGATTATTAGCAGAAATGATATTGAGCGTAATATTCGCGGGGACATATACTTGGAAATAATATTTCTTTTTTTTTTTCATTTGATTAGTTAAAGTGCGCCACCCAAAAGCAATAAGATTAGTCCCTTTAGTACTTTTTAAACAAAGTCTCAGCTTCAGTTTTATATTGTGTCTTACAGTAATGTGCTGTTCAAGCTCTTTAATGATCAGATCGCAGTATTATATATACATATTCATTATTTGTAGCCTGTCACCCAGCAATTACTATAATGTTCTGCTTTGTTGCTTTTGATATAAAAGTAAAAACAGGCTATAGACTATATAGACTACGATATAATTTATAAGTCTCACTGTAATCGGGAGAATTATTGATTTAAATTGCAGCTTAAACTAAAGCCATTTCAGCTATATGTCAGGCTACAATATATATGTCATGTTATAGTATCCATATTGTTTGTATTTCGCTATAAAACTGCCAGATTTTAAAAGCAGAGGATATCTCCGAGTGCTCTTTATTCTTTAAAGATGTTATTCTCTAAATATTTAGACTTTAAGCTGGTAGTTTTGGATTCTTTTTTCTTTTCTTTTTTTTTTTCTCTTTTTTTTTTTGTGGCACTTAAATGCAGTTGTAAATTTCAAACTTTAATAAAGACTCCGGGAAACACAGTAAATGCTGCAAAAGCCAGGAGAGAGGGCTGGCAAACAGTAGCCAACAAATTAAATGCGTTAGTGCTGCCCATGTTACATGTTTTTTCCTTGACATGATATTTTATTTATATTTTTATATTTTTTATATATATAAAATATAAAAATATAAAAAATTTTAATAACAAAACAAATCCACAACAATCAAATCCAGCTAACTGAGTTAGCGAGGTACGAAGAACGGACCCCAGGTTTATTTTAGCATGACTTTTTGCAAGTAATCAGGAGCAAAGATAACTATGCCGTCCTTCAAGAACAAGCCCTGAGTGTATGTCCAAACTTTTATATTTTATACCAAATATTTTCCCATCAAACTGGTTTCATAGAAACAATGTTTTCCAGACACTTCACTTGAATTTATACAATTTCATTCTTATATTTTTGTATGATGTGCTTACACATCATTAAGTTTGTGGTGGACCTTATTATTGACATTTATGTTTGTTTTCAAAAAATCTAAATCAGTATTGGCAACTACTGTACATATGATCAAACATGGAGATTTTGGCAGATTTAGTCAATTTCTAGAGACGCTTTTGTCCCCAAAGTATATTGGCAAGTAAACCAGTGATCAGTGATCATAAAATGGTCCCCACAACGTGGTTTGAGGTTTTACTTTCTTTATGTGGGGAAAGCCCTCCCAAACAACAGTTGAGTGTTTTTAGGTGAGCTCCCTTTATTCAATCTGTTCTGCTTGACATTCACAGGCCGTTCTCATCTGTGCTTTGATTGGTCAATTCTACCGTGCCTATCTTCAAGGATGTCTTGTTATGCTTATCGAATACATCACACATAATTAGATTATCATGTCATGCACAAATGTTAACATTAATGCCAGGCGGACGTGAAGCTCTCACGGTCCGCACACATATAAGGCTGCTTTCATGGTGGATCAATCACTTTCTGCTGTGCTTCTCAGTATAAGATTATGGATAGCCAGCTGTTAACTTTTAGACTCTTAGACTTACCTTCCTAGACTTCGACTTATCTGAAGAATATAAGGTGTCTGTTATTACTTTAGTTTAACGACTAATTTTCAGTGGAAAACTTATGAATATTGAGTATGTAATTTCGTTACTGACTAAATGGTAATGAAATGTTGTTTTTGTCTTTTTGAAAGCTCTGATAGGCCTGTGGTCTCTAAAGAGAAAAGTTGATGCACTTTTCTGTGTGTGTGCAGGATTTCAGAAATCCTACTTATTGCTGAAAATATTTGTGATCATTTTTGTACAAACACTTGCTTTTTATTTTCTATTAAAAATACATTTGTTTTTATACAACTTGTTATTAACATGCAATGTTAAATAATAAAAGCCAGACAATCAAACTATTATTTGTTATAAAATAAATATCTGTAGACGTCAGTTTTTTTTATATCCAAACAATAAATTATTTTCAAAGTGGCTCTGTTATTATTTGAATGTTTGTAACAGAGAAGTAGTAATACTTAATCATTTTCTCTGAGCTCTGGCATCAACAAGGCATTTTCCAACCTGGTCTCCTAAAAATATGTACCTCTGTGCACTTTTTGTGCAATGCCCTTTTTTATGTGCCTTATTGCATGTTTTGCTGCAGTTTCAAAGAGAAATGTCTACTGAGTGGTGCTAAAACACAGGTTCAATTCGTGAACCCTTGCACATTTTTATGATGTTTATACAGTATTGCTGTTTTTACTACGTTAAATGTCTGGGGACTGTCACTAAAAGTTAATGCTCCGCCATTTTGGAAATATGCCCTACAACAAATCCAACACTAAACCTACCAGATAGTGTTAACAAATGCAAAACTTGTCACTTCAACTTATTTTTACACAGTTTTGAACTGCTTTGTCGAACCGTAGTTACACAGGATTTTAACCAGAGAACCAGAGCTCCTCGCATCTGTACTTGATGTACTCTGAAGTCACATGATATTCCTCAAGTAATTATGCGAAAATTCCACTTTATTAATTGAAACTCTGTAAATTTGTGTGAAAAGGTTTTACTGCCTCTAGTGTTCATTTCTTTTAGAAACTGCAGTGTTATGTACTTAATGGTATGCATTTCATGTCTCTGTAAAATGTGCACCCAGGTACGTTTATGCCATGAGACCAGGTAGGCATTTTCATCTGCTGTCATTCACTGAATATTTTTTTCTTTTTCGGACTATCCCTATAAACCATAGAGATGGTTGTGCCTGAAATCCCAGTAGATTAGCAGTTTCTGAAATACTTAGACCAGACTGTCTAGCACAGCTAACATGCCACGGTCACTTAAATCAGCTTTCTACCCATTCAGCAGATCGTCTTGACCATGTCGAAATGCATTGAGTTGCTGCCGTGCACATTAGATTGTGTTAGATTTGCATTAATGAGCAGTTAAACAGGTTTACCTAACAAAGTGGGTAGTAAACTGATTTTATGTTCTATCCATTATGCCTGAACATTATAAAGCAATACCTGACTTGAGTTCTAAGATCTTTCCTTGATTTTGATTAAAGCAAGCGTGGGAGATATTAATGGATAGAGAATTGGTTTTCAGAATAGAAATATAGGCTAGTTACTAAAGCAGCCGCTTAAATGTCCTTGAAGTATTTTTGACAGGATTGGATTAACAGGCTCTTTCTTATAACTTCATATAAATAACAGAATGTAAGTGATTAATTGTGGCATTTGTGAGCAAGACACATTACCTCCCTTGTTCGTGTTACCTCTTTTTCCACGTCACTGTCTTGTCATTCAAAATACAATTAATCACAGCATCCCCTCTAAATTCACCTCATCTACCCCCTGCTTGCTTTTCTGCAGGCTAAGACTTTGCAGCTGTGCAGGGTTTGTGTCCAGATGGTTAAATTCCTAATGGACAGCTGAAATGCTTCCACTTCAGTCTCTCTTGAGTCCCAGAATTCTCATAATCATGATAACAGCCCTGAGAGGATTTAACTACTTGGTCACCTTTGTTGGGAGAGCAATGATGGAAAATGTACTCATTTCTTGGTGCAAAATTGCTGATTTTTTTTTTTTTTTTTCATTTTTGATTTGATAATGCATTGCAGCATAGAGAGAAAGAGAGAGAGAGAGAGAGAGAGAGAGAGAGAGAGAGAGAGAGAGAGAGGGGAAATCTGGATTATGCTATTACAAATCACCAAGAAATAGATATTGTGAGATTTTAGCCCATGATAGGTTGAATGCAGATAAAATGAGACATTTAAAGAGACTATTTTGATTATGTATTCGAAGTATCTACTTCCGAAGTATTGCGAGTTTGGCGTGCTTTCGGGGGGGCAAGCTGGAAGCCCGGCTGACCCCGGGCCCAACTGGCTGTACCCCGTAGTGAGGGTAGAGCTCAGCGTCAGGCTCGGACCCCGCTCACCCCGCACCCCCCCACTTTTTTTTTTTCTTACATGCCTTTGATCTTACATTTTCTTTTGACTTTTCTAAACTTTTTAAAATAACTTTCTCTTTATTAGACATTCTTTTCCACTTTTGCAGATTTCAACAAAAGAGAAAAGAGACGTGCAAGAAAAATGATCACAGTGTTATAATTGCTAGGTTTGGTTGAACTGTGGCCAAAAATTCAGCTTAAAATTTTCTCTGATAGGAAACAGTATGAATGAACTTAAGAAAGATAGAGCAAAGACAGGTATATATATATATATATATATATATATATGTCTCTTTGTGTGTGTGTGTGAGAGAGAGAAACTGTTAAATTTTCTGTGCATTATAGATGAGTGTCTGTCACTCTGGAGGAGAGTAGTGCATTATGGGTATCTGTGAACAAGGGCTGACATTTACTTTCTCTTCCTATTGCCTCCTGTCACATTAGGCCTCATTGCTCTTCTACTAATATTAATAAATTTTAACAGCCTTCCCACAACCTCCCAACGCATGCATACAGCACACCCCAACAAATGCAATCATTTAACACACGCAAAACATTGACTTTAGCACACACAGACTCATATTTTCATTCATTATATCCTATATACGAAGAGAGATAACACAATCTCAAGGAAATCTACACAGACACACACACACTGCAGGTTTTGTGCCAGGAAGCTGAGCTAGGGATGTGGCAGAGGGATTTGAGCGTGTGTGTGTGTCAGTGTACATGAAATCAGCTTTGTCTTTTGCCTGGCACTAGAAGGATGTCTCTCGTTAAGACTGACTCACACACACGCATACATTTGCACGCACATACATACTCTTCCGTTCAAGTCTTAGACAATCATTTATGTCTATTGTTATTGAAATCAGTCATAGTACATCATGTTTTGTGTTGTTCTGTAACAGTTACTGGTATTGTTCTGTACAGAGCAGCCCTTCCATCCAATGGTATCTATTACAGTAAGAGCTGATAACTGAACAACTTCACTTGGAATAGCTTGTTCCTAAGTTTTATTAAGAATTTTTGAATGATAAAGTAGACTTTTTATGATGTTATTTAAACCTTTCCCCCCTCTCTTTCCAGATACACTTTACTTATTCAGTCCATCACAGCAGACATGAGAGACAGAGTCAACAACAAACTGACCCATACAAAGACAAAGAAAAAATACTGTTTTTCAGCATTGACGATAACACTACTGAGCAACAAAGCTGTTGATTTTCCATTTTTAGGTTCTTCAGTTGTGTGTCTGGGTTTCTGCATTCTTGAGAATACAAATACATTCTATAATTGATTATGCTGCATTCCAGGCAACCCATAACCCATAACCCTGGAACGGCAGTCAAACCTTTGACATTCCACCAGTGAACTCATACTAGTGTACACTAACATAAGTAGTACACTAACATAAAAGGTATAACAGCTGCTCTTGCCTTACGTGCCATTTTTCCTCCATTTCCCTCAAATAAGTAAAGAAAGCACCTTTGGTGATTGTAAATGAGCATGAGCTCGTTTGAGTTTGTTTACATCAAGCTACCACAATTCCTTGCGCTAGGAAAGAAGTTGTGAGTCGTGGTTTGAAGTTAGAACACAGCATAAGTTCCTTGTGGAATTTTAAAAGGTTCTTATGTAAAAAAACAAACAAACAAAAAACTAAGAGGTTAGGTTAGACTAATAATGAAGTATTTAAGACATTGATTCACCAGTCGTTTCAGTCAAGTGATAATGACTGTAATGATTAGAATGAAATGTAAAAACATCAGGGATTCAATTTTTATTGTAAGTCTGTAGTTCAGAGCCTTGCAAAAATGTATCAACAGCTTTTGTTTAAAAATCTATTTATATAAGATTTATTTATGGCAATAATAATTAAAGTAATAATTGTTCTTAAGAATTATCAAAATGTCTAAATCATGGGACTACACTTTAGACTTCCTTAGACACTCCTTCCTCCCCTCAAAAAAACGTCTGATTAGACATGAATTCCTGCAATCATTTGAGCTCATTATCTTTGGTGGCAGGGGGCGTAATAATGTAGCTGCACCAATTTATTCAGAGAACTTTGAGAAACACGTGGCCAAGAAGAAATTAGAGAAGATCAAAAGATAATGGAGTCCCTCTTCAGTATAAATGAGCTTTAATTCAGATCGACTATATCTTTTACTTGCATTTTGCTTGTTTTTACACCTAATTTGTTTAAATGGCACAGACAGTCTTTATGCTCTGCATGCGTTGTCTCATTCATGCGGACCAGCACAAACTCTTTCAGGTTTCCAACAATTAACTCTCTCAGGAGGCATTCTAACTACTAATGTACCTTGTAATAATCTTTGGCAGTAATTCATTAGTGATGTATTTCATATTCAGCATGCACCCTGATGAGCCAAGAAGAATTGCCCAAACACGACAGCAGAGGTTCCAGTGCACACAAATCACAATGTCTTTGTAGCTACACGTTTGGTCCCATAAGACTAAGAACAACTTTATATTAGCCTGATAATAAACAGTGAAATGGAAATTGCCATTGTTCATTCCCAGGTTATATTTATGCAGTGAGAGCGAGCATGACCTGCAGTGTAATTATGTAGTGTTACAAATTCATACTCACTCCTGCAGTAATTGAAAGATACATGTGCTCTGAATGGAGAATTCATGCTTTAGTCTGCATTACCTCTGGCTGTTTGGTGATTCATAATATCAGCTTAACAATGAGATTCTTTGAACTTGTTCCTAGCTTTCACACCATCTTAGGCAATTTCTCTGCAGGATTTTAAGCTGTCAAGTGGTCTGATGCCTCATTCAAGAGCTTTTAAAATTCTTAGAAAACAGCCAAAAATTAAACCTCTCGCTTTGCAGAGAATAAAATACCTTTTTTTTGGCCCGTCAAAGGGTGACTGGTTTGCTGCGAGTTTGCATCTGCTTTAACAAGGATTCACATGTTTAGTGCTCTGTTCTGTGTGATATTAATTTCGAGATGTGAAATGTTTCATGTCAAGTATGAATATTTTTCTGGTTTTGGTGCTTTTACTGTTATGTAAGGGAGAGTAAAGTCGTTAGACAAGCTGGTCCTAGATGGAGTGAGATTTATAGAATTATATTATAGAATTATAATTACAGAATTTATAGAATTATATAAATAATTATTTTTCTAATAAAATATTTTATTAATAAATAAAATATTAAATAGCATAATGCTGGTTTGTAGAAGGGTTACTATAATGTTGCACAACAGAAAATAATTCTGCAAATGTTGCAATGTAAGTTTTTAGAGGTGACTTCTGGTAGGTCTGTGTCCACTTCAGCAAGGTTAAATAAGAATATGTCTAACATGTATTGTCAGACATTTTTATAAATTATTTGCTTGGAAACTTAATTTAATCATACTACCCAACAATGTACTAAAACAGTGAAAATATGTTGTGAAGTATCGGGAGTATATAGTAAATACAATATAGGGAAGTTTATTATGACCATACTGTTATTTATTTGTTCATGCTCATTTCCCATATTTTTACATTCTAAAGTATATTTTTAGCAAATCTCAAAATTGTCATATAATGTTATGATGCTTAAATTCAAATGTAACATTGAGCAGTTGATTTCAATGTTTAGTGCCTTATTTGTTTTTTGTTAGTTAGCAAAATATAGCTAATATTAATCGTATCACAGGTATCATCAGCTGTACTTATTTAATGTCCATGAATGGTCAGTCTGATAGAGAACTGTTGAGTGTTATTCATTTTTGTAAAGGTTTTATTACATAGAATGTTTGTCCTTTAATCATAATAATCTTAATCTACTAAATAATACAGTCACCACTGAGATATTTCATACAAGGCAAAAAAGGAAAATGTATTTTTTTTCTATTTATATTGTATCTTTCATGGCAGTGGTTATTTTGCTGAATGCAGAGGTTTCAGGGAATTGCCAAAACTGCCATTAATCACAAAGAATCACATCCCAGTATTATTCCCGACAGCAGATGAATAATTTATTTTTGGGATAATGCAGTATGCTCCTCTGGATAAAGTCCAAAATTGTTCATATGCAGGGCTGTTCTCAGTGGGGAATTGACAAGGGATGAGAGGCTTCCTCTGCCTAGGTAATACAGAAGTTTCAGAGCAATAGGTCAGAAGAGCACAGGGGGATAATGCAAACATTGCCATTGATTGAATGTGTGTGGCCAATACTTTATTTCAAAGATAGTAAGACGTGAACGGAGGACAATATTCTGCTAACTCAGCCCTCGTGTATACGCCTGTCAGACTTGGTTAGAAGACCATCTGCTGTTCGTCTTCTAGTGTGTGTGTGTGTGTGTGTGTGTGTGTGTGTAAAGGTGAATATTTGTCTTTTTATAGAACCAATTAAAATGGCACA
>JAUYWG010000051.1:12089320-12110198 GCA_034779775.1 Enteromius afrohamiltoni
AGATAGATAGATAGATAGATAGATAGATAGATAGATGCTTATTTGTGTATGAAGGGGTTTTCTTAACGCACTGATTGCATGGCAGCGCCAAAAACTGCCCACGTTCCGTTGAAAGCTTTATTACTCTCCCTCAAATCCCTCCTTCGCAGAGAGAGAGAGACAGAGAGAGAGAGAAACACAGAGGAAACCTCTGCTTTACTCTCATTTGGACTCAGCTCAGAGCGCGGATCGTTTCGGTGCAGAGAAAGAGCATCTACGATCGGACATGCAGCAAATTCGTCAGAGAGTTGACCCGTCAACTGAAGACGCGCGCACTCGTTTGAAACTAAGCGAGATGAAACATCACTCAGATTAAAAAAAAAGTACCACAGTACTGAACTGGCACTGGAATGTGTATTTTCAAAATAAGACGTGACTTCAGACGTGACTTTTTGTAGGCTGTTTGAGAAAGAGACTATCTCAGTTGAAGTGTTTCTTGTGTTGGATATAAACAATAACGCTAAACGCTCGTGCCCGTGGGACTGAAGAGTCCTGGCAACTCCAAAGCAACATCCAATAACGACGTCGGGGCTGGAAAGCAGCTGCTTGTCTCTTCTTAAAGAGGAAAACAGACAGAGGATGTGACACAAGTATGAGACAGTGTTGCCGATTAGCAATCACTGAAATATCGTATTTTACCAACGCCGTCCAGTACTGACGGAAGCGACCGGACCAACGCGCGGAGAGGTCCTCTGGCTCTTCCACCCGGTGTAACCCCTGTGAGATCACCTCCAAATTAACCTGGCCGTCGCTGGAGCCCGCTCATGGGTGACGCTGGACCGGATGGCGTGCTACTATCTCGTGATCAGCTCCACGCACCTTAGCAATGGACACTACCGGAGCATCAAAGGAGTTTTCCGGGGTCCGCTCTGCAAAAGCACCGGAGGCGAATCACCGGTAATAATACTCAATCGTCGTTTTTGTTTATTAAAGATATAATTACGATGCACTATTAGGAACTCATTAAGCACAGTTTATTGGTTTATATTACGTTTATGTTTAAGTTCCCAGTTGTTCTAAGTTAAAGTGTGTTTGTAAAACGCAGTGACAGATCTGGACATAGCTATACTTAAGTGGGAACACCTTTGAATGAAATATAAAGAAGAGAGGATTTACTGACCTATGAAACCCATGCCATCAACATGACCTTCACTTGTAAACTGCATTAGACAGCAAAATCCTAAAAGCACTTTGTTTTATGTAGTAGGGATGAGGGAGTTTACTGTACTGTGTGTATGCAATGTCTAAAGCATCACTGCTTCTCAGATGTCAGGCTTGTGAGTCTGTGAGGCATTTGTGACTTTATTGTGCCGTGATCACAGACCCCTGACGCTTTGCTAACAGAGACTGATGGCAGGTCTTGCTCTGCTGGGCTCAGACTATTGAGCTGTATGTTAAACTTTGACCTCAAGCACTGTTCTGGTACCAACCCACATATAGATGCCACAACATTGTGTTTACAAGCCTCAGCAACTAAATGGGAAATTCATTGATGGTTCTAAACCTTCGTAGAACAGCATATGTCTATCATATTTGAGGTTGTCACCTGCCCTAAAAACATTTGGTCTAGAAAGTTTTCTAGTTTTTCTAGTTTTCACTCAGAAATTGCAAAAAATAATAACAAAGTATTATTTTCCCTATAAAACATAATCCAATAATCTTTATTTACATTAAAATGACATGGTATACTAAACTTAATTGGTGTAATAGTAGCTAGTAAAAAGGCAAATGGCGTATACAATTTTGAAGCAGAAAGAATAATTTTTTTTTTGTAAACGTTCTTTTACTACTTTGAAAAATTATTTTAGCTGTATTTGTCATCCATATGTATGTCTAATTCTTTGCAATGCAATGCACAATTTAAAGTCCAGCATAAATACACAAATTGAGACTTGTACTTGTTGTACCTCATAACTTGAGATAGGTAAGTGTGTGTGTGTGTGTGTGTGTGTGTGTGTGTTTTCTATTTGGCCTGCTCTACAGGGTGAACAGACAGTGCAGGCTGATTGGAAAGAAGCTGGGCTCACTGGTGATAGTTTTGATGGGTAATATTAGAGCAGCTGTTGTGAAGGGTGCATTTGCTCCAGCTTAAATCAGAGTGCCATGTTCACTCTAACTCAAAGCATGAGGAGCTCACACACACACAAGATCATGCAGGCACACATTCACACGACCAAAGACTGCAGAATGACATGCTCGGGATTCTCGGTCGCTTTGACTGACAGCCTCTGTTGTCTTACATCACATGCACATTAATAATCGTTGTCATATGTTGCAGTGATGTGTTCTCAAAATGTCAGATATGCAATAAATCATTTAAGCTTTTCTAAATGTTTTTAACATAATAACCCGGGCACTATGTAACATTTAGGGTGCTTTGTGTAAAAAGATTAGGAGCTGTGAAGGCCAAAGAGAAAGCTTTGGGAAGTGTTCGCATTCATAGAGGAAGAAACATTGGTGGTTATTCAAAAAAATGGGCATGTCATGCTCTAGTTGTTCTCTAGCCCAGCACTAGAGGGCACCTCACTGGTGCATAGATTTCAGGTTTTTGTTCAAGGTGCAGTGATATACAGTACGATGTTGTCTGCAATGAGGAAAAGAAAAAAATCTAGTTTAAATCATGCGCCAGAGAACTGATCTTGAAATGCATTTAAAAAAAACACTTATGCACTTCAAAACATCAAAAATAATTATAAATGATCAGTTTCAATCATAAATGCAGTACTCTGTATGAAGGGCCGTGTCTTGTGTGAGATTTACTGCAAGGCAAGCACCCATTGCTATGATTGGCTAACATCTTGCATATGCATATGAAATGAGAGTTACATGTGAAACTCTCTAGAAAGTTGTTGTTGTGGTTTTACTGTAACAGCTGTCAGTGTTAATTACAGCCTTATTTTTAGAAATACTCCCATAGCGTCAAATGTTGTAGTGCTGCAGTGTAGCCAAACACAGTCATGTCTACAGATCGTCTATTTAATCTCCTTGTTGCAATGTGATTTCCCATATACTTTAATTACAGTATAACTAACCTAGTGTAGTTATACAATGTAAATAGGAGACTTGTTAAGCAGTGTCTTCTTTGTCAATGATTATAAAGGGAGTATTGGTGAAAATGCAGATACTATATCACTGGTTAAAATTCTCAAATTGAAATTTAATTTTAGATCCTGAAACTTCAGAAAGGTTGACAGAATAAAAAATATTTTAAACTGGAGGGTAAATTTTGAGTTTTCAAAATGTAAACTATGCTTTTATTACCTATTATATGTGCAAATATCAAAAACATTTCGATTTTTAAAGTTTCAATTAGGCAGCAGAAAGTACATGGACACTTGATCCCCATGTCTTTTATTATGTTATTCCACATAATTCCACATTATGTCTTCCACATAATTTGTAGTTTATAAAAAAACAAACGAATATTTTAAAGCATAAGCACTGGATACAACTTGTCAAACATTTCCCTGTATCTCTGCATTTGACAGCACATTTTGTGAACAGAGGTTGTTGTTTTTTTTTAAATGCTGCATGCAAAAACCCCGCTATTCATTTTGTACAGCGCAAACAATAAGCGCAAAACCTTTTTTCCTTTCTTTCTTACTTTCTGTCTATTGGAAGCTTTTGCATATGTGAATTAAATTTTTTATGTATTCTTTGACCCACTCAAGGGGGTTAATCCAAGTTCTTTTCCGTCTATATCAGCATACAAAGAAATAAATGACAGTTTCTGTGCAGATTCTGCTCATAAAAGCCTTTAAAACCTCGAAAACAGCTGAATTCAACACTAACCTTACCGAAATGTTCCCCATCATTGAGTCTCCTGTTTAACTCATTGGACTGGAATCTCTCAGTCTCAGTCAGGTGTCCCAGAGTACTTATTTGGATCAGCTTTCCGCTACAGTAGTCAACACCTGTTTGTATGCCCTGTGGTTCAGCCAGTACCATCAAGCTTGTCTTATGGGGCTCCATCTCAGCTTTTTGAGGGGAGAGGCTCCAAGCAGATCTTATGCTGAACTAGCTCAGTATCTGGGTTATTCCCTCTCACTCCGCCCATGACGCTGTGTGGATGTTTGATGTTGAGCTGCAGCAGGGACCCGGTTTGCATTCCAAACTGCCGTCTCCCACCGCATTTTTAAAACATGTATGCCACTGAAGAGTTGATATGTTGATAGGTCTGCCAGCATGAGTGAGACACAAATGCACAATTTATGTGCAGAGGCAACGAGTTTTAATTAGTCCTAAAACATTGCAGCTATTGCGTTAGAGTGAAGGGGCTTGTTAGTTTGTGTTGGCTGCTGCTGAGAAAAGGGTATTTCTTCATTGGTTTATTTGCATTATATTAAGTTTTTTTCAATGCAAATCACCGCCATTTATTTAAAATCTTTTCTAAAATAATGTCTGTCTTTTTATGTCTTTTGATGGTTTTCCTGCGTTCTTATTAAATAGAAGTATTTTCATTTCTTAAAATAATATGTTAATGGACACAAGCTTTTAAATGGTGGTATATATTTTTAATAAAAAAAAAAACTTTTTTTGTTGTAATAAATAACATTTAAACTTTTTTACACATGGTGCGATCAAAATCCTTGTTGAAAGTAATAATCAAAATGTGCACTCCCAGATGTATGCCCACTAGGTGGAAAAAAAATATGACTTTGTACGTGGTTTCACAACATGTTTTTCAAAACAATACGAAACCAACAAGAGTACAAAGAGTAATTTCCTGAGCATCCGGCACATGTATTTCAAACTCGCCTTTTCTTTCGGGAAAAGTTTGGGAAATATTAGAGTGATGTGAAAACCACTGGCTACCTCATGCCTTCTTAGTTACCAAGGATATTTCACTGCTATTCTGTAGGTATGGATTAAGGAGTTTGCCATTGGTGCTCCGTGCATATTCTTCTGACCCGCTGCCAGTCGACTTATATAATGACACACTGTGCTTTCTAGTTAAAAGCTGCCAGAGAAACTGTTATCTGTGATTCCAAGACTTACAGTTTGACACAGAACCCAGTAAAGAAATTAATTACCAAAAACGAGCAGGTGCTCCTAAGTTTCTTTTGGCCCCGTAGGGCTGTCATGTAGGGAGGCAATTGTCCAAGTGCACACTACAAACACACACTAATGAGCGTATACTGTAGTAAGTTCTTTTTTTAATTAATCATAAGTCAACTTAGTTGCTATATATATATATATATATATATACACGCTGTATATGTGTTTTATATATGTATATACAAACACTGTAATATAGCTACACTTTCCGTTCTTAATTCGTTTTAAAATCTCCTTGGACAATCATATTTACTCACTTTACAAGCTTGGATATCTTGTTTTGGCATGGTTCAGTGTTACAGTATGCCCTATATATAATGTTATATTATGTTAGTGCTGTTATATGGCTTTATAATAAGTTGTGTTTTAAACATTTAAAGGTTATTTCGATACTTAATTAGTTTTTTTCTCTGTATCTTACATTGCAAATGGCTTACTAATGATTCCAGCCATTCTGGTAATGAGTGGCTACTGCTGTACTTAGCTCAGCTCTTTTTGAGTAGCATTAGAGCTGTTGCTGTGCTAATGTAGTGTAGCAGGCGCCGTTTAATATTCAGCCCCAGGCCCCATGTGCAGCCGTCTTCTGAGTTTGCCTGTCTGAAACTCTTTGTGTTGGGGTCCTGACGTTAACACGGCCAGGGAACTCTAATCACACAGGAAGGCTAATGAATCACTCTCTCCGTTCAGCTTACGGTGCAGAAAAATACAAACAAAAGCCTGCAAACAAACACACAGACTCCGCTTAACACACACACAGACGGACCCTTTTCACTTAAACACATTTGTGGGTCATTTTAGCAGTGCTAATTTGACCGATTAACTGATTAAATGCTTTACGAGAGTCTAATTAATCAAAGAGGTCATCCTATATTCGCATTCACACACAGCGGCACGTAACAGCAGCTCCCTGTGCCTCCAGTCTTTTTGCTTTTAAGCTGAAAAAAAAAAAAGAAAATCTGACATAGTGTGGGAGGAAGTAACAATAGACGAGAATCCATTGTTTTCAAACCGTAGGCAGAATTGGATGTTCATTAATGGCCCTCACTTACTGTAATTATGCAATGAATTAAAAGAAAGGTGAGGCAGAATATAGAACGAGAGGGAAAGAGAAAGAGAGCCTGAGGCTGACGCAGTATCTCAGCCTCACACTGTTTTAACAGGGTTGGTGAGAGGCAGAGAGAATGACAGAATGGGTCTTGCTGGATACCGGAAAATACACAGTCTAAATGGCTTGAGGATTTTCTAACATGTTTGAAAGCAATTTGTCCAGGCACTCAAAGGCCATTCTAATCAGGGGGAATGATTGTTAATGGCCTGTAAGTGTTTCTAAATGGGTTTAGAGGAGAGAGAGGGAGGAGGAGAGAGAAACACATTCACATCTGTCTCTAAGGTGCCTTGTTTCCTCTTTGTCTTTCCAAGAAAATATTTTCTAAGAACAATGGTTAATGATAAGCTTAATTTAAGGAATGAATGCGAAGCTGATTAACAAGATAGGCAAGAATATCATTCAAATTATCATCTTATTCCACCGATCCATATCTCAGTCAGGCAACTGACTCTTACATTATGTAAAAAAATAAATAAATAAATAAATATATATATATATATATATATATATATATATGTAATCTGAACCGTATTTCAGGTGCCGTATTCCTCTAAAATATATTAAATTAAAACAGAAATTGTACTTTGTAAATATTATTTAATTTGATTTATTTTACACGCTTGAGGTTGTGCGTTCTTGGGCTGAGTAAAAATCGTCCCTAGATGAATTTGGGAGGTCGGGTACTAAAGTAGCTGTAACAGTGAGTTGCTAGAGTAAGTCTGTTGTCATGGGGATAACATTACCAGAGGTAAGGGTGAAAGTTGTGCAGTTCACTTGATAGACCACTTTTTTTGCTGCATTAAATGATTGGAAAAGAATGAGTGAAGCAACACGTGAGCACTTGTGACTGGAGCTGGGCTGTGTGTGTCAGGTTTGTGAGTTGAAGGTGAAATGTCCCCAGGACGGTAAAACCTAAAAAAAAAACACAATTGGATGGACCAGCAAAAAGTCCCCATAAGAAAAATAAGGTTAAGAATCACACATCAAACTTGGAAATGTAAAAAAGAAAAAAAAAAGAGAAAAAAAAGTCATTACTTCAGTCTATAACAATAGAAGTTGGCTTAAAGTAAAAATGTATTTGTATTTGTTTAAAAAAGGAGATGATAAATGTAGCCAGCAGAAATTAAAGTTAAATTGTATGCCTGTCATGAGTTTTCCAAAATGCAGTGCAGTAACCTCTTCAGAATTGCAATGTGTGCTGACAAAGTGTTGTTAAATTAATAGTATTTTGAAACACAAACTAGCTTAAATTAGCATTAGATGACAGCAAAGTAATCAAAATGTCAAATATGGAAATTGAGCATACTAATTTAAATATTCTGATAAAGATGAATCTTTTATTATCAGCCGGTAATGTGTATGATAAGAAATGTATCCAATAAATTGTGCATCCCCAGTATGCTTACATCTCACCTTCTGTTATTATCCTAGAGCTATGTGTCTTTATTCATGATTTGTGTGTCAAGATGAATTACTGTCTAGTGGATCACTGTTATGTGTGTGTGTGTGTGTGTGTGTTTCTGTTGTTGCAAATGTTTGCATGAAGTTGTTGTGGAGCACTAATTTTGAGTACAAAGCTGAGGAGAAGCCATCCGTTGAGAGTACTAATTAAAGCCTGGAGATTTTTCAGACAGCGTGTCCTGACATTTAGCCACACAGTAACCTGCAATAAACAAACTTCAAGAGAGAGGTTTATATATGAGTTATGCTACCTGTCATTGTCAATACAGCTGCCGATGTACTCGATGAACTAGAAGATTTCTCCAGAGAGAGACTGTGTGTGTATTTTAGTGGGCGATGAGGAAAGACAAGTGAGAAGCCGAGGAATATGGTGATGGTACAACAAGCAAGCTCATTTTAATTCGGCTGATAAGGCTGTAACGGGGTAAATTTAATACGGCGGAAATAAAATAACATCCCTCCGACACTTTGAGAGTGGAGGGAGACTCATTCTCTGTTTTTCACCACCCAAAACAGTGGAATGAGAGCTAGCCATGCTTAATAACAGAATTAATTATGCTTTCCTTTTCCGTTTCCTTCTTGCAGACACCAGAATAAACCACACTTCAGTTTATTGGGCCAATCCCAAATATTCCCTGCTCCATCAGAACCGCTTTGTCTCCCAGGACGCTGCTTCACCGTAGCTGTTTGCGACATCTCTCTCACGCACATGTTTCTGAGAAACCCGTTTACCTCAGAAGGTATTTCAGTGGTTATTAGTAGATGTAGGGAACAGTAATTGCATTGTCACAGCAAGCACCAAAAAAGCATACAGGCTCACTAATCAGCAGTTTAACTACTGCATCAATCACCTTATCTCTGCTCTGCTATCCATTAAGCATCTTGACTAACTGTGCTTGATAATTTATTCGTAGATGGGAGTCTGGGTACAAAATTAACTCTCGAAAAGAACCAAGTGTGAATAGAAATTGGCTTTTGCAAGTAAATGAAATGGAATGACTTGCCAGTTGGCTTGCAGCCTTATAAGGGAATAAACAGCTAAATATTGTCACAGTGACATTACAAATAATGCAAAACACTGATTTATGGAAAATATTTAGGTCTGGTAAAATTTCACTTATTTTTAATGGTGTGTTGCTTTGAGTTTTAGTATTAACATGAATTGAATTGAATTGATTTGTAAGTACATACAGGGCTGGACTGGGAGTAAAAATCAGCCCTGGCATTTTATGGTCCGGCCGGCCCACCACCACATATAGCCTACCATATACAGTTCTGGAAAAAAATAAGAGCTCACTGCAGAAAAAGTTTCTTTTGGGTTTTATTCTTAAAACTGTTAATCTCACCAATACAAAGTATATACAGCATGATGCTCATTGAATCCTTGTGCCAGGAAAGCTAGGATTGAGCCTTTTTTTTCTTGATTTAAAACCTTTCTTTTCACTGTTTTCAGCATGTTTAGTGTTTATTTTTACATTTCTAATTATGTTTTAAAGACTTCTAGTATTTTTTACCATCTGGTCACACCGCAAGAGGATAGTGTTGATTACAGCAGTGCTTTTTATACATTACCCATTAAATACATTTGGATTCAGGTGCTCACCAAATAAGTACCTAAATAAACAGAATGAAGTATGTTTGTGTAGAAATTTAACAAAGATTGGCATGAAATGCTTGTCATACTCAGAGAGATACTGATTTAGGAGCAAATTACTCTTATTTTTTTACAGAGCTATATATACAGGTCCTTTTCAAAAAAATAGCATATTGTGATAAAGTTCATTATTTTCTGTAATGCACTGATAAACATTAGACTTTCATATATTTTAGATTCATTACACACAAACTGAAGTTGTTTCAAGTAGTTTTATTGTTTTAATATTGATGATTTTGGCATACAGCTCATGAAAACCCAAAATTCCCGATCCAAAGGGGGGATCCAAAAGCTCCCTACATTTTGCTGCTTTTGCGTCTTTTCTCCCGCAGCTTCTCTGCACCCCCTTTGCTCTTTTCTGGTTCATCTATTGTTATAGATGGACTCATCTCAAACTCCGGTCGAACTCTAAATAGCAGATGAGGGCTGGACAGGAGGGAGGCAGGGCGTGACCTGAGATTTCATTGGACTAGCTCAATGTCCTTTAAGACAGTCAACCAATGGGCTGTGATTTGTGTCTCAGTTACTCCACCGTGGAGCCTGTTAAGAGATGATTAGATGATTTGCCTGGTTGCCAGATTACCAGTCCAGCCCTGTGTACATATATGTATGTATGTATAACTAAAGACTGATAGAAGGATCCAAAAGTAAAAGTGCAAACTCTCTTGATTTCATGCAGCTAAATGAGAGTCTCTATTGATCTAATCAAAACATACTCAAGCACTCTCTTAGGAAATCTCCTGTTTGTGTTAATTGCATAAGTGAACAGGGTTGCCCTCAAATGAACTGCACTCTCTCTCTCTCACACACACACACTCTCACAGTGACACAACGTTCAACAGTAGCTTCAACGTGTGCATCCTGTTTGTTGATTAGAAACTATATGATTAGAAGCGCTGCTCGTTATCTACTTCACACTGTGTTATTAAGCTCCTTCGTTCATCATAACTGGGATTTATGATCTCCTGCAGAGATTGAATGCACAACTGCAGGTTTCGACACTCCTAGCACTCTTATTCCTTTCATTACTCAAGACAGGAATGAAGGAATACGGATGAAAAGCTTGTTGTGTGTGTGTGTGGGTGGGTGCCATGGCCTTAATCACAATCCTGACCAATCAGCATGATGAAAAAATAATTCTATTAAAAGATACAAAGGTAAACACTGGTAATTAATTTTGTTGGCCTCTTATTAACCCCTTTCTAATCCCTTATCCTCTCGCACCCCCCTTCCACACAAACACACTAGCCTCGGTGGCTATGCTGTAGCTTTCAATAACGGCTATAGTTATGACATGAAATGTGGGATAAAAAAAATACATAATAGGATTATGTTTATTTGTAACAAAGTAAGAATTATGGGTAAACTGTGAACTGTACAAAATGCATTTATATATCATATGCTTCTACTATATGAGTAAATATTGTTTAATCTCTTTAAATTCATGTGTCAAATTTAGGAATATTACAGTAGTTTGCTGGAATTTTTCAATTATAAGTTCAAAAAATTATCGCAAACCTTATTATTACAGAGCATTTTATTTTTATATATTTTAGATATGAATTAAATATTTAAGATAACATTTTAATAAACAGAATTATTACATTTTAATTGTCTTATATAATATACTTTGTTTGATGTTGTCAAATGATTAATTGTGATTAAGTTTTTTTTTACTATGTACTGTATATAGATACACATGCATGTGTATATTTAAGAAAAAAATATAATATCAATTGTATGAATATAGATATATACATGAAAATATTCTCAAAATACGTACTGTAAATATATACAGTACACACTTAAATATATTATGTAAATAAAAACTTTATTCTGGATGCGATTAATCACAATTAATCATTTGACAGCACATTTTTTTCCCACGGATTCTATACACATCTGCCTTTATGTATTTTAGGCAAAATACACTTCTTAGATGTACAACAGAAAGTTCCTGGTTCAATATTGATTAGCAAAGCTTATATGAGTTTGCAAATTTCAACCAGCAGCATTTGTAAATAGGGCCAGTATTCATGTGTCTCTTGATATATTTTTTATTTTAATTATGATGTTGTTTTATTACATGTTGCTGTTTCCCTCGAGCTTTCATTAGGCAGCATAATACATTAGCAGTTCACAGCAATAAGAGAATGACTCATGGTTTTTATCCAACTCGAAGGTATCCGCTAGACCATGATGCACTGCTTCAGGCACAGTCATACTCATGGGGTCAAGGTTACAGTGACAGCGAGATCCTGGAGGGTGTGATATTCTCTCTTGGCATGTCCGTGTTTGTCTGCTTGTGTTTTATATATTCAGTTCTGTCCTCATTTCCAAATCAGATTAATTATTTATTTACATTCATCTATATTTTTGGACTGAGGTCAGCCGACAAGGGCAAGCAGATATTGGCAGCATCTGACCGTGAGAATAAGCACTGGTCTGTTTAGGGTGCGCACACCTGTGGAAACCCTTCGGAATGGAGTCAGGAAGCAAACAGGAAACAGAGTTTGTGTTGTTTTGACATGTGCATGCAATTTGTGTGTCTGGTGACATGGAACATGCTTGAAGTAAGAAAGTCGGAGTTGCTGTCTTCTGCACCGCATAGAAATGTCCTGAGGAAGTTTGTATCTGAATGGCATTTGGGCTTTGGGGCAATTGATTTTCTTTTGTTTACAGCCTTGAATGGATTTAGGTGACATCCTGTTTGCGAAAGCGTCTCATGCTTAAATGTGAAAGTGAATAGGTAGGTTTGTGTGTTTGCTTGGGCATGTGTGGGTTCTTTGATCTGAACAGCATGAATAACCTAAATAATGAGGCAAAAGAATTCTTATGTGGCCAGAAGCCAGCTCTTGACAATCTGCCAGACTCGCTGCTTTGATAATATCTGTGTACAAAATATTTCACCATTCAGCTTTTCCATTTAACCCTTTCAGCATCCACAGGTACAGACTGAAACACCAAGCCATGACTATTTCACATTATGGGCCAGATTTACTAAACGGGGCAAATTATTGTGAGAATGCAATTCCATAAAAGCAACAATGGGAGTGCAATGTGACTGATTTACTGACAATGCGCAAATTAAAGAACACTCTCTCATTTACATAATTACCAACACAATCTACCAAGAGCTACGCAAATTAGCATGGGGTAATCAGGTGAGAGTAGTCTAACAAAGACACAAAATGGGTTAAGACATGCTTTTTGGAGGGGCTTTGAGAATTGTGCAAATACGAGTAAACTGACTATGTTAAAAATTTCGTACATCATATTGATTTATCTATTTAAAAACTATCCATACTGGGGGTCGACCAATATGTGATATTTAGGACAGATGGCGAGACTGATTAGACCAATAACTGGCATTTTAAATCGATTGGTTCAAAATTGGTTGCATTTCTAATCCACTACATCTACAATAAGGGTATATAAAGAGTTAAATGTGGGGTCACTGTATGCTTCATGATTAAGCCTATGAATACTGTACTACAGCTAAACAGCTTGGAGAAATATATTTGCCTTCAATAATTTACATGTTAGAAATGTATGTGTAATAGCATAACCTCTCATAATTCTTCATTATTTTTTTCTGATGATTAAATCATAAACCACCTTCAAGAGGTTACTATTCAATTCATCATCTCATGCACATCAATTGATGAACTTAAAAAAAAAATAGCATATATAATAAGTGTAAATATTTTAATTGTCTTCATAGCTCCTGTCACATCACCGGTTAGTTTTGGTTTCGTTTTTGTGTTTCCTAATTTGGTTGTTATTATTACGTGTTATAATTAGTAACCCGTCCCACCTGTGCTCCTCACCTGTCTGTAGTTTCCTCTTGTGTATTTAAGCCCGCTGTATGTTGTTGGATCCTCAAGGTTTATTTACGGTGTGTATGCATCTTTGTCTTGTTATATTAAAACTTCAGTTTATCACAGCGCTTAGTCTCTGCCGTGTGCATCGTGTAAACATACCCTGACAGCTCCATTGTAGAAGTTATGAAGACCGCAGCTACACTAATAGCCTATTATAGACAGACTTGGTTCATTATTCCAATTCATTATATTAGCCGATATATATATGTATAGTGACAGTAATTTTGGTTTAGTCACATAGTTTTAATTTACAGTGTAGTGAAAATGAAGCAATAAAACATTATTTCATTTATCTTTAATCAAATAAGAGTTAAAATAAATAAATTTTTAACTATAACTGCGCTTTATTTTAATAAAATATAAAATACATTTTCTTTTAAATGTATAATGTATTTTCTATGTATCAAATATAATATAAATACATCCAAACCTTTTTTGTTAAAACAATATAGTTACTTATGACTAATGTTATTTACTTAATTCATTGGTAAGGGTTTTAATTTATTATGAGCGTTTACATGCTTATGTTTTATTCAACTTAGGTCTTTTTCACAACCTCAAGGTAATTTGCCTGCCACAATTAACACTGCACACAATTAATACTGAATTTCTGAAAGCAGATGGTAAACCAAATACTGTTCAGAAAAGAAGGTTGTTTACATTTTCTATTGATCATAGCAGCAGTCATTTGTAAAATGATGAAACATAATGGGGAAGAGCATTATAACTAGGCACATTTCCAGATATGCACGGTAGTTGAACACTTTTTGGCATTTCAAATAGTCATATGCCTGATACACAGTGGTGGGGGGAATGCTCTTGTATGTCCTCTGTAACCTACAGTACCACAAAACCGGCCAAGATGCAAATGGAGTTCAGCACTTGTTTGCATCGTAGCTTGATTTGTAGCAACAGATTGAATGCAAAAAAAAAAAGTGGACTCAGTGGTTCGCGTAAATTTCCCTTGTGACTCCAGTCCACTTCTGTAACGCGCTGCTATTTTCATGTATGTTTAATTCATTTGAATTCATTTCATTTAATTATTCAAATTTATTAATTACTCTGAGAGTTGTGTTTTAATTGATTAACTTACTTTAGTGAGAAAAGTGCTTTAGGCAAGACATAAATAAATAATCAGATATATATTGCATGTGTGTATATATCTCTTTTGGTATGACAGTGGGAGATTCTGAGCACTTAAGCAAGTTAGAGAACCGTTAAGCACTCTTTAGATTAATAAATGTGAGTGTCATGCTTTTTTTTGTCTGTGTTGATTGGATCTCTTGTGGATTTGTGTGTGTGTGTCTTTACGCACACATCTTACCTCTGATGAGCTATTCAGCTACCCACAATACACTCGTCAGGCTCACAGTCATTACACGCAAATGTGTGTGATTGAGTGTGTGCGCACAGACCAGCTGCTTTCAGTCTGTTTTTAAGTTTTTTAAGAAACAGCAGGAGGGGTCCAACTTTCCTGTGCTCACACTGCCTTCGGCAAAATCACTCCATCTTCGGAAAAACAGCAAAATCCACTCCCAGCCATGGCTTTCAGTCTGAGACACACAAACATGCACCAGTATATTAGTTCACGGTAGCAGAGGTGGGTATTCAACCTGAAACAACATAAAACAGCATTTTTGGTGAAACTACCCATAATACATCAGTGCCTCAGCATTTCAATCATCTGATAAGTCTCTGTGCTGTTCTCATATGCACCACTTTCTCATTAAGAGGAATAACCTGGCAAGAAAAAAACACCATCCAAACTTTTGGGTTTAGAAGGGTTCTTTTCCTCACACATCTGGCCTTGTTTGCGAAACACGAGTAGAACAAATCCATTCTGTGTAAATTGTCCCATTGAATTGAATGGAACAATTTACATAAGACTGTTTTTACAATGGGTTTACACACGTTCATTCTACTTTTGTTACAAGAATAAGGCCTGTTTCGCATCGCACCCGCAAGCATTTTGTGAGCAAAGCTTTGTGACTGAAGCAGCAAGCTTATGTTATGCTACTAATAGCATTTCCGCTTTAAAGAAATAAACCAATATAATAACAACAGTCGGAAATTATAAAACGGCTAACAGAAATTGAGAATTGACAATGACCGTAATCATCATGTAATCTTATTTATATAAGGGGAGTAAACACATTTACATCCAAATTTTAATTAATCTACATGCGACCAAATCTAAATGACAAAGTGTAGTTTTATGTTTAGCAGACTGATTTAATCAACTGATTTAATTTAATTTTTTGTTCAGTACAAAATGTGGCAAATATGTGGCAAAAACTGGCTCAGCGCTAAAACTCTACTTGCACCTACGCTTCTGCTTGCTCACTTGTGCAGTGTTAGTACGACAGTTGAAATAAATGCATGCTGCTTTCATGAGAGCCCATGATTTGTGCAGGTGTCTGTTTAAATAGACACACACAAAAACAAACACAGATATATTATATATATTAATAATTTTTTTTTTATACTGTATTTTTATTTATTTTTTATTGTGCCCTAACTTAGTGCATTTGTTCCAGTTCTATTAAATTGTTCTTTAAAGTGCATAAGAACTATATAACAAGTTAATCACTTTTTTTTTTTTAGTAAAATCTATGAGTGTTTTTATCTCATCCATCATTGATCCCTATACAAATGAGGGGGGAGATTTCTGTTCGCACATCACTCTAAAGAATTGCACTTATAATCATTCTGGTGTGACTCTCTGCCCCCTCACATCCATTAGTAATGCCTGAGCATCCTGACTGATGAGGAGCTCTGTTCGTCAGGCCTGGGAATACTCCATCATGCAGGGTGGGTGGCTGCCATTACCATAGATTACACGCTTCTGTTCCCCTTAAGATTACCTATGTGTGTGTGCATATGTGGAGGTGTTTGTATTCAGAGCTGTGGGTTTGTTTACTCATCAGCCCTCTGTGTGGATTCCATGCTGATGTTCTCTGCGAGGGAGATTGTGTCAATAATGTGGCTGCTCTCTGCACTGAAAACGTGGCATTTTCCAAAACGGCTCATCTGACAAAACCGCTCTGAATCAGGGCAGGTGTCAGTAATATGATATAATTTGTACTGTAAAGTCACATCATGATGTGACTACCCATTACCTGCCTCCCACTTTCAGCCACATAATTAACAGGAAGACGGCAAAACCACCTGCTCTGACACATTCAGGCCTTCCGTATGACAAAATATTTGCAAAGAATGATTATATGTTCCCTTTCTGTCAGTCACCAAGAGTTATGTTGTAACGACAGACTGGGGTTTTGCCTAGAACCCTGATTCACTCTGCTTATGAAAAAATGGCAATGAAATTTGGCACGTGGTTAAACAATCCTGAGTCACTCCCCTCCATCCTAAATAAAGAGGCGACAGGTGCAACTACTCATCGTCCCAGGTGCTAAAAGGGTGCTGGCTTGCTACACAAGGGTGGCATGCAAGGTTAATGCAGGAGCTGCGCACAGTGACTGACTTTGTTCTCCGGGCTTTTGCTCTCCACTTTAGTGGCCCAAGAGTGCCATCTATGGCTCAGCCTGGCTGAGATGAGGGACTACGACAATGTCAGGTTTTTGGATGCCCCAATTTCCCAGGTTAGCCTGTTCGGCGACAATGTAGAAGATTTTGCGAAGCAGTTCTCGAAGCAGACCGAGGTGATCCAGCACATTCTCCCCCAGTGTGAACCTCCATCTGCCACATTTCCACCTCGGGTCACGCCTCGGCCTGCTTGCCGCCAAGGGCACCCTCCTGTGGTGACAACACCTGCTTCGCCCCATGCTGAGACTCAGTCAAGGTCAGCGAAACAAGCCTCCCCCAGGAAGGCAGCACCCACCCCGCCTCAGCAAATCTCCAATTCATACCGCAAGACAACAAAGGGGCCCTGAGACAGAGGGCCCGGAGTGGCAAGAAATTGCTGAGGAACTGGCGAGGATGACGCCACCTAACCTCTTAGTGGAGGGCGAGAGAGGAACCCCTTCCACAGGGTCAGTGGTACTTACAACATCACAGAAAAAGAATTTTCCTTGTCCTACAGGTATTAGCACTTGTGGGTTGACTGTGAGCAACGCTCCGCAGAGCCCCCTTTCACCAGTGGCCAAGATTTGACATTTAGGGGATGCAGGTGTCTCTGGTTGGTCCCTCATTGGACAACCAGAACGCTATGCTTTCTGCACCTCTCAGTCAGACTGTTCATTGTTGCACACCCTTTGGCACACCGGTGACTCTGATGATGACACTTGCGTGGTGCATGGATGAGTAGATTTCGCTACCCAGCCTGTCGCAGGGGCTTACTCTGACAATTCTGCTCGGCTATGTGATCCAGGTTGCCCGGCGACCTGCCAGGTTCGGTGGTGTTCTCAAGACTTTGGTGCCTGTCCAGAATGCTCCTGTCTTGTGTGAGGAGATTGCTGTCCTCCTGTCAAAGGATGCAATCGAGCTGGTCCCTCCAGCTGATATTGAGGTGGGGTTTTACAGCACTTATTTCATCATGCCCAAGAACGTGGTGGCCTTCGACAGATCCTGGACTTGCGCATTTTGAATTTTTGAACCTGCACAAGCTTCCATTCAAAATGCTGACGCAGAAATGGATTGTCAAGTTTGTTCAGCCTTAGGATTGGTTTGCAGCGATCATCCTGAAGGATGCATACTTCCATGTGTCAACTCTTCCGAGACACAGACCATTTCTGCGGTTTGCGTTCAAGGGTGGAGCATGGCAGTACAAAGTCCTCCCCTTCGGGCTTTCTCTGTCTCTGCGGGTCTTTGCGAAGGTCGTGGAGGGCGCCCTTGCCCTGCTGAGGGAAGTCTCATTTTTGGCCCAGTCACGAGAGAAGTTGTGCGAGCACAGGGACCTGGTGCTTCAGTACCTCAGTCAGTTAGGTCTAATTTCTTGTCAACTGGGAAAAGAGCAAGGAAACGTAAACCCATGTCTTCCCTTGACAGAGTACTCTGTCCATCTATACTGCCAGTTTTTCCTCTCCTTCCCTGGATAGGACCTGTCTTTGAGACCAGATTGTATGTTGTACTGCCCTACACTTTTGGTAAGTCCATACTAGGGTTCCATGTCACCTCCCACTGGTAGGATGTGGTCTCCGTAGCGCCCTTTTCAGAAGGTCTGCTTCACCATTGTCTTGCCAGACTGTACAATAAATTCAAGCAAGTGGCCCCTCTTGGGGAACATTGAAATTCCTTCAGGAAGTAGATAATTCGTTCTTTAGGAACAACTGTTTTGGCCTCTCCAGCAGCAGTCACTCTGATTGGGATGGTTATGACATTTGCATAACATCTGACATGCGCCGCTTGTCAACATTTGTAGTGCTACAAGGTTGTAACAGTTCAGGTTGTGTCGTTTTCCATGGAGCCCCTGTCTGTCATCACAACATATTGACTGACAGACAGGGAAAGTTTCGGTTATGTATATAACCATTGTTCCCTGATGGAAGGAAGAGAGACGTTATCTCCCCTTGGCACCTTGAACCATCGCTGAGAGCTGGTACTCCTTCTCGCCTCCTCAGCAAATCTGATGAGGGGTTTCACCTGTCTCCTCTTTATACCTGGATAAAGGGGAGTAGCTCAGGATTGTTTAACCACTTGCCAACTTGCATTGGCATTTTCTCTTAAGCAGAGCGAATCAGGGCTCTAGGCAAGACCCCAGTCACAATGTAACTTCTCTATTCCCTCTATCAGGACGTTAAGCCACATTATAAGCAGTTTACAGCAGTCATTGAAGCAAATCAGCATGAGATAAGAACCCGGGGCAGCGCTAATTTGATATCATCGACACTGTTGTCACCGTCACATATCCAGGCTGTAATTTAAATGATCTGTCCAGTATTGCTGTCAGATAACCTCTTCGCAGTAGTGTTTGTCGCAGTTTCTACTGCAGGGTACTCCATATGCCTGTCAAGCTGAGAATTACTTTAAAATTCTGCTGAGTATGTGTGTGTGTTGTTTGGATGTGCATGTACTGTTGAGAAATACTGAGGTTTCTAAAACATGTCTGGTTGCCTTCAACATTTCTATTTGGCCTCATAAATTTCTGCAAATTAACAGATTTGAATTCATCCTTAATTTAAAGGAGTCATACAAAGCCAATTTTTCACAAGCTAATATGATTCTTTAGGGTCTTAATGGAAAGTTTGTAATATAATTTGTTTTGAAATTTCAGCTCTTTTGAAACTCGTCCCAGGTTCCCCGAAACAGCTCTCTTGAACTCACTCTGTTCTGTGTACTTCCCCTTTAAATCTTCATGAGCTCCGCTGAGCCCGCCACTCTTTTCCGAGGCACTTTTGGAGGATCAGAGTGGGAGTGGCCTCTGTCGGTGTGATGCCACTGACATGCATTTGAGAATGGCTTGATTTCATAAGGGGCATTATGATGTGAATCAATAAAATCTCTATAACAACATACTAGGCTACTTACAAAAATTCACATAAATTGTCACTTTATAAAATATGCTTCAAAGGGTAAATACAGATAAAAAGCTAATGTAATTATAACTGTATGAACTAAATAAGGCAAAATTATTATTATTAAAAAGTTATTTAAAATGGAGATAGATTTTAAATGAGTAACTTGCTGTTTGCTGTTTATTTTGCTTTGCTGATTGAATACACAATGTTCGTTTCGCACATGCTCAGCGAATATAGATTTTGTGTGAAGAATGACTAATTATAATGATCATATCTCAATATAAACATTTCAAAATAAGTGCCCAAATGAGTGATAAATGCCATTTCCTATATTTATACTTTTCCATATAAATCATATTGATACTATACTAACACGTCTGCTTTATTTTTCTGAACATTACATTTTTACAACATGACTTGGCATAAATGTGTCTTCCCAGCATTCACTAATCCTTTATTCCTCCACCGTGCACTCATTTCCTCCAAGGGCAGGCAGTAGATTCTAATTTGGTTTGTATTCATTGGTCTTGTTTTAAAAATGTAAGAGCTGCCATAGTCATTTTGAAAGAGGAAAATGAAGGTGACAGTGTCAAGACACCAATTTAAAGTGAACAGCTGAACAAATAACGTAACAATGCAGCAAATTCGCATGGCCTGAGGCTTCCCTTATAAATGCTTTGCTTACAGTTGATCACATTCTGTATTACACTCATTGTCTGTGTTGAGGACAATATATTTACGGCTGGTTTTCTATAGTAGATAATCAGTCGTACACCTGTTCTATATGCTTCTTTTAAGAATCCTCTTGGTATATGAGCATTCATTCAAGGGTGAACTGATTTAGTTAGTTCTTATTTTAATCAGAGAGATACAGAATCCTCAGATGCGGTCTCATAAAATATCTGTCAATCAGGTGAGTTTATGAAGGGGAAACATTTCAGGCTCGAAAGTGCTGGCGAGGCAGTTTATGACGCTGACAAGCATAAAAGCACTGATGATGGAATAGAATCACTAATCATCACGGTTGTGTGTGTGCGAGCGATGGTTGTGTGTGGATATGCGTGTACATGAATTTAGCTTTGGCTATTTAAGTGTGAGATTTGTAATTTATGTAAATGTTCCTGTCATCTCCAACCCCATATTGGATATGGTCAACGGAGAATACTGTGCACTATGTATTGACAGTGGGTACGGAAAGTATTCAGACCCCCTTAAATTTTTCACTCTTTGTTATATTGCAGCCATTTGCTAAAATCAT
>JAUYWG010000051.1:12111910-12124068 GCA_034779775.1 Enteromius afrohamiltoni
CTATATAAGACCTTACAGCTCACAATGCATGTCAGAGCAAATGAGAATCATGAGGTCAAAGGAACTGCCTTAAGAGCCCAGAGACAGAATTGTGGCAAAGCACAGATCTACAAAAAAAATTCTGCTGCACTTAAGGGACCTTCCAACAAGACAATGACCCTAAAGCACACAGCTAAAATGACAAAGCAGTGGCTTCACAACAACTCCGTGACTGTTTTTGAATTGCCCAGCCAAAACCCTGACTTAAACTAGTGACACAAACACAGAGACATGGGCGTGACACCACCAATATTTACCATCCAACCTGACAGAACTGGAGAGAATATACTAGGAGAAATGGCAGAGGATCACATGTGATAGATTTTATAATAAATCTGCAAAAATGCCTGCAAAAAAACTTTGAACAAAGTTCAAAGAGTGCAAATTTTAAGGCGGTCTGAATACTTTCCGTATCCACTGTACCTTCTAAGTATTAGTATCAGAGAACAATTTTAAATACTATATATAAATGCACTCTGTAGCACCTTTAAACTTATTTAGGAAAAAGTTTTACACAACAAAAACAACCCAACCTTGAAAAAATAAGACAGACAATTACTCAATATGCACAACTCAGAATGTGGGGAAAAAACATAACCCAGCATTTTTTAGATGAGTGAGATGCATTAGAACATTGCACTTTGCTTAAACTAACATGCTGCATAGAACCATTAAAAAAACTTTTAAATATGCTGTGAGTGTACAGTAAGATGCTCTTCAGTCAGCCACATAAATAAAGAAGCGTGTACACATTTTTTTTTTGCGTGTGTGTATATACTTGTGTAAATGCCAGATCGGTACATGCTTGTCAGTCTATATCAGTATGTATTAGTTGTTAGTGTGGGAGGATGATTTTAGTGCCCAGCACCATGCCAACTCTTGATGTTCTTCACTGTTTCTCTCTCTCACACATGCTTTCCTTATCTATCTATCTCTGTCTGTCTCTCTCTCTCTCTCTTTAATACATTTGTGATGTTTCCTTGGAGCTCAGAGGAGGAATTGACACCTTTGATGCATTAGCAGACAGAGCGCTCTGAAGCCCCAGATGAATCTCTAAAAGCTTGAGGACGAGTCTGCGGTGTACGAGAGCATTATCGGTACACAGGAGGCCCTGCTCTGCATCATGCCTCATTCACAACTCTCTGACCTCACTAAACCTGCAATTTCACCAGCCTCAGCATTGCTGTTTCTTTCTCTAATTCTCTGCTTCAGACCAACAGCTGGTCTCAGCCCCACCGTTTCAAAATGTTCACTTATAGGGGAACGAATGACTGGAATAACACAAACCAGACGAAAATGTAACTCCCTAGTGAGGTCATATTGCTAAAAATGTGTGTGCCTGTTTACACAGCTATGTGTGAGAACATTTCTTTGTGGTTTTAATAGGTGTGTGAGGTGACAAGGGAGGAAACCTCAACAGACTGGAACGATTGAAAATTTCATGGCTACAAAAAAATGAGAAATACAATCTATACAGGCAGTGGCCCCTGTCAGCCTTGCATATATTTATTTGATTAGTTTATTTCATTTTTACATTGTTATTTATTTGTAGAGACCGTAGAGAGAGAGAGAGAGAGAGAACATAAGCACAACTATGTAAGAAGCACTATTCAACAGATTGGGATCAGTCATTTTTGTAATTTCTTTTTTTAAGAAAATGAATACTTTTATTCAGTAAGGACACATTAAATTGATCAAAAGAGACTTTTGCATTGTTACAAAAAATATATATTTACTTTCATTGCTTGTTTTCTTTAACACTTTATTCATCAAATAATCCTTGAAAAATTATATCACAAATTTTACCGAAATATAAAAAAACACTATTTTGCATTGATAATAATAAGAAAGGTTTCTCTCTGGAATGACATGGATTAACAGAACAAACTGACAGAATAAATCCAAAGGAAATTGTAGCAATTTCTCCAAGATGCTTAACAAAACCTACCTGGAAAGCTACCTGAAAAACCTCACAACAAAAACCTCAGAACAGAAGCTGTTTTACCAAGAGCTGTAATACCAGATATTTATTTGATTTAGTTAATAGAAGTTTATTGATCAATTAAATCTACATGGGATTTTTTTTTTAAAAAGCATCCTCATTTTACAGCATTTTCAGCGTCTAAAACCTTAAAAAGTACTGTAGCTTAGCAGGTAGGTTTTTTTAAGCATCTTGGAGACGTTGGCACAGTTTTTCTGGATTGAGTCTCAGTTTGTTCTGTTACTTCATGTGATTCCAGACAGACTGGATGATGATCAGATCAGATCTCTGTGTGGAGCACTGGCTGTTGTCAGACTCCTTGTGCAGACAATAATCTCACTGCATTATTACAATTAATGACAAAAATAATGTTTGGAAATGAAAACTGATAAAACTGACACGCTGGCGCAAAAGATAGAAATAACCAAATTAAAACCATTATTTGTTGGTGGAAATACTATACTTATACCAAAATCTATAAAAACATAAAACAAATCTTACCAACCTTAAACTTTTGTTAAAGTTTTTGTTATTTAGGTTTTCCAAATGAACTGTCGAATATATAGCATTGCCATGGGTGGCAGTATATATTCAGAAATATTTGACAACTAAACGCTATGAATGATCTCTGTACTACCTGTTCTTAATGTTTCTCCTCAGCTGTCAATGCAGAGTGAGCTGAGAGAGTGATTCAGGAGGGAAAGGTCATTAAGCTTTGATATGCTGAAAGCAACTCAAGCTTTAGTTCTTTGATACAGTATTGTCCTTCAAGAGTATATCACATTTGAAGCAGCTACCAATTCATGTCATTAGAATTAAACCTTCACTGCCTATTCTTATATGAAAAAACTCTAAAAGGTTTCATTTCAAGTCATGAAGTTTTCCACGTGAAAGAATACACAAGTCACGTTTATTATGCTTTTTGAAAGCAGTGAAGTGCAATACCAGTGAAATTCCACAGTTACTGATATACAAAAACCAGAGATAACATTTTATCTAAGGTTGAGTACTATTACAAACAGAAATAAGAACAATGGCATGTAAATAAATAAATAAAAACATAAAAATTCCCATCTTTCAAACTACTTGGAATTTGTGCTCTGCATTTAACCCATCCAACTCACAGCAGTGAGAAGGGAACAACCACACACACACTGTGAACACACACCCAGAGCAGTGGGTAGCCAGTGCTGCAGCATCCGGGGAGCTGTTGGGGGAACGGTGCTTTGCTCCAGGGTCTCGCCTAAGTCGTGGTATTGAAGGTGGAGAGAGCAAAGCATTTTATGTGATATAAGATAATCAATCGTTAGATTTAATCACCATTTGTAGGGCAATTTATTGTACCTACTAAAGTACCTACCATACTGTTTATATACTGTATAACTGTTCGCTCTTCTGCTATTTGTATTTCACTGGACTTATCTAGTTAAATCTAATAATTTTTTTTTTTAATCTAATGGATTTTCTTGTCTCAACTGGCTACATTACCGTGAGACATAAACATGTTTACATTAATGTCACGGCAACAGCAACCAAAAAATTGTCCATTCGATTGCTCACAGACAGCAGCTCATCAGTCAAACCCAATTCAACACGTATATGAGAAAATGACTGGTTTTGTCTATTTCTTTATACAAGTATTGACATGGTGGCGAAGTATTTTTGCTTTCCTTATACCTTGCAGTGTTGTATTGTGCAAGAAAAGAGTCAATGTTCAGAGAGGAAGATTGAAGACATGTCATTGGAAATCCAGTAAGGCTGGGCGACTGTTTAATATCGGCAGCGACAAAAACCCTTGATGACAGTTCCTTGGCACGGCCGTAAAAATGGGGGTCCAGAGCGAAGCAGAGATAAATAACAGGAAACTAAGAAACTAAGCATGTGCATTTTGCTCGTCTTCAACATTTGTTTGTATCAGAACCGGAACCGGAGAGACAATACTGCAGAAAAGATGACAGCAGACGGATACGTTTTGGACAGCAAGGATTTTAGTGCTATATTGTATTTCGACATCATGTCAATCAATTCACGGGGGCCTACGTGAGAGATGTGTCCATGGACCGGCGTTGTGCCATTTGTCTCTGATTAGAGGCTTCGGCTGTCACTCGATTGGTCAGAATAGCTTTCTTGACAGGCTGAGGAAGACAAACACTGTCATGAATCTGGCTCGTTTGTCAGTCATGTGAGAAATTGGCATCGGAGCCGCAAGATAAAACATTCATCCTTCCATCCCTTTTCTCTGAAGCTCATACCTTTATTCTTCACATACATCCACCCACTCAGGTTTTTTTTTTCTCTCTGCACATCACCAATGTAGCACTGGTTTATTTTTTAGGCAAGGCATAAAGTGAAAATAGCAGTTCCTTCAACAGATCCCATGGAACACAACAGAAGATGTTAAATCAATTGTTATGATCCCCAGTCACCATTCACCATTGAGTATTCGTCCATACAATTAAATTATATGGTGACCAAGAGTGTCATTCTGCAAGACGTCTCCGTTGTGACCCACAAAAGGAAGAAATACTTGTTTGAAGTGACTTGAAGGACTACAGGCATGTCTGAAAGTTAAAATATTGTCTGCATATAAAAACTTCATTTATTTTGACACAATTCAGATTATGCCCACAATTATTGCTTCTCAGAGGGTATTTACAACAACACCTTTTTCAGCTAAAAATATTTGATGTGTTTTGGCTATTTGCTAGCATGACAATGCCATTTTGGGACTCTGAAACTCAACATTTTCATAGATCTGTGCGAACAGGGATCGTTTGACAAAGTCATCATCTCTAGAAGAAACATTTAAAAAATCCTTTCCTTAGTTTTTAGTGCAATGTTTGTCATGTACCCAACGTTACAGGGTGTTTTGCAATCACACAGGCATTTAAAGACATATTTTATATAATCATATACACACATTAGTTATCCTTAAGCCCAGGAGATTATTCAGTGGCATCTAGAGCTGTGAAGGCTTCCTCATTTAATTGAGCTTTTTTTTACTCTCTTACCCACATCTGATTCAAGTCATCTTCACTCTGCTTTTCGATCTGCTCAAATCCTCACTCTCAGACGTGATAATTACACCCCCATGTTTATTAAATACCACAAAAGCAATTACTAATAGAGAAGACATATAATTAGTATTGATTGGGTTGAAGAGAGTTTATGTGAGGTTGTAAATGTTAAAATTCATTGGTTTGTGTTAGTTAGCTGTATCATTTTATTTTTTAACCTAATCAAACCGCAACTTTGATTGAGATTAATTAAAACGCACGAGGGAAAAACATGATTTTTGAAAAAATAAAGTAGTATTGAACTTGTAAATGTGTAAATGTAAATGTGAGGTGTTTCTCCAGTAAATCTGTCTGTCCCAGCTTGGAGTGTTATTCTGTATGATTTCCAGATGTCAGCATCATGGCCTCTGTTTGAAAGAGAGACACTGATATAAATTACCCCTGATGAGCTGTCTTTGCCATTTGGAGGCAAACTCTGATCGTGATTATCTGTTTGGTAACAGATGTTCGGACACTGAGCCCATTAGAACACAGAGGTGTAGGTATCAGCTTTCAGCAGCTGTTTAGCTTTTTTTTTTACACGTTGATTAAAATTGTGAATTTGGAAAGGCTGCTTTTTGAGTGAGGAGATAAGTATATGCTTAATTCTCAACTGGTGGGTTATGATAATTGCAAATGCAAAATATAACTGCTGTGTGATCTTATTATAAAGGATAACGAATAGCCAACTTTTAAAGTGAAGGAGAAAATACTTCATGTTAATAAGCCTTTTTGATGTTAATAACCTTTCATGGGTCTCTGCAGTTCATAGTTATATTAATAAATATAAGTATTTAAGAACTTTTTGTTTACTTTTGTACTATAAGCAGTTTGGGTAATATTTAAAATGTAAATGTTTAATTTTTTTATAATAATTTTGTATAATAAAACATTTGGGTATGTGTTAATATTGCTGCATTTATTGACATCATTATGCATTAGACAGTAAGCAATTTGGGCACGTGGTGATAATGTTTAATTTTAAGGGCTAATGTTTGCTTTTGTACAAAAAGCAATTTAGGCTTACATTTGGGTTTTGCTTTTGTGCGACATTAAACAGTAAATGAAATGTTTAATTTTTAGTATGAAGCGTTTTAGTATGTGTCGGGTTGCTACTTTATGTCTGATGTAAAATCTGCTTCTTGAAGCAGAACCAGTTAACTAGTTACTGTAGTATGCTAATTGATCTCATTTGCATATACAGACACCTAGTCCTCTCATTTCCTGTTTTATTCATGCTGTTGGTCGCTAAAAATAATGTTAAATTACAGACCAACTGAACCTTATCCTGATAAGGGATCTACTCTTCTTCCCCTCTTGTCTCATCTTTTAACATTGGCACAGATAAGCAGTTTGATCAGCTGTAAATGAATCTTTCATTCTGTGTAGTCTGCAGAAATCTAGGAAACACTAAAGCGTGAACATGCTCCAATAAACTGCCAATCATCACTGATCCTCACATGTGCAGACTCCTGTAGAAAGTTACTGTGCTCCTAGCTGCAGGGAATTACGTTAGGGAATTATACCATGTCCCATTACTGACCTCTGACCCTACTGATGAGGCCAGAGAGAGGAGTATTCAAAGCTAAATCAGGGGCAGTAAAAGTTGGGGGGCAAAAGAAGTGAAATCAGGAGAAAGGGTGAAATCAGGAGGTGATGAAATAGAGAACATTACTTCTCATTTGCAGGGAGAGATGGGAAAAAGGCGCACATAGTTGTCAGCACTAGACAGGTTTCACAGAATCACCGTGCTCACATGTGTGCTCTTCTTTAATGTGCCTTTCTGTGCAGTCACACACACACACACACACACACACACACACACACATACACTAACGTATATCACACAAAGAGTGTGTAGATGAAATATAAGGCAAATGATGGCTTTCACAGCTCAGATGGAGGAGAGAGAAGAGGTGATTTCCTATCCCTTTTCCACTCTGTTGATGTTGTTGTTAGATTTATACAGTCTTTCTTATTCTTTCTTGCTGTTTGCAAACTCAGCTGAACAGTATTTATCTGATTTTACAAATGGTATCAAAAGTGTGATTCTAGTCTTTCTCATTTGAGGTCTTTTATAATTATGTTTTATGAGTTTGTACTTACTGGTAATTAATAAAAATACAAAGCGTGTTTGGTGGGCTCTCCAAGGGAGGGTGGGGCTCAGAGCTCGACGGACTCCTGAGCCTTAGGGTTATTAACCCTACTGGGCATGAGGACCGAAACAGCTCGCCGCCTGGCCCGATCCCTTCCCTCCCCCCGGAGGAAAGATGAACGAATGAGATGGGGTGGAGGAGGGATGCTAAGAACGAGATGCCTAGGGAAGGGGGCTTGCACTATTTATATGAAGTATCTCTCGCTCTGGTAGGATGACAGGATGATAGGATGATTAGGAGGAAGAAAAGCCAGCTGTGATTAATTACCTGTGCTTGCTCATCCCAAAATGTCTTTGCAAACATCATTGTTGTACTGCACTTATGTGTGTGTTCATACATTAAATTAGTAAAAAATGTGCTTTTTTATTTATAAGTATATGTGTTCCGTTTACTAATGCTTTGCTGACACGACCAAAGCTGGTTGAATCTGAATCTGTGACAAGACAAGGCCAAAAGGAGTGGAACAGCTCCCCAGCGGTCTTTGGCATGTACATGTACAACTTCTCTCAAAGCCTTAAATATTTAGGCACACACACTGAGGATACATGCCACCACCTTTACATTCACTTTCACACAGATGGATGAGTCTGTGGAAGCAAAGTGGCAACTGAATGACACAACACAGAATGGAGTGGAACAGATTAAACCTTCTGTGCTCCTCCTCCGCTTTCATTTTCTCTTTCTCTTCGCCCCATCCTTCTTTTATTTCACCTCTGTTTGTGCTAGAGCTTTACTGTACATATGCAATTTCTCCACTTCCTGATTAAAGATCAAAATTTGGTATGAATACAACAGTTGTGGTAATTGCTATCGTTTCCCAAAAGCCTTGTTAGCTAACTATGGATGCAAGTTCAGTCGTTACCAGCATAGTTCATTGATTCTGTGTTTCCTGAAAACATCTGCAATCAACGTCACAAACATACTTGGTTGGAGCTACAGTTTTGGACCTGTAGTTAGAAGGATAGTTTCTTGTTAGTAAGCAATATAGGCTTTAATATATAAGCTAACATGCATTACTATCTGTAGCTTACGTTCGTAAATTATGTATTTTTGCACATCCGTTCGCATGTGCATAAAAAGCTTAGGGTAACCCTGAAGTAAGAGGGAACCCGTGATGAATCAAAGATCAAATAAAGCATAATGACAGTGAACAAAAATAGTAAATTAGTCAAAAAGTGCCATGTTTAATACAGCAGCATCTTAGAGATCTCTAATCAGGTAAATAGCATAAGTTATTCCTCAAGCACATGCGTGTGATGTCATTAACAATGGCCCGATGTTGTTGAACTAATGTGGTTGAAACGACGGAGATGCGATTGTGTTCAGGAAAGTCGTGACTAGCAAGTTTGTTTCTAAAACAATGCATCATAATGGTGGTTAATCTATAAGCGAGTCACATCGTTGTTTGGGAAATGCATTCCAGTTTAGCCAGGCAAAGTAAAAGGTTAAAGTAGAAGGTTCTTTAGATAATCAGATAATCAACAACTAAGAAAATAAAAGGTTGATTTTAGAAGTGTTCTATGAAAAGTTGTTTGGGGAACCAAAAATAACCAAAAATCCCCCTTTGCCACCGATATTTCACAAGAAAGCTTGATTGAAAAAATAATAGGTGCATAAACAAATCCCAAATGTATATTCTTTCTTGGGTAGATACTTTTCTAGTAAGCACTCATACATACATTTGAAAACACAGACCAAATACATTTTAGATGTGCATCAAAGAAGTAATTTGATGAAAACTAGCGGATGATGTTCCAGTTTTCCACGCAAGATTGAAACTTTGATGTCTTTCTCTTTTCAACTCTAACTTATTTCATTTAATAACAAGTAAATTGGTCTTATTTTTGACTGCAATAAAATTAGAGCTATTTGCCTCCATACATGTGTTTAAATGAGCGGCTATCAGCAAATGAATGAATTAACTCCTCATTTGTGATTATTAATAAGACAACTGGATCAGGTTCAGATTGATTGTATACATTATCCAGCACGTGTACGTTAGCTTAAACAGCTGTGTTCATGTTTGCCTTCTTTTTGGCACACTTCCAGCAGTGTGGCTTTAACAGAAATACACAGAGAACTTCAACACACACTCATACTCGGAACAAGATAATGAAATATCTGTATAAAAATAAGGGACGAGAGTCTTGTTCAGATTCTCGGAGGTGGGGGGGAAACAAAGAAACACAGCTAAAATAAAATAAGGGTGGAGAAGCAGATCTGGGTCACTTCATACTACCTGTCTAAATGTAGCCATATATCCCAAGTGGGGGTGAGAGGACAGGCTGATAGAGTGATGAAAGGAAAAATGAAATGAAGGCAGTGTATTCTTGTAGAACCATCTGTCCAACAGCCCCATCACAGCTCCTGAAAATAAAACATTGTTTACAATGAGTCAGAACGGTCCATTTTAGAACAAGATATAAAAAACAAAAAAATACATAAATAAGCTAGTTTATGTGGGTGTGTATGTGTGTATATACATAAATAAATAGGCATAAAATAGAAATCATATAGTGTAAATTATATAGTACATGTACTGTATGTATGTGTGTGTGTTACCCTTTCACACATTGTGCACCATAAACTGTGCCACTTTATCCAAGCTTTTAGACAATGGCGGGTCATAGATCTTTGTTATCAAATGCTTTCTGCATGACACTAATCACGCTCTGCTGGTTCCAAAGGAGCCATCATGTTTACTGGGCTTACACTGTGTCAGAAGAGTCTCTCGTGTCCTGGACTATATAACTGGCGCGTGTCATCTGTTTGTACGCAGCTCATTTCCCAGTCTCCCAGGGGCTCTGCTTTTAGCGTAAGTGCCTCGGTTTACAGGCTATATGTTTTGCTCTTTTTGCTAGACTTTTATTTGGAGACATAGGGGGAATTATTGGATGATTCTGTTCATTGTAATAGCTTTGCATTTGATAAATATGTGGAATAATTTTGTGTTTGCTTTTTTTAATATGACCATTTGGCTGATGAAACAAGTTAAGACTGTGTGCTTATGTATGTGTGTGTGTGTGTGTGTGTGTGTGTGTGAATTTGTTTTAGAGTCACTGGGGATTCTTAATGGGCACTAGAATAATCCATCACACACACAGCATACAAGTCAGCACACTGACATTAATATGGAAATGATCTTGGAAAGTGTATCTCTAGAAGTGCGTTATTAGTGATATACGGTAGTCAGATATTATTTAATGATGTATTGCATTTTTTGACAGCTTGTAATAGCTTTTGGATAAATGAACTTTCTTCTCAAGCCTGCTTTATGTATGTTTGTGCAGGTAATGTTTGTATACGCAAGACTGATGCAAGAACTTGTGTTAGCAAAGGCCAAGGAAAGGAAAAAACTGGTACAACTTTTCCTGAAAAAATAGTACAGTTTCTTTTTGTTCTCTTGTTCTTCACATCAAAAGAGACTCTACATTTAGAGAGCAAAGTGTTTGGTTGCTCACACAGTGTGTGTGGGTGGAGCAGTGTGTATGTCCGTGCAATTATAAGAGACTGCAGGAGCAGAAAGAGACAATGTTCCCTAAATGCATCTCTTTCTCATTCCTTTTTGCTGTCTGTTTATATGTTCATCTTATTTCTGTTTTCTCTAAAGTTGTCCAGGAGAATCAAACACTTTTTGTAGTTTTGCTACTTTGAAATTGTAACTCTGCAAGCTTCAAGCTGCAAGCTGAACTGCTGTCAAAAGTAAAAGTAAAAAAAAAAAAAAAAAGGAGCTATCTTCATTGAAGCAAAGTATTTACAGTATCAATTAGAATTTATTAGACAACATTTGTTAATATGATAGCAGTTGAGTAGAGCTGTTTCACAAACACAGCCATAAGATCAGATATCATATCAGATGAATGCGTTATATGACACATTTTTCTTAGAATTTTATTCTGTTGATAAGTAACTCTGCAACTACATGTCATTTTTCAGTTGAAAGTATTAGTTCCCCCCCTCCCCGTCTCCTAAATGTATCTTATTTCCTCATTTTCTATGCTTCCTCTCGACAAATCCCGTCTTCTCCCCAAATGTGATGTTTGTGTATGGTCGGAGGGGTCCAATGTCACTGCTTATTACACGGCTCTCTGGAATGCTTGATTCTGATTGGTCAGTTGAGATATTTGCAGGTTCGTTCTTTTCAAATAATAACAGCTCCAAAGTAATAACGCATAGCCGGTGCTACTTATATGTTTAAAATCCCTCCGCGCCAACAAAGATTACCGTTTGGCGCCATCTTGTGACAAACACTGGATAACATAAGGTGCAACTTAATACTTGAAAAAAACTAAAATACATCCGTTATTATATATTCATATGTAGATGTTATAAATTGTCTTACTAACGTTTGAATGTTAGTCACGTGGTACTATATCGGCAAATTCATATTCATGTCCAGTTTTTTCCTTATGTGGCAAGTAGCCGTGTAATAAGCGGGATAATGTAGAGGCAGCTGGTAGTTATCGTGAAATAATCCCGTTCAGCGTGATACAATACCTGATCACACTGTCCGGGCTTATTTATGCGATAACTACCGGCTGCCTCTACATTATCCCTTACATGTAACAGTGTATATGACAAATAAAGGCTTCTTCTACTACTACTGTAGCTCACATTCGCCTCAATACAAGCCTCACAGCAAACATTCAAATGACACTCAGCCCCTATCCACTCACAAGATGTTATAAGGTACTGTGCAGATCTTAAACAAAACAATGTCAGGATATGAAGTAGATTTAATATGGTGTTCATAAATGTTATAAATAATCATAATCTTAAGTTATAATCACAAACACGTAAATATTATAATAGTTTATAATTGTTTTTATGATTATTCATGAGATGTTATAATTAGTGCTGTCAAATGATTAATCGCGATTAATCGCATCCAAAATAAAAGTTTTTCTTTACATAGTATATGTGTTG
>JAUYWG010000051.1:12131350-12141520 GCA_034779775.1 Enteromius afrohamiltoni
TAAAAAGAATAATATACAAATTTACAAAAAAGTGTAAAAAATATACAAATATACAAAGTGTACAAGTAGCATAGAAATTTGTATTTAGTATTTGAAGTGTACTTGTAATAGTTCCACTTTAGCACAGTAAATGTTGTTGGATTTCAGCACAACTTATGCACAACTGCATTAAGTACAAAATCAGTTTAGCAGACTTTAAGTATACCAGTTTAATAAACAAACAATTGTGGGGTATTTTTATTAACTGTAAATGCACATATTGTTACCTAGAGTGGATTTACACAAGTGATAGTTTGCCTTGTTTGTGATCTAAGCCAGACACTGAATCATAAGAATCTGATCCATCCTGTAATATCATCCACCCACTCATTTTTTGATATCTCCATTCAGTCATTTACATCAGATGTATCTTTCAGGGATGGCTGCATTAGGTTGTACGGCTGTCCTCCCCATGTAAACGCTTCACACGTCAGTGGAAGATTGTCGGTGAGTGTTTGACACGGCTCTGATCTCAGGCCTGCGCTGCTCCTTCTCAGTGCTGTCAGGGCTACTACGATGAGCCTGTCACTCACATGATTAATTGCATAGTAATGACTTCCCATCATGCAGAAGCAGCACTCAGGAACAGACTGACGCTTCGGCTCTTTTTTTTTTTTTTTCGCAGTGGCGGATGAACTTCACCAGAATGCAGAGCAGGCACAACCTGGCTTTGCTCACTTCCTCTCTCTCTTTTTCTCCTTTCCACTCAGGAACACACTTTTCTCGGGCTCTGCTGATCGATACTCATCCATCCATCTCCCTCACGCTTTCTATTTCTTTCATGGTTCCTCCCTAGCTCTCTAAATTATTGAGACCAAGGTTGACCCTTCTCCTGTGGGACATCAATTATAAAAGGCACACCAAGCCTGAGAGAGGCTCAGAAAAAAAAACAAAGTGATTGATTATGAATCACAACTCGTGAGACTTTAAGGAAGAATTACTGCAGACTTTTCACATCCAGGAAAAGACAAAGACTTTATGAAGTGTGGACAAGGGAATAAAGCACAAACACAGCAAACCAGACACATGAGTGAACGAGGTGATGAATTGTGAGACAGAAGACTGAGATTGAGGTTGTGGCCTGTTTTACACAGCACCCAAATTAACAGTTTACAGTATTCACAAATACCGTGTTTGCAAGCAGCTCAGTGCATACAAGAGGAGTTTCGACGCTCAACCTGTTTTTTCAGTGTTTTGCTTTGAACTCAGTGGAGAACATGTTAAAAATTCACTTGTAAACCTGTTTATCATCACAGTCTTTTGCAGTAAAGGCAGATGGTTTTCTGCACGCTGTGGTTTTGGCTCCATTCCATTTACTGTAGTTTATCTATCCTCTGGAAGCAAATCTGATCTCCATCCTCAGTAAATTAGATTTCAATCATGTTTTCAGTAATAGCCGACTCCTGATAACCATTTTATAGCTTATGGCAGCTACTGTATTACAAGAAATACTGCAACCCAGAAATTATTTTTTTTATTTACATATAGCCACAGTTCTGTTACACAGCAGAAAGTGTTAGTGTGAAAGCACAAAGCGTGTCTGCTCAGATGGAAAGACTGAGAAGTAAAAAAAAAACGGATGATTTTACGCTTCTTGGAGAAGGATGTTGAACAAGGAAACTATAAAGGGGTGGACAGAAGAAATAATATCCCGAAAGCATGAAAAGCATGTATGAATAATCTTGATTTTTGATCAAATGCCTTGTGACCAGCGGGGTCCAACACAGTTTATCCAACATCAAAGTTACTATGCTGTCTGGAAAAGAATGGAATTTTTATTTTAGTAATTTTAGGTCCTTGAAAAGTATGGAAAAAGAAAGCAGAGTATGGAAAAATATTTGCATTAATAGATGTTTGATAATTAGTTTTCTATAGACACGAATTTAATGAAAATAAATTAAAGAATTGTGTTCATGACAGCTGTTTAATTATTCTTTAGTGATTGTATGACACCACTGATAAAAATGTTGCATTTTGGGTTTCTTCTCACGATTTTCTTAGTGCTATATTAGAACCTCTAAAAAGACCTTTTTGCAAAACTAAAAATACAAATTTTTTGTGTGTGCACAAGAAACCATGAAACTTGGCAAATAGGATGATTCTGACATTGATTCCCTATTCCTGTCATTGTCTCTCTGCCACCAAAGAGGTTGCATTAAATTGGACTTGATATAAGAGATACTCTTTTGAGCAAATATATCTCTAGTAAATCAAATGGATTCATGCTCACATTTTCTTCCAACCTGGTTTTATAGAAATATATACCTCTGTGCACGTTCCGCAGTAGTTTAAAAAAGAAATGTCCACTGAGTCGTGCTAAAACACAGGTACACTATGTAAACCCTGGCACGTATTTATTACATTAATATAGGTGTGTTATTATGTTAATATCTGGTCTCTAAATTTAATATTAACAAATGCAAAACTGATATAAAAAAGCATTTGTTGATGCAACCATGTTATTTCAACTTCCTTTTATGCAGTTTTGAACTGTTTTGGTAAACTGTAGTTACACATGTTTCAAACTGGAGCTCCTCGTCTTTCGTGAGCTACCGCACAAACCGTTTATGAGAACCTAGGGATGAAGCTGGATATGTGTGATGATAACATTCGTTTTTAAGGGCTTTGTACAGTATGTTGTAACTTTGAGAAGAAGTTAATATCAATGAATGAACCTCTGAGGAAATGAAACGTTTACAAATGACTGTACTGTATTAGAAATCAAAGCCTTGACAATTTGGGAAAAATTGGAAAATGTGTAGGAACCCTGCAGAATACAGTATTGATCCTATCCATAAAGCTCAGATGGACTATTTGCAAGTTTAAAAACATTAATCACAAGGTATGGTAAGAAATCAGTGCAAGTGAATATCTAAATAAGTTTGCAGAAGGTAGAGATACATAAGAGGTTAGATAAAATAATGTGAACACCAATATTTCAGTATTTCTTCTTTCTTCATTTGCCAATATAAAAATATCTCCAACATTAACACTACTTTGGAATAGCTGATTGTTGTCATCTGCTATGCTTTAAAAATTGTTTTATTCTATTTAATATTTTCTATTCTATTTATTTTATTTTTTTTTAATCAAGTAATTGATTTTTCAGCAGATGCTGAAAAGTGAAATATCTTTTTTCTTTTGTATTTTAGCATTGGTGTCTTTGATTACAGTTGTAGCAGTTGCAGCTCTTTCATAAATGCTAGTCCTTTTGAAGTTTGAAGTCGTTTTTTGTGGAAACAGGACCTTAAAGGTGAATATTGAAGTATGCTGTTACTTTGCACTCACTTTCGTTTTTTTACCAACTTTTGTTCTTTGCTTTTGAAGTCCAACATGCTGTGATTTGTGTGCACAGTCATAATCATTAAGACTGTTAAAACAATTTGGGTCTTAATCTTACAGACACCCCTGCTAAACGGGCGTCCTTTTTTGGACAGTTTTAGAACTTTATTACATTTACATGTTATAAAACTTCATATATATACACACTCCACTCTGTACAAGTGCATAGCAGGCCTCTTTCTGTTCCTCACTTTTTCGGGTTAGATCAGTACAGTTTTTATACCATATGAATTGATAGCAGAGCACTTTCTTTACAGAGCTCAAGAAGGCTATTACATATCATTATAAATACGCTTGTGGTTGAAAGTCATCATGTATTATGCTTTATTGTGATTTGAGTATTAAACTTCAAGCCTGTGAAATGTAATTCATATTCAGTCCTCCTGCTTAGCCATCTAGCATTCATATTTACGTGCATTGATTTCTTCTCTAATATCTGCTATTTCTACAGATTTGTGCACTTTAGTGGTTAAAAATCTGGACTGGTATCAAAATGCTGTAGGTTTAAACCCTGCTGGGAGCAATCTTGGAATTATCACCATTGTGTCCTTGAGCCACTTAAGCAACCCTGGGCTGCTCCAGGGGAATTTAACCTTGTGTCGTCATATGAAAGTTTGCTAAAACAAATTCCCTTTGTTGCCAGGCTTTTCGTTCTTCCATTGCTCTGCTCACTCCTACTCACTGATGTTCTGTTGTACTTTTCTTTAGCTTATTTCTTCTGTGATGGATTGTGCATGGGGAGCAGTAGAGAAAATGGTCCTGTTATAGGCCTATAATAAACCTGACAAATGGTGCACACAAGCACCGCGCTCACAGAACTGGGTATTTTTTCCCTCTCTTTTTTTTTTCATCGTATGCAATTAAAAGCAAGCTTACTGATGGTTTTGTACTACAATATAGTTCTAAAACAAACTGTCTAGAATTGCAAGTACTTGCGTTCAGCACTTACTGAAGCACACAGAGATAGTTTATCACCGACCAACAACACTTGTGACAGTATATTACTGAAGTTGTGAAAATCTTTGGTTTTGCTGTTAAAGGGGGAAACTGTCGAGTGCAAAGTGAGAAACTGCTTGTAGAAAATTGCTTTGTGCTTTCTGTTTCTTTTAACAAATATAATTTAGCTCTCATTACTTCATTACTCTATACTTAGGCATCTCCCATGGTTTGTTAGTTATTGTAAAAGAAGATGCAATATTTTCTTGAATTCTAGCTGAGCTAGCAGCAGTGCTGATTGTCGAATAAGATGATATGAAGCCGGTTTACCCTTAAATCAAGGGATCTTGCATTCACAAACACATCAAGCAAGATATAAGATCATGCAAAACCTCTGATGGCAGTTGAAAATGCTGTAACGTCCACAAAAAGCCCTTACTGCAAATGTTTTGAGAAGGTATCCATTCATATGCAGATGTAGCCATTGCTTAGAGATGACAGCTGTTTTCTGCTTGCTAAATAAATCCCTTCTCTGTTTGTTTTGCTCAGCACTTAGCAGATCAGAATGGCACAGCAAGTAGACATTTGAGCACTTTAATCATAATGTAAACGAATAATCTGTTCCTTTCTAACGTACAACTACTTAACCTGAGCAATCCAAGTAAACAGCATACTCACTACTATAAAACGGTGACATTTTCATGACTTAATGTAGCCATTCACCACTTTTTCTAAAGAACTTTTTCTAAAGAACATCATTTAAATTGCATAGTTTGTTACATTAAATAATAAACAATTATTAGTAGATTATATTTTAGTCAGTTAAACCATTTCCTCTCTGAATCCTGTGCCTTATAGTGTACATTGTGTATGAAACCTGAGTAATGCAAATGGTTGTGAACAATTGTGATGCACACAAGAGCTCCCTGGGACTTAATGTTGTCATTATCACAGCTTGTAAAGAAATCCTCCCAATCTGCTGGGGCTAAGAAGAAGATGTTAGTACATTTTGCCGAAAGGATGCTTTTATACTGCAAGTTTTAAGCGCTATACCATTTTAAATTACTACTAGCCATTAACAATTACGTGAACCATCTGTCTTTAAATCTCTGACTGACAGTACTTTCATTGGAGAGGATTACATGAGGACAAAGTATTGTAACCATATAAGAAACAGAAATATATACATATATCTTACAACAGCAAAACAACCTTTTCATGACCCCTTTCATAAGTGTTTTCATGTTGTTTGTTGGACTTTTGCATTTCTCTCCTCTATTCCATTATTTTTCCAGAGATTCTTCAGTCTTAACGGCTTTTAAGCACCACGAGTCTGCAAAAGATTGTTTCAAAATGAAATGTTGATATTTTGAACCATTATAAAGACGAGATATAAATATGGCAGCTGAGAGCGATAGCCGGCCACTGTAGCTTTAATGAAATTGTAGCATACACACATGCAGAGGCAGCTCAAGGCTTAATGTGAAAACTTGTGTCAGCTCAGATTAATTAAAATTAATTCTCCATTTATTGAACTTCTCTTACTTTGGAAGAGGCAATTTTGTTTTTGTAAAAGTGTCTGAGATCTGAGATAACTTGAGTATGACTGTGAATGAACCTAGTATTTCAGCGACTGCTTTTTGAAGTCTTTCATGTATTATATTGAAGGAGAATGGATGGTATATCAAAGAATAAAAACCCTGCCAAGAACAACTTCTGCAGAATGGTCATCTAAGGATAGTTTTGCAGGCCATTTATGTGGGTTATAGAACACATTGATAGAGTGCACACATTAAGCGGTCAAAAAATGTTTTGTTTATTCTGTAGAAGTCTTTTCAAAAGCATTACTGCTTGCATTATACAGAGACATGCCTAGAAATGTAATGTTGATTTTTGCTGATTGAGTTTTATGCAGATTTTATTGAGATTTTTATGCAGGTTCGTAAAACTCTGTTTTAATAATTTTGTTTATTGTGCATTCTTATTAATCTCAATCAAACTGCTTTTACTACGTTAAAAAACCACAGCAACAAAACAGCTAACAAAATAAAATGCAATAATAAAAAAAACCCTCTTTATATGGAGCCTGACATCAAGATAAAAATGTACCTGTGGGAACTTCAAGATGCTAAATACATTTCAAGATGCTAAATAAACAATATTCGATGTGAAATGTGATGCAAAAAAGTGCCTTTTTTTCCTCTGGAACAGATGAATGTACAGTACATATGGTTTGTTATATTTGACGTTGCTTTTGTATCTATCACCACAGTTTTGATTTAAAAAGTCCATTGCGTGTTATGCTCCATGACTTTTATAAGGACAATCATCAGGATGTATCATCAGCGATACACCTTAACCTACCTGATTTTATGAACGAAAGCAAATGCGACATAAAAATGCGGTTGGAAGCATGCCATTTTAGCTTGTTTTTACAGGATTCGTACCCAAAGATTCTACATCGCAAGTGCAATTCCATGTCAGCTGAGCTACCGAGCAAACTTTTTGCAAATGGAGCTGTAATCATAACTGTGCTTACTGCATCTAGTGTTTATTTCTTCTGTTAACTGCAGTGATATGTACTTTCTGGTATGTATTTCACATTTTGCGAAAAAGTTCCCTCAAGGTATTTTTAGTCATGAGTTCAGGTTGAATATTTGACCCCAACACAAATCATTGTTTTATTATTGTTTTTGTTTATTTAAGGGAGGGTAAGCGATTTCTGGAAGCCAGTGTTTATATTTCAAATCATAGCTCACACAAAACAAACACATCCCTACCCCAAAAGGGCCTCATCCCTATTTTCATAGCTCCGCCCCAGAGATGCATAGTATGCAACCCAGGCTACAATTAGTTCTGTGATACAAAGCAGATCCAATGTTGTACCGTCTACACTGGACGTGAGCGGCGCTACAAATTGTATAATTCATTTTAATCAGTGACGCTCTCTACTCCCGATAAGAGTGGCACGACAGATCTTCACAGACAACTGCTGCCGCATTGTATTTATGACTTATTTATGATACAAATTTAAAATGATTGTCAATGGTCGCTTTGTGTCCAGTGTAGGCAGACTTTTGCTGTCGCTGCACTGCGTCTGGTGTAGACACGGTGTTACTCACCTATCGAGAAGAACCTTGACGTCTGATCTCAGGCCTTCTAAATCGCTTACCCTGCCTTTAACTGTGCTGTGGTTGCTAAAAATGCACTATAATTTATTTATTTTTTTAATCTAAAAATATTAAAAATATATAATTTCTGTTATGATTAGACTCACTGCAAGTTAAGAACACATCATTAACATCTGATATATTAGCTATTGCCACCTGTCAGCCTTAAAATATCCCATGCAAATGAGCCCACTGATGATATCATTGCCAACTACACCCTCACACCAATAACCACAGTTTTTTAATAACGCACATGCAGAGTACAGATGCTGCTCTCAATAGTTTGATTTGCTCCATATGGTGAGCATGAGACCGTCAGGAAAGTATTTCTACATTGAGCACCAAACAAGAGTTCACACAGGGCCAATTGCACTGGCTGATCATTTATCTTTCATCTCTTAATTATCATTCTTAGGACCTTGGGGGGCTATAGTGTACACGACCACCCAGAAATCACACATACAGTACATGTCTTCACACAAACATGCTAACACACTTTAATATGCTCTAGTGCCATCGGTGCAGCGATGATTCAGAATGGCATAAAAACCCAGGGTAAGTGGACTCCCGGGTGGGGATATTGTCTTTCCCCAGCTTCACACAGGCCTTGTTTTCTCAGTGTATAATAATATCTAATGATGATGAGCCTTGATTACCGCTGCAGAGAGTAGCAGGCTACTGGAGCATGGAGGAAAAAAGCAATTTAGCCCAGCGCAAAATCTGTCTCCCGCAGAGACCATCACCATAGTAGACTGCGCTGGGCAGGAATCATTAAAGTTCTTACAGGGACTGAATCCTAATAAAACTCACTCCACCTGTGTGTGCGCGTCTGGATGCTCTGACCTGATTGGACACATCTAATCTAAAATCAGACATGCAGGTCAGATTGTCCTCATTTGTCTGGTTCCTGCTCCGTGTCAGATGGCATCAGTTAATCGCACAGCCATTTCTAAATCCTGTAGCTGCTGTTTGAGAACACGTTTACTCTTCCTGACAAACCATGTCAACTGAGACGGCTTTAAGTATTCTGAATAGATATAGATGTGGTTTTATTACTCAAAAGAGGTCATTTTGTGTTATGTCATGTCTCATATTCATTGGAAATTGGAAATTCGGGGCAGCATGAGCACCTGTGATTGTTGCAGATGTCATGTGGTTTTGTCTGGCAATGTGACACAAAAACATTTTTTTAAATTTGTTGTTATTCATGTTTTCTTATCATCTTACACTGGATACATATATATATATATATATATATATAATATTTATTGGCATGTGCTGTTATTCCTCACCTTTACATTTAGATTACCTGACATCAGATGCATATCTAAACTTTATTTTTTTAACATGTATCATTTTAAATGGAATCTTTTGCAGGTCTCAAATTTAATGTCCATTTTTCATATTGTAACTTTTAATTTTGCGATTAAGGCCTAAAAGTTGTAAATGTATGCGACTGTGTTAACTGATTGCTGGTTGGCAACTTTATTGTTTACTGATTGCTGGTTGGCAACTGTATTAATTCTAACAATGTCTGAGCATGTGATATGGTGTTACTGTAATTACTGTTGTCAGAATTGTGGGTATAACAATTCATCTCCCAGATTTTTTTTTTATGTTTTAATGTAACTTTTCAAAAGCAAGAATGTCATTTTTTGTTTCACGAATGCATCCCATTTGATCTCAGACGTTCAATAGCTGAACGTCTGGCTAGAACGTCTGACTAATAGCATCTACTACAACCAACAATGCATCTATTTGATGAGCTGTAGGATTGAAATCGCTGTCTGCCTGAATGCCTCTTTAAAAGTGTGCTTAGGAATAATGGAGCTGTCCATGGTGCTGATCTTTTTTAAAAGTTCTTATGCAGTGCTGAAAGGACAGCGCTCATAAACACAAACCGATTATTCTGGCAATAAGCATTATGAAAAACCTGTCCTGGGAACATCTGAAGAAATAATCTTTGAAGATGTGGAAGAACAATGACTTGAAAGTTCAAAGTTATCCCATCAGAGATGTTCAATATAATTTTATATAGGCTACAGAGAAAAAGTCACATAGGCAAATTACTGTTGAGGGGAAGCATCAAATGAAGTGCATGCTTGGAGTAAGAAGGTTTGTACAACATTTCTGTCAGTCAGGTCTCATTCCTTCTCCAGTCGTGCATGTATTATTTTAAAGCACTTAAAGAGCCAAACGTATTCTGTGTCAGAGTGTAAATGACAGCTCCAGCATGCAAATCACCATTTTACTTCAACCACAGTAATTAAACGTGAAAGGTTTCATTTGCACAGGCACACTCATGCAAACATCTTGACACATCTTCAAACAAACATTCGCAGGAGCACAATGAGCAGAGACGCTGATGTTGAAACATAACAGGACTGTCAAGAGGAACAAACCCACGCATATGCCTGCACACCCCTAAAACTGATGTTATTGTCATTAATGAGTAAGAAGCGGTCTATATGTTGACCGTAATGAGGAGTATTTGTTTAAATGCTTAAACAGATTATTTAATTATGTTATCCTTCAACAGCAGCCTAATTAACAAATGAACCATAGAAGACCAACACATTCAATTTTTCATATTTGGAAGGCAATTTAGAGGGCGGATATTTGTGAATTATCATGTATCATGGAGTTGAACTACTAATGATTGTTTATCATTAGTAGTTCAACT
>JAUYWG010000051.1:12141748-12160514 GCA_034779775.1 Enteromius afrohamiltoni
GTTTTTATACAATTAACTTGAAATGTATACATTTCACATTCACTGAAAAAAACATTTGCCAATTAATATAACGATGTGCATTAATGATAAAAATACAGTAAAATAGACTAATGTCCTTTTGTGTTTTACTTAAACATAAACATACATTAAATGTGATGTGATACCATTTACTATTTTTCACTGTATATAATGGTATTTACAGTTAACAGGCTCCTACTATAGCATTTTTACCGTCTTTCTTAATAAGGATTTTTACAGTGTAAGATTACACTATTATGAAATCCCAAACCTTTGTATATCCTGTGTACTTAAAGTACTTAGATTGGGTTAGGGGTTGGTGCTCCTTACACAGCCACAGCCGTCAAAGAGATCCGAAGACAAATGGGGATTTACAGAAATCCTCCAAAACCAAGTCCGAGGATAACTGAGGCTCTATGCAATTCTTCCTAATGATGTTAAAATGTCCCCAGAGCAGCATTTTGGTGATGCACAGATGAACGTTCCTTCCGAGCTTGTCACAAAAACTGTATTTCATAGGTAAAACTTGGGTACACACTGTTGCACCATATGCTGTAGACATTTTTAATTGGCCTCGGTATGTGTAATCATTGGAGCTTTTATACGTTGTTTTTTTCTCATATATATACATGAGAAAAAACAACTTATATATATATATATATATATATATATATATATGTCACAGTCAGCTGGGGATGTCACTTCAGTGCTCAGCGAACTCTCTGTGTTTTATGTTTGTTTTCATGGATTCTTTTCTCACAAACTCATGTCTCTACCACGCTTGTCAGTTGTCATGGTGTTTCAGTGTTGGCTCCACCCATTGACCTAGTTTCATTTGTATAAAACCCGGAAGTGTTTGTATGTTGCCAGGGTCCATTAGCACTGTCAACCCGTTTTTCCCACCCGTGTTCTTGTGTGTCTGTTTGGATTTATCGCTGCCGACTTCTGCCTTCCCCAGATTACGCCTTTGTCTCACCCCACGGATTGTATTTATTGTTGTCGACTCTTGCACAGACTCTGACTACTCTCTCGCCTCACCTCCGATGCTCACGATGGCCAGTAACGACCCTGTGAGCCTGTCTGATTCTGCTCTGTGTCTTCCAATAAACAGTTTGCATATGAACCCGGTCTCCTCGCTTCCTGCTCGTTACAATATATATATATAGAAATGAGGGCACTCTGATGTGTTTAATAGGCTGTCTTTGTTTTCAATGGAATATGAAAGAACCGTTTTTGAGTGATTTAATGCTTGAAGTACTAAATAAATTGCAGACCATTTGAGCACCACTTATGAAGAAATGGGATAGCTACTCGCCACACTTAAAGCTAAAGCAATAAATGCTTCTAAAAATTTCATGGTGATTCTAAACTCTATGATTTGTTTTGACAGGAAGAGGGTCACTAAAAAAGTTTTGCTTTGGGGCAGTATTCGCCCGAGGCTCAGCAAGTCTCTCTTCAAGTTCTCACAGTGGAAAAAAACCAAGAGGTATTAGACCGCTCAGATGCCATCTAAGGATGATTAAACACAAATATATTTATTGCACATGTGCTGCTGTATCATTTAGGCAGTAAATCTTTTCCTTTCTATTCAAAATTCATCATTTCTGTGCCCCATGTTCTTTTTTCTACATAATTATCAATCTTTTTCTTTGCAGCAGAAGCTAGAAATTAATCAGAAATCCCATTAATTAGGCCCACATATTGTGGCTGTATAAAAGGATAGAGAGAGAAAGAAATCCAGCTGATTATATTCTAGAGCATTGATGATGGCAGGTCGTTTCCTGTCTGTTAACAGGTGGAACAACCTCCTAACTTAATCATTTGGACCAGATTAAGTCTGTTGGACAGATCTCTGTCATTACACTTGGCTTGATTATCCCCTTATTTAGAAAACCATAAGCAGGGCAGCAGATAGAGTAATACACATGATAAATGAGCCAGTAGGATCCATTCTAATTCGTAATGACACAGGCAGACAGAAAGTGCTTTATTTTGTCTACTTTACGTTGCTGTTATAATGTGCTGTGTTTCTTTATTCGTTTTTATCAGCGATTTGAAGATCAGCTGCGGAAAGGTCAACAATAAGACCTCCTGCCGCAGAGAAATCGGCATTACGAATATCAGCCAGAGGAAGATAAACTATACGAATGTCAGCCACAGAAAGCAATATTTCATCAGCAGAGTATCAGACAGTGCTGGAGGAATTAGTAGTAGGAGGGTCAATGACATGACCTTCTAATTTTATCTGAATCTATTTATTAAAAAGAATACTTGAATGCAGTTTCGTTTCTTTGAATATGATGAACCTTATTTCTGAGTTTGTTTAGATGGGATTTTAGCCTAATGTCTCACATCTCATATGTCAGCTGTTATACATCTCAGTGTAAGCTGTTGGATATTATAACCCTTGAAGGAAAAAAAAGCATTATTAAGAGTTTTTAAGTTTTTTAATAATCTATCTCTGAAAAAAAAATGTAAGCGACTGTAAATCTGTAGAAGTGTATGTAGAAGTGAATCAGTAAAACATTAAATCAGCTTTGTTAAAGTATTAATATTAAAATGTTTGAGTAATAATTTTAATAATTTAAGTTTTTTTTAATTTAATAAAAATAAGTTGGCCCTTCTGAAATCAAGCCATTTGCAAATGCATGCTGGTGTGGCATCACACAGACAGAGGCCACTCCCACAATAGTTGATTGACAGGAGCATGTCACACAGACTGAACTGGTGTCTTACCTTACACCCGTCATGAGTGAGCCATCATCAGACCGAGATGCAGAGACAAGCAAGACTCCTAAGCGATTGAGGTGTTTTGTTGTTGAATGTTTCAAGGACTAACGTTTCCTGGTAATAATGTATATAGCGCAAATTTGGCGAGCTGTCTGGGGAGCGAGCCGGGAGAACGGCGGACTCCGCACCCTAGGGAATAGAACACTAGTGAGGGTGAGGCGCTTGGCTCGTTCACCGTCTGCCCCCCGGGTACGGTATGAGGGAGGTATGAGGGAGAAGGTGGAGAAGGGGAGGAGGAGGGATGCGATCAAGGTGAGATGTGGGAACGTAGAAGCTGGGGTATTTTATAGTAAAGGGAATTGATTTGATTGGGCATGCTTGATTAGGAAATCGGCTGCCAGCTGCCGGTGATTACTGCGTTCACAATCCTCTCGAAACCATGTTTTTTTGCAAAACATATACTATTAATGAACAGAGCAGTAGTCATTTACTCCCGAAATCTGAGTGACTGAAGACGCGGAAGATTAACTTTAGGTTTGGTTCTGAAGGGAAACACGTCCTTGATCAACCAAAATGGGTTTATGTTCGCACAAATCATTCATCATCCAGCCTCACCTACAGAAGCAGTAAGTATAATGTCTTTCAATGAATCTTTGCAAATCGCCTTTCCTAATAATGTGCTAATTAGCAAGTTTCACTATGAATATGGCAAAAAAAAAAGATCCTCTGAGAATGCCTCGGAAAAGGGGAAGTTCACAGAACAGAGTGATTTCTAAAAAGCTGTTTTTGACAGGGGAATCTTTAATACATTTTCCATTATGAACCTAAAGAATCATATTAGCTAGTGGAAAATTGACTTTGTATGACTTCTTTAATAAATTGAAAACAAATACAGTAAAATGTATTTAATTATTTTTAATGTATTTATTAATTAATTTCATGCCAAGTATACTACAAATACATTTACATATTTATGTACTTAACAAAATACTCTGCAATTCATACAATCATCATCAATAGTGACATTAAAAAACATTTTAGGCTTAATATTAAGAAATGTGCATTGTGCACAAGCAGTACTCCAAATAAAGCTGAATTTGTATATGAGTAAGTCTCTATAAATATGTCAGTAAATGAATATGTTAATAAATTTGGACTATACTTAATATAAAATTAATGTTTACAATACATAATTTTTTTTTACTAGGGTACGCATGACATTTTTTAGAAAAATTTCAGATTTTCCTTTTATTTTTTTTTTCTTATCTTGAACACTCTCATTTGTCCTAATAACATCTACACAAACAGCACCAGTTATTTGAGCGGTCCTGTAATCTTTCCCAGACGGTCTGTGCAGCTAGACACCAGCTATCACAACATATAACGATTTATATTTTAAAATACACAAAACTATTGGGTATGTCTGTAATCTCATCATTTACACAATTATTTCCACACTTTATTCTCATTTTTGAATGTAAACGTTTATCTGAAAACCACTGACTGAACAAATTTAACTTCAGACAAAATGTCTTTTATAAGGAAACAGTTTTAGACCTCTCTTCCCCTTGACTCTTTCTCTCTTTGTTACTCTCATTCATTTCTTTGAAGCTATGCTTGTCCAGAGCACAGCTTTTTGTTCAGCATTACGGTCTTGGTCTTTCTTTAGGGTCCCTCAGCGTCACCTAGACACTACTAACAGCAGGCGCGCGTAAAACTGAACAGGCACAACACCGAAAGCCTCAAACTGTAGGAAAGAGCGTGTATGCTAGGTCATGTGATTAGCTCAAATGAGCGAAGGCCATCTGGCTTCTCTTACTGAAGTTTATGAAGCTTTCATCTCATTTCTGTGCCAGTTGTGCTGATCTGTAGCCAAATGCACGAGTTTGCTTTTGTGGCAAATTGCTGATCTGATCAGTGAGTTTGTGTACACCGTAAAACATTACTCTGTTTCGATATGATCAGGAACGGAGAAGGTCAAACTGCACACGCATTCATTTCGCATGATGTGCCACCCCTGTGAGGTATATTAAGCTGGTGAATAATTGGTTCATTTCCTGCATCTTGGATCGTTTTTCTCTGCAATCAATCGCCCCTAGCACAAAGACTCACAGCTATAGTTAGACACATCAGGGGGCTCAGAAAATGCTTTCGTATTATTCTATTGTCTTATGCTGTATTTTTTAGATATATTTTTTGATATATTAGATATATTACTTGTGTGTGTGTGAGTCAGAGAGAGTGGGCCCCTGTGCAGGCCGTGTGAAGCCCATCTGGGTGTATGTTAGTGCAGTAGTCATCAGTCTGCCTGTAGCTGGGGCCAGATGGTCTTGCCTTTGCGAGCCACTCAGTAAGTACATCACAGATCCGGGCATGTGGGCCAACCGCTCCACTACATCTTACTTAAATAGTCCCTCTCTCTCGCTCTCTGGCTTCCTCTGTTCCCTCGTCTCTCTTTCTGTGCACAGCATATATCACTGTGATACTGATACATTAGTGTACATTAGGGAAAGCATTTGTAACCCACGATGCAAACACATCACATTTACAGTAAGCACCATGCTCATTTCTCATCACTTGCTGTTTTGTAGTGTTCAGTGAGCTACTAAAGTTTGAAAATACTCTGAAAATCAAATTTGAATCTGGAAAAAAGTAAAATAAAGAAATACTGTCATGTTAAATTAATGTGAAATATTTCAGAATTTACACTACTGTAGTATATCTAGGATATCTATTTGTGATAGGTCATACATTTTTGATATACACTATGTGAACTGTTTTATGCAGAAAAGCGTTTTCAGTAGTTGTCTCAAATTTTGAAGGCTAACTTGTATATATAGTATATATTTGCGACCCTGGAAACAAAAATGAGTCTTAAGTACAGTAGCACATGTACAGTATTTTTGTAGCAATGGCCAATAATACATTGTGTGGGTCCAAATTATCCATTTCTCTTTAATGTAAAAAATCATTAGGATATTAAGCAAATATCATGTTCCATGAAGATATTTTGTCAATAAATTGATCAAAACATATTTTATATTTAGAAAGATGAGTTTATTTGGACTTCGATGTCAATTGTGCTGATTTAGATTTTTTGCATCCTCAAATTCCAGATTACCAAATAGTTTCATTTTAGCCAAATACTATCCTCTTAGAAAAAATTTTAGAACTGGTTTTATGATCCAAGGTCACATTTAGGGTTGGTTGCACCTAAAGAGTCCATTTTGGTACCTAAAAGATAAATATTAGTACTTAAGGTGTACACATTTGAACCTAACAGGTACAACAGTGTACTTTTTGGTGCCAGCCCAGTGATTGCTTTTGTACCTTTATTTCTGACAGTGTAGAAATGTAATAGGGGCATTTTGTAAGCCAGACTTAATCATGCATTTCCCATTTGAGCACAAATAGGACAGCATCCCTGCACCACAGCTCTGGCCTCTTCATGTTTTCCTGTTTTCATCACCATCTCACACCATGTTTCTCTCTTCTCTTACTCGAGCTCACACTATTCATTTTATTCTTTTTGTAAAGCTCTGTCATAGATGATGGCACAAATGCACCTCTCTCATCTGAGGTCTAAGCTTTCAGGATAAGATTAGATCAGGTTTTGAAGAAATGACAGAAAATAAATCCAGTCAAGGTAGAATCAGCCACTGTGCTCATTGCTTTGATCTGGTCTGGAGATGATGGACATTTTTTTTTTTTAATACATTGATGTGGATGATAATGTTATATGATTCTGGAAGGGAGGCCATTGCCATCTAGGAGATTCAGCTGACTGACACAAACACACACACTATCTGAAAAACACAAACACACAGAGAGGCAAATTACCAGGGAAATTAGGGGCAATTCTGGGCCCTCACCACTTAACCCAAAGCCAATGAAAGAGAGGGAGCGAGGGATGAAGAGAGGGAGCAGAGGCCTGAACCTGCTGTCCACGATGAAACAAGCCAGTGGAATTTAATTTCCCTCTGGTCAAGAGATGCCAATAAACACTATTGAATCCTGTTCCTGCCCTGACATGATAGGAATTTAATTTGAGACCCACAGGGATCTTTCTCTCTCTCTGTCTGTCTGCTGCACTGGAAGACTGCCCCGCTCTCTGTTCTGGATGTTTGCACGGGCAGAGAAAGAAGGAGAGAAATTATTGAAATTCCTAGTCGACTTTTCCAAGAACACACACATACATGCTCACACACCACACAGGTTGGAAGGCATCTCACAGCTTAACCCCTCAGACACCTTCACACTTGCACAGCAACTCCAGCGATGTAGCCTTGATCCAGCCCATTCAAAGTTGCAAAAAATGTTTTGCTTTGGTATGTGGCAGAAGTATAAGGTGAAAAGCAGAAGTTACAGAATATCAGAACAGAACTTTTTTTTTAAGTATTATTCTGTTATTAATATTATTACATTATTCTCAGGGCTTGCCTCATGCAATGCCATACAATTTTTTAAATGAAAATAATAATAATAATAATAATAATAATAAGAGGAAGAATTTAAAATGAGACCCGTGTATTAGTTAATTAGAAACAGTAAGCATTAGATCATATATTATTAGTATTATTTTGAGATTTGCTTAAGATTCCAATCAATGTTCAATTGAGTTGTTTTGAAAGAAGGAAACAAGATACATTTATATTTTCAACATCATTTGTTCTTCAGACATTCCTCTTTAAAAGAAAAGAAACCACGGCTGCCAGTATTTTACCGTAAAATAAAATATCTCTTGAACTGAACAAAACAATTAAGATGCCATGAGGAAAATTTGTTAAAACCCAATATCTAAAAGGGTGTTTAGATATCTTTAGTACTTATTGAGTTTCTTATTGGCTTTCAAACCTTGAAAAAAAAAATTGTAACTATGCTGTTTACCCATTTTTGAATTGTCACCAATGATATGTATTGCAACAAAGATTGCTGAAGTCAACTGATTTTTCTAATAGACCTACCAATCTCTGTCAAAAGTGGCACAGAAGAAGAGATGCTGCCACTCTGCTGTAATTTCTCAGGTAAAAATTTCCATTTTTCACCCTCCACTACAAAACAGTGGATTAATTTGTAAATGTTTATCCATCACCATTAATATTTTGGCTTTCATCACTATACATGTTTATCTTTCTTCAGAAAAAAAAAACATCTAAAATCTTTTTTTAAAAATATGAGCTGGGGCCAAGTTTCTGACATTTGGTTGATTTGACATGGAATTACCCAGAATATATTTGAGAAATGTTTTATAACATCAGTAGCATCAATTACATTGTCAATGATTATTTATTTTTCGTTTTTAATCTTACTGAGTTTGAACCACAGTGTATATTAAACACTGCTTAACATAAAAATATGTTTTATTCCAGAAAGGCAACAAAAGATGTAAATAACAGATTTGATTTTTTTAAAACTTTGTAGTTAAATTATGTTAGTTTTCATTCATTTAAATATAAGATGAGTTGATCTAGTGGTATAGGTTTGGATTCAGCTGTTTCTGAATAGGAATTATGTTTCAGAGAGTGCCCAGATGTGAAAGATGTTGCCGACAGGGGGTCACTGTGAACCAGGAGAGAATGTTTCAGCAAAACGGAGTTCCTGCAGTTTAACAGTAGGAGAGCAGCAGAGTGGACGTCCATTAGACAGAGGAAATTTCCCTTGATCTAGACACACCAGTCTGTCTGTCTGAGTATAACCAATCTGGCCTTATGAAAGATATTGCGAAGTGTTATTCATTAACTGGGACTTTGCTCGCTCTGAAAAATTCTTTTCACATAGTCTTTGAGGAGCAGAACTGATGTGACATTTCCTTGTCAAAGATTTAAAAAAACCCTTTTGATTATCTCTCCTTTCTGAACACTCAAATTTAGACTAAAGATAAAACTTAATGGTTTATGGAAATTCTTCTCTTTTTAATACACATTAAGACATGAAATGTTTCAAACGTTACGAGCAATCAGTGTCTGTGCCAGAAAGGGATAGGAAAGTAAAAAAAAAAAAAAAAGCGTGAGAGACATTATTGTTTAATTACCATGGAACTGACATGGAAAACAGGCCTAATTTAAAAGGTGCTCAGTAATATCTCAGTCCAGGTGTTTGTACTTGTGCTTAAGGGAGAGAACGCGAGAGAGAATTTGTTTTAATGGGTGAACTGCTAGACCCGGCGCTCTGTTCGCTGTCAACCTGTGTTTAATGTGCTGAATTTGAGAGCTGTTAAGGTCAGTGAGCAGGCAGAGAAAAACCTCTCTCTCTTTCTGTAACGGGGGATTAAAGTGGGAGATCTAAGTAGTTGTTTTATGGATGTGGGTGTCACCTTGTTCTCTTCTCCTCTACAAAGGTTGAATAGTACCGCTTTGAACCCCCCCTTCTCTGTCAGTTCAACACCCCTAATTAGACCTTCAGCTCCACCTTCATCCGGCCTCACATCCATATTTCATATTCACTTGTTCAGATCCGGCTTTCATCACACGTCTTGATTATGGGCACTTAGCGATCAATGTAGTTGGCACCTGTGAATGGCATTCTTGGAAATGTTCAAAAATGATTCTCATTTTGCAGCAATGTTAGATCTCCTGCTGTAGCATTATGTTTATTCTGGGCAATCATAAAGCAATAATAATATTAAAGGTTTTCAAGTTGGAAAGCAGAAGCGATGGTTTTTAAAGTCGAGCAGATGACTTCACAGATCTGAGAGGAAGCTCATAGAGTCAGATGCTTGAGAAGAATTCTGAGAATGAGAGAAGCAGCGTGAGAGCAGCCTGTCTCGCACATCTACAGCCTCCCGGCCGCACGCAAACATCTCTGCAGGGGTTGCATGTTGAGGAGAACTGCAGTCTATTTTCTTGCAATTTTCAATTTGTGTTATGTCTTCCATTTCTGTAATTGCTCTAAACTGGTTTATGTTGGAACATTTTCTGTCATACTGCAAAACGTTTTAAGTAAACATGTTACTTAAAAAAATGAACAAAAATAAAATAAAATATGCAAAAGTAGATGGTTTTGTTCTTGCAAAATGTCATCTGTAACAATTTACTGTAATCTTATTTTTGGAGACAAAGATAAAAGAATAGGTATTAATGAGCTAAATATGACAAAACCTTATATTGGGGGAGGTCCCTTATTTGTAAAAACATAAATGATATGTGTAAATAGAAAAAGCATCTAAAATAATAAAGTTTTTTATTTTAAGTTTTCTGTTATAGGATTTCTAACACTCTGTATATAAAAGCAGAAAACGTCTATGGAACATGCTCCATATCCGCCGACTCCTCAGCTATGTCACAGAAAACTTTCACCAGAACAGGATCCAGCAGCTTAGTCGTAAGAGAGTCGTAAGAGAGGTGAAACGACAAGCCACGAAACTTGATCGCATCAACAACAGTTCTCACCCAGCTCACCGAGGAACTTGTGGGCTCCGTGCAGGCTCTGACTACCGCCACTGCAGCCCAAAGTCAACGCCCGTGCTATCACCATCCACGACCGCTGCTATAAATCCAACTCGTCTCGCTCTGCCCGGGAAATACAATGGAGCTCCAGGCAAGTGTGACGGTTTCCTCCTTCAGTGCGAGATTTACATGCAACAACAAGCCAGTTGTTTTACCACCGACGACAGCAAGGTGTCGCTTGTTTGCTCATTGCTGGAAGGAAAAGCTTTGGACTGGGTTACTGCATAATGGAGAGGCCGGCGCATGGAATTACCCTCTTTCTCAAGCTTCCTATGTCAATTTCGGGAAGTGTTTGACCATTCTGTGGATGGGAAAAGTGCTAAGGACGAGCTCATGTCAATAAAGCAGGGCACATCAACCGTTGCGGAGTACACAATGACTTTTAGAACCCTCGCAGCTCGAACCGGATGGGACAGCGATCCACTTCTCACTTTTTATCGTCATGGATTAAGAGAGAAGCTGCAATCTGAGTCGCGACGAGGAAAAAACGCTGGAGCAATATATGGATTTGGCAATCCGCAAGGACCATATTATCTGCTCTTGTAAGCCGCAACGCACTTTCACTGCTCCTCCGCCTAAACTCAGCTCTTCCACAGTAGAGCCAATGCAGATCGGCACCACCCACCTCTCCTCTGAGGAACGCGACAGGAGGCTAAAAAATAACCTGTGCCTCTATTGCGGGGGTGCGGGACACATCAGGCTTAATTGTCCAATTCTGGCTGCATGATCTCTTGGAAACAACACAAAATCACGCAATGGTCAACCTACTGCCATTCAGTTTGTCTGCACAAAGCCACTCAAGTTATTCACAACGTTCAGGCCACCACCAGGGACACCGTTGATATCTCTACACTACCTGCACCGTATCACGACCTCAAGATCGCCTTCAGCACAGAAAAGGCAACTGAACTTCCACCACATAGAACTACAGACTGTGCCATTGATCTGCTGCCAGGTAAAACACCACCTAGAGGCCGAATCTTTCCATTGTCACAACCTGAGACTGAATGTATGTCACAATATATCCAAGTGGAACTAGCCAAAGGCTTCATCTGGCCCTCTACATCACCAGCCTCGGTGGGCTTTTTCTTTGTGAAAAAAAAGGACGGATCCTTAAGGCCATGCATCGAATACAAAGCCCTCAACGACATCTCTGTGAAATTCAGATATCCTCTGCCTCTGGTTCCCTCTGCCCTAGAACAACTCAGGTCAGCCCGTCTTTTCACCAAACTGGATCTTTGCAGCGCCTATAATTGATCCGCATCAGAGAAGGTGACGAGTGGAAGACTGCGGGCATTATGAGTATTTGGTCATGCCTTTCGGTCTCTCCAATAGTCCGGCTGTTTTCCAATCCCTGGTCAACAAAACATTTCGTAATATGCTGAACAAATTCATTATTGTTTACATTGACGATATTCTGGTCTATTCAGAGGATTATGAATCTCATGTTCGTCACGTTTGAGCCATCTTCAAAGACTCATAGGTCATCACCTGTATGCTAAAATCTCCAAATGTGAATTCCACCAGACTAAAGTGTCTTCCCTGGGTTACATAATCAGAGCTGACGGGGTCGCCATGGATGACAAGAAAGTCACCTCAGTCGTCAATTGGCCCATACCCGAAACGCACAAGGAGTTGCAACGATTTCTAGGATTTGCCAATTTCTACCGTCGGTTCATCCGAAATTTCAGCAAAGTGGCCGCTCCTCTGACCTCTATGACCTGCAAGGGACGTCGTTGACTTCCTTTGAACCCTGAAAGTGAGTCAGCCTTTCATGACCTTAAGAACCGTTTTACCACAGTGCCCATTCTACGCCACCCAGTTCGACAGTTCGTTGTTGAAGTCGATTCCTCCATCACTGGCATCGGCGCTGTCCTGTCCCAATACCAGGGAGATCCACTCAAGCTCTATCCATACGCGTTCTACTCCCGCAAACTGAATCAGGCAGAAAGAAACTACGACGTGCGCGATAGAGAGCTCTTGGCATTGAAAGCAGCACTCGAGGAATGGCTGGCTCAAGGGATCAAAGAGGCCTTTTCTAGTTTTCACAGATCATCGAAATCTTGAATACCTTCGATCCGCCAAAAGACTGAATGCACGACAGGCAAGATGGTCACTCTTCTTCTCAAGGTTTCAATTTCAAATCACTTATCGGCCAGGTTCAAAGAACGTCAAAGCTGATGCTCTTTTACGCTAATTTGACTCCACCACTCAGGAGAACAAACCTGAAAATAGCCTCCGGACTATCCAGCTTCCAAGTTATACGTGCCTGAACCTTTACAACCTCGTATCCTCCACCTCATCCATGATAATCCCAGCTCCGGTCATCCTGGCATTCTAGCCACCACAGAGTTAGTCTCCAACCAGTTTTGGTGGCCCACACTCAGCTGAAATGTCACCGACTTCATCAAAGCTTGTATCGAATGTTAAACGTCAAAATCGGCCAGACAGAGACCCGCAGGACTACTTCAGACGCTTCCCATACCTCATCGACCTTGGTTGCATCTGGCAGTAGACTTTGTTACTGATTTACCACCCTCTGATCGTCATACTACTGTACTAACCATCATTGACCACTTCTCAAAGGCCTGTCGTCTAATTCCTCTGCCAAAAACTCCCTACCGCCTGGGAAACGGCTCAAGTCTTGACGGACCAGGTCTTCCGCTTCTACGGCCTCCCCGAGGACATTGTGTCAGATCTAGGACCACAATTCACTTCTAGAGTCTGGAAGGCCTTTTCTCACTTCGTCTCACTTCGGGGTACCACCCAGAGTCCAACACGCAGTAGAGAGACTCAATCAGGAACTCATCAGATTCCTCTGAACCTACTGCAATAAGAACCAGAATGATTGGAATCAGTTTCTCATGTGGGCAGAACTCCCTACGGAAACCCTCAACTAATATGACGCCCTTCCAGTGTGTCCTAGGCTTCCAGCCCCCACTGTTCCCTTGGTCTGGAGAACCATCAGATTTACTGTCAGTTGATCATTGGTTGCAATGCAGCAAAGAAAGTTGGAACACGGCTCACATCAATCTACAGAGTGCCATCCGGAGAGTTACCGAACAAGCTGACCATCACTGTCGACCCAACCCTCCATACCTAGAGACTCAACGCAAAGTTTTGTTTTGTCTAGCAGACACTACAGAGTGTTTTCCCTATTGTCATTCGTGCATTATCTGGATTGTCTTGTGGTTTATCTGATTCTTGCTGCCTGCCCTGACCTACTGCCTGTTTATCGACTCTGATTACTGCCTTATCTCCTATAATGTTGTCTGCCCGTCGGTTGATCACTGCCTGTCTGACTTTCCTAAATAAAGCTGCTTATGGAATCTACCGACTCCTCAGCTATGTCACACTCATTTACAGTATATAGCTAAGTAAACATGTTTATGTGTGTCCTCTCATATCTAAAACCTTACTTTTTATGTCTCCAGCTGTATGCTTTAATTTTTTTAAACATAAAATCATTTGCTTGTCAGTTAAAAAAGGACATGAGTTGCTTTCAAACAAGTAACATAATATCATATTCCTTTTTCAACCTGCAGTATAAATAAAAAAAGCAAAACCGAGGCAAGAATGGGAGACTAAATGACTAAGAGTGCACATTTAAATTGCTTTGATTTGTAAGGGAGAGTGTTTTGTAGCTCCCCAGACAGCAGCATTAAGAAGATAACCTAGAAATGCTCCATCAATTTATTTGCCTGTGCTGTTACAAGACACTTATATTTGCAAAAGTAGATTCAGGAGTACATAGTATGGCATGTATACATGGAAACTTCCAATACAAATGAAACTACTAAAGCATATTAGCTGCTACTCTGACATTTTGTGATAAAATTCATCTTTGTCGTTTAATGTAACTTGGTCAAGGTAACGGAGATCAAAGTTGTGCTCCAGGTGCATCCTGGGACAAGATGCTGTGTTTATGGCAGAGGGCAGGTGGTTGCCAGATCACTCAGCCAATGTTCTGCCTTTTGCAACCCCACGACTGGGTCTGTCTGGCGTGGGTGGTGAGTAAGTGCAGAACACGTGTAACTAATTCTGATGCAAAATGCATCCAAAAGCAATTAAGAGTTAACATCTGTTGTTTTGAGTCTCAGGGACGGGGCGCGTGTTAAAATGACAGATGTACAGAGTGGCTCTTCTCAGCTCTCTCGCTCTATCGTTTCACTCCACCACACATCTGTGAGACTAAATTTAGGGTTATATTTTAAAGTGGGGGGGTGTGGGGGTGATAAATTTTGGGAATGGGTTGTAAATGCCTGGGGGGAATATCATTTGTGGGGATGTAAAACAAAACAACACATTTAAAAAAAAAAGACGTGTTGGTAGGTTGCTTAAAAGATTACTTAACTTTAATCCCTATATAATAAGACTGGGTTCAGGTTCACCGAATCAGGACTGGATGCACTTTTAGGGAGGTATTACATAAGACACGTTTGTTTCAAAACACATGGAACACAAATAGCAGCATGCATTTTTTAAAGTTGGACTTTCAAATGACGCACCCTTTCAAAAACACAATTTACATCAAGAGAAGCTCTGAAAAACAGTGTGAGACATGTCACTGTGACTTTGTGCATTATGAAGTGGAATCAATGTAAAAAGATTCAAAGAGGTTTTTACTGTACACACATACAGTACAGTAATAAAACCGCTTTTCTTATATTATTCTGTATTATCATATTTTTATCCTTATATATCCTCATATACCAATTTACATTAGATTAGATTAGATTAGATTTAGTGCTGTCATATGATTAATCATCAAGAATCGCATCCAAAATAAACATTTTTGTTTGTGTAATATATGTATGTGTGCTGTGTACATTTATTATGTATATAAAAATACACAAATACAGTATATATTTAGAAAATATTTATATTTAATATTCGAATATAGCATACTTTTCTTATTATGTACATGCATATGTTTCTGTGTATATATATAACATTGGAGTATATAATATAAATAAATATATTAGTCTTTGAAATAATTTTTAAAAAGTGTTTTTTATTTGAATTTATTTTAAAATGTAATGTTTTAACATGATGTTTTTATAGTGTCACATGATCATTCAGAAATCATTCTAATTTGATGATTTTTATTAATAGCCATGTTGAAAACAGTTGTCTTGCTTAATATTTTGTTAAATTTTTTAATAAAAAATTAATAGATAGTTTAACAGGCCAGCAATAATTTAATTAAAAAAATAACTCTTTTGTTACATCAATGTATTTTCTGTCACTTTTTATCAATTTAAAGCATCCTTGCAGAAATATTAATTAATTAATTAATTTTTTTATGATAATGACCACAGAATTTTGTGCACATATACTGTATATGTGTGTGTGTGTGTGTGTCACTATTTTATATGCCAATTGTGGCAACCAGAGTGTCAGCAGTCAATCATGATGTTCTTTTGCTTTGACATCTCATGTTGTTTCTCCTCACGGATGGACTCTGTGAGCAGAAAAGTGTGCCTCAAAATCCCTGATGGCCTATTACCGGCATTACATCCACCTCATTCATGATCCGCTCCCACGCACTGCAGGGCTGTGTGATGCAGAGACCCTCTGGCCAATTATGAGGCACATGATCTGTATTATTGTCACAATTACTTCAACTTTTTCCATGTAGAAACTTGTTAACAAGCTCTATTAAACTGCTGCAGTGCTGTGCTGCAGAAGAATACTCCCTTTTCCATCGACACCATCTCAAAAGTGAGTCCTTGATCTGTGAAACGTAATAACAGTGTAGTGTTAAAGAGCTGCTACACAGTGACCTTTTCCACCTGTTTTCCTGTAGTATATGTTGAGCTGTGCTGTCTGTGTGTCATAATGGGAAAGCTCTTGTAATGATGCTCCAGAGAGATGTTCTCTCTGCTTATGTGTGTCTGTGTGTACCAGCGCAGTCTGCACAATGTGTTTGTATGGCTGATGTCGCTCCCTGAGGTCTGTATAAGCAGACTTTTGATACTGAATTAATCGCAGGAGCCTTTGAAGTTACCAGCTAGCTGAATCTCATGTGAAGTTTGCTACAGAAAAGAGATGGCAACTCTAGAGGAAGAATTTAGGCCTATATTCCATTTGTGTGTGTGTGCGCACTCCATGTTATTAGTGAATGTTACATGAGATCCATCAATGTCATATCTAAACAACTTTAATAATTGGAGGTTAGTGTGTGTTGGTGTGATGCCACTTTTTGAATCTTAATATTGACAGGTTAAAGAGATTTTTACTTTAAAAATAATTTTTAAGATCCAAAAAGGTTAGGTCAGGCAGTCCTTTCAAACCTTTTTATGGGTCTGGCTTCCGGTCTCATCCACTTCCAGCTGTTTTTAGCTGTACAAAATACTGCTTGATATTGCAAACTTGTCAAATTATTTTAATGTATTGTCTTAATTATGAACACACTGGTTTGTAGTGCAAATAGTTTTACCACAGAATGCACTGAGTTATTCTGCTCGTGATAAATCATCCCCTTCTCTACTTCTCTTATTTCCCTATTCTTAGAATGTACAAAACATAGAAATCGGATATTAAATACAAATAAACATAAAGCACACAAAACAAACAATAGAGTGAGATAAACAATTATTAAATATTCCTCAAAAAGTGATTTATATAAAGGAAGGATGGTAAAAGTTTAAGTGGTCAAGAACTATTAGTGCCAGTCTTATCACAATGAGCTGTTTTATTTCTTACTGCAAATAATAAGAGTTCATAACCATGTTGTCATGGTAACACAGCTATGCTCAGATTTGAGTATCTTCATAAAAGTGTTGTTATTGTGAAACTTGTAATTACAGCAAAATATCAACCATTTAAAACATTCTTTGATGGCATACTTGTTTGATTTCATCAAATTCTTTATAGCCTGCTCTTGATGGTCAAATTTGGACAGTCTAAAAATAAAAAAGCGTAATTGATTACCATTATTAGTGCCATTATTATAATTAGTGCCATTATTTACAGTTATTATTTCCTTTTGTGGTTTGAAACAATCAAACCATTTAGTCTTATAAAAGGACTGTGTGATTATCATGTGCAGTTGTCTAATGTATAGCATCTACATGCCTAACTAACTCTCTCGCTCACTCTCTCTCTCTCTCTTTAGGACTACGCTAAGAAAGAGAAAGCCATTGCAAAAGCTCTGGGGGATTTAAAGGCTAACTTCTATTGTGAACTATGTGACAAGCAGTACCATAAACATCAGGAGTTTGACAACCACATCAACTCATATGACCACGCACATAAACAGGTAAACTCCAACAGCAGGTGGTCGAACACATTAGACGGAGAAGTAGGAACGAATGCAGAAATCAAAGGAATAGTGACTTAACTCTTTCCCTACAGCATACAAAGCCATTACTACCTTCAACAGAGAGTCTATGAACATTATAATGTGCATAGAAACTATGGTGTGCTTGGTCAAACACACCACTCGACTACATTTTGCTTTTGTTAAACTGTTTTTGCCCCCAAATAGTCTCCAGTTGATTCTTGTGTCTGAGGACACTCAAATTACAGCCAACTGTTAGAGTAATTGTTCATTTATATGCTCAGAAATAGCTATTTATGCATGATCAACACAACATTTGGAAAAACATTTGCAAAATAGATCACTAATCTTCCCACAGGTAGTCTCTTGAGTCGATTGAGCCGCGTGTGTTCTTGAAACTGATATCACGTCTGGGAAGGTGTTTCACCTGAAAAGATTGTGTTTAGAAAAATGTACCTTATTTGTTGCATAATTCTAATGCACTTTTTCTTTTAGAATACAAATCCTGAGTCAATCTAACAAGCAAAGCAAGATCAAACAGACTGCTGTATGGTTTCATGGGTCACGTCTGTTTGCAGTTTGCTTAATATGAATAATTAGGTGATTTATGAGTTCTTATGAGACTTGTCTATTGAACATTCATTGATATGTATGAACTTTGATCACTTTTAAAACTCTTTCACACTACCTTTTAAACTGTGGGGGATTTTTTATTTTATTTTTTGTTTAAAGAACTTTTATTTAGCAAGGACATATGCCTATTAAAACTGATCAAAAGTTACAATAAGAGCATTTATAGTTCTACAGAAGATTTCTGTTTCAAATAAATACTGTTCTTTTAGTTGAAAACAGTTTCCATATAAATATACACTTTTTAACATCACAGAGAAATACTAAGCAGCTTACGTTTTTTTAAATAACATTATTTTGAAGCACCAAATAAGTAAGAACTGTTCATACCATCACAGGAATAAATTATTTATTATTTATGTTTCATAGACAGAACAAAATAAATCATGTTACGTTAAACAATTTAACCATTTAAAAGTTTGATTGTTATTAAAAGTAATGATTTCTAGTAACACATTAGATTAGGGAACACATATTCACTATTAAGTAAGATTTTTCCCTAAATAAACTCCTAATTTAATAATTAACAGTTAGTAGGGTGGTTGTTTAGTTTAGGTATGTGTTACGATTGAGGGATCAAACAGTAATATGAGTAATATGCATGCTAATAAGCAATTAGTTAAAATTATTAGTCTTGACATCTTGATGCTTTATATAT
>JAUYWG010000051.1:12164811-12224477 GCA_034779775.1 Enteromius afrohamiltoni
GGGTTGTTACATGTGTGAAGTTACAGAAATATTACAGCTGTAGATACTATGTACCGGTGTGTACTTACACTGTGGTTTCATACTACATACACATCTAGTTATTATGGAAGTACACAGGTATTAGGGACACTTAATATAAAGTGGGACCGTATATACATACAGCAAAAAAGAATATACTATAATACATTGTGATACAGTATATTATGTTTTTCACATGCTCAGGATATCTTGGAAAAGCTGTAATCTATGTCTAATAATTTTGTATGCTTTATACTGACCAACTATGTTGTTGGTCTGTGAACTTCTCTAGCAAGTCAAGTACCTCCCACAAGAGATGTTAATTTATTTGAGGGCCCTGCAAAAGCCATGAAAGGTGCTGTTGAACTCGTCCTGTAGGCACAGAGAGTGTTTCATTAGACTGAGTTATGTATAGTCGACTGTGTAAAATATGCATGCTGTGAGGTTGGCAGTTGAGGCAGTTTGGTGTGACCCCAGCCCAGCCGTATCACATATCGCTCCAGAAACATGCAGCCTGGCTGTGCTCCCTGGTCCTGAGGAACAATACTGTGTATTTCACAACCCACAGAATCCCCAGTCACTTAGCATTTATGTGTGCGTGTGTGCTTGTATATATACTGTATGCACCGACGTGCAGCGAACATGGTTGAGAGGTTTGATTTAATTAATCTTTAAAAGCCACAAAACCATTCCTAGAGAGTTATGCAAATCAGCCAGCTGTCCTTCAATAATAACAGGAGGGAAAGGAAGAGGTGAGGCATGAGATGGAGGTTAACGCGAGTACAACACAGAGAGAACCAGAAAAGCAAAGACTGAAGTTAACCCTTGTGTTGAGGGGTCTAAAAGAGCCTAAGGCAATGTAATAGCTTGAAAAAAAACATTGAAGTCTTATCAAGTATTCAATTACTCTTGTGTAGGGTGAGAGCCTGTATATAAAACATGAATAAATACAAGAAACAGTAAATGCTAAGATTCTCAATTTCATATTCAATATTCAGTTTGGTTTATTTCATTTTATCTTTGTTTTTGTGGGAGGTAAAACAAAAACAACATTACTGGAAAGGATACCAGAAGAAAATCTATGTCTCATCCGTACCTCTAGAACATGAAGATTGAGATTTCTTCAAAACATTTGAACATCTAGCTGACTTTAAGTGTGTATTTACAAACTTTGCTCTACTAACTAATTACAGTTACATGGATTACTAAGAATTTCAATTCTTTTTTTTTTTTTTTACTTTATCTCCTTACATGTAAACTGTAATTTAAAACTTGGATTGAAATGTAAAAGATGTTCTCAACCGATTTCTGAATTATGCCAAGCTTGTGTCCGCAAGCTTAATAAATAATTGAGTTTAAGCTAACATAAGGATCAAAGCTATGATACACAAGAGGAAAGAAGAAAATAGTCTAATATTAAGGAGGACGTGTCAAAAGGACTTTCAACGGTTCCACTAGAGGCTGAGAGCAGAATCTGAAGGGAATCCCCTTCTAGACTCCCATGGCTGAGGTGGATTTCGAGCAATAGAGACCTACAGATTTGAGCTTGGAGATAAATCCATATTTCATAACCCACAGTCACTGGGGGTGCAGAGAAAGGATTCAATCTGATCTGAAGGAGTCCAAGCCTAGTCATGTCTGTGTTTCTATAAAAAGCTCAGCAGGCTGCTTAATGTTTAAAAAATAGCTGAGGGACATGTGAGAGTGTGTGAGTGTAAGGTCTATCCTCAAGGCATTTAGCAGTGTGAGGGTGGGGGTGGCTCTGGGAGAAGAAAAAGAGAATGTATTTTTAACGCTGTGCAAATAGTTCATTTGTCCTTCTATGAACGAATCCTGAGTGGCTTTGCACATAGAGAGCGTTTTTGAGGTAAAAAAAAGAGAAGCATTAAAAAAGGTGGTGGCTGTTTCTGAGTCAGCAGCCTGAAAAGAATGAATGGATAACAGTTATAAAGGGACAAGGGGATAAAATCAGACAAACAATTGCACGAAACTTAATTTACAGCAGATGGAGGAATTTGTAAGAATCCTCATGAACTTTTAAAAGCCTGAGGAGCTATTGAGAGCTGTTCAGTTATGTAAACATCCACTTTAGATGTCCCAGTCGTTACTCGAAACCTCATTGCAAGTATCTGATAAGACAATAATAGAATCTTTGCTAGGGGCTTTCTGCATCTATAAAATCCAGCAAATCAGTATCCACTTTTGCTAGAAAAAATACAAAGAAATGTACAGTAAATTTTTACTTTTTAAAATTTAGTTTACACTAAATATAATACACTGCTCAAAAAAATAAAGGGAACACTAAAATAACTCATCCTAGATCGAATGAATGAAATATTTTTATTAAATACTTTGCTCTTTACAAAGTTTAATCTGCTGACAACAAAATCACACAAAAATTATCAATGGAAATCAAATTTATTAACCCATGGAGGTCTGGATTTAGTCACACTCAAAATTGAAGTGGAAAAACACACTACAGGCTGAACCAAGTAGTGTGTGTGGCCTCCATGTGCCTGTATTACCTCCCTACAATGCCTGGGCATGCTCCTGATGAGGTAGGTGGTGGATCAACACATTCTTACTTCCAAGTCGTCACATTTTGACGATTGGTCAAGACCCTTTTGCGTCGCTTTTTGACAATCAAGGAACCCCTTTTTATTCACTTTTCAACGCGAAGGGACAAAACCCTTCTCCATTCTCCATGGCATCTCCAGACTCTGTCACGTCTGTCACAAGGGCTCAGTCTGAACCTGCTTTCATCTATGAAGAGCACAAGGTGGCAGTGCCGAATTTGCCTGTTCTCTTGGTGTTGTCTGGCAAATACCAAACGTCCTGCACGCTGTTGAGCCACAAGCACAACCCCCACCTGTGGATGTTGGGCTCTCATACCACCCTCGTGGAGTCTGTTTCTGACAGTTTGAGCTGACACATGCACATTTGTGTCCTGCTTGAGGTCATTTTGCAGTGCTCTGGCAGTGCTCCTCCGGTTCCTCCTTACACAAAGGTGGAGGTAGTGGTCCTGCTTGTGGGTTGTTGCCCTCCAACAGCCTCCTCCATGTCTCCTGATGTACGGGCCTGTCTCCTGGTAGTGCCTCCATGCTCTGGACACTACGAAGGAACTGAGAAGTGGTCTGTGGACACTACCTGCAGAACCACTCCTTTATTGGGGATGTCTTGTTAATTGCCTATAATTTTCACCTGTTTATTCCATTTGCACAACAGCATGTAAAATTGATTGTGTTGCTTCCTAAGTGGGCAGTTTAATTTCACGGAAGTGTGATTGACTTTTATAATGTGTTGTTTAAGTGTTTAAGTGTTTTTAATCAGTGTATATTGACATCACAATTTCTCTCTTTCTTTAACATATTATACACACACTGGGCTGACTAATGTTGTGACAATCAGTTTAACAAATTAGAATTGAGCTCTACTGTACATGACATTCCAGAAACACTAGAATAATTACATGACATAAAATTATGTAACTAATTATATAAAGTATTTTTTCTTGTGTTTTTTGATTATTAAGTATTATCAGTATTATTAGGCAAAACGTTTACAATTCAAAATAACTGTATAACTGTCTCCTTTTTTCAAACTTCACAAAATCCAATAACTAAAATGCAAAAGGCCTCACATCTCTTACAAAACAAAGCACTACATTCAAAATATGACAAACAAATTTTAAAAGCAAACATTTGCCATAATATTAATTCCTGTTTTAGTTCCTAATTTTTTTGTGTTACATTGAGAATTATGTTTTGCAAAAAGTGTTTTATAAAGTCAATGAAATAGTTGACTAGAAAAGTACCTAATTACTTACCGTGACTTTTGATCAGTTGTGAATATGACCTTGCTGAATAAAAGTATTATTATTTTTAAATAATTATATTGGAAAAGTAATAAATTAATTTATATCATAACTGGAGTTTAGACCTCTGTCACAGAAAGTCTTCTTAGTTGGCTTTTTCGCTTTTTCACGCTTTAGAAATCATAAGAAAAAAAATGCTAACTACCAACTAAAAATATAACTATATATCACTTGAAATCCTCATTTGAAACCCATTTTAAAATCAGGCATTTCATTACCATGGAAATTGTACATCAAAACCATATTACAAAATGTTTTCATTCATGAATTATACAAATGCATGTTTGGATAGTTCACCATATTGTTTTCAGAACTGTTAGTGACTCTTAAGGGGTTAACAAATAAGTTGTAAAATATCTATTTCGGAGGCTTAGACCTTTCCAACAATAAATATATATTTGTCATGATTAGATTCAATATAGTGAAGTAAATAGTAATAGTAAGTAGGTGTCCCGATGAGGGGACGGGGTGAAAGTTAAAAGGTTTGTACTTCAAAGAAAACCCAAACTTTTATTTCAGCAACATATACTGCAAGAATGACACACACAGCACAAAAACACTTAGTAACAGACATTGCAAACAAAACTCCCCAGTCTCCCCATCAGCCTGTGTGTTTGTGTGTACAGCAGGAGAAACAACTTCTATATGGATGAAAGCTCCCCCGAAAGCTCCTTACCGCACCTTCCTGCAATATCCGGTTCCAAATCTCCTCTCCTCCCTCTCATGCACTCACATCCTCTCAGCTTCAAAGGGTCTCCTTTCCTGATCCTCTCAGGCACCTTACGCACTGACTTATTACAGCATTCAAACATATATGGAGCAAACAAATGTTACAGATCACGTAACCTGACAGCCTGTCATCTTACGAGCTGCTGAAGAGGGTCTAAAGGAGTTTTAGCAGACAGCTTTTTGCCTGCGGCCCAATGCTAACACTCAACCCGTGAGTCCCGTGCGCGGTGTGCATCAGACGGGTGCAGGATATTGGAAGTGTCTTTGGTGGATTATCTGCCTGTGAACGTGCAGATTGGGTTGAGGATAATCCACACGTTGATGTTTTCCTCCTGGGGTGAATGAGAGTGACGGTTTCTAATCAACGTTAAGTGGAAACACCATCCGAGGATTACATAGTTCCTTGGCTCACGGCTGTTAGGGGGTTTGCGGAAGATACATTGTTTCAGTCGGCAGTCTGTAATCTTTAGTTTGAATTCCAAATTGCTACATAGGTGCTTCTCGTGCATGGGGTTTTATCATATTTCCAGGAATTTTATTAAATGTCCTCCTGAGCAAAATGCTCCCGCTCGGCACGAAGCTGTCCATGGAGATGGTTCGTGCAGAGAGGAGGGAGTTTTTCATTTTCTTTTCAAGTAAATGCCTCAGGCTTATCGCTGCCTCTCTGCAACTGCAGTTGGCCACAGAATCAGCGGTGATGAGATTAGGCTGAGTGTGATTGGCGCAGACTCCCAGCAGAGACTGTTTGCACTGAAGGTGGCGTAATATAGGTGGTGGGTTTTTCATCAGGCAGCTGTGGATTTGGAAATGAGGGAACGTGCTGAATCGATGCCACACAGCGGAGCAGAGGTAATGCACAGCCATTAGTAATCTTTAACGGGCAAAGTGGCATGTTATCTGTCTTTTTTACATGGTTAAATAAGTAGAACGCTTTACTAACACTCACTGAATGCTGAGTAAAAGTTTTGTATACCGCAGAAACAGCACTATTACAGGTGCAGGTCAATAGGATCTACTGTACACAAGCAGGACAAGTTCCAGTTGTTGTTCCAATATTGAACAATATATTGAACCAATATTGTTGTGCTTGTGTGAATTACATGAAGATATCCAGACAGGAATACTTAAATACTTTTTAATAATATTCTTAAACTCTTTCCCCTAGCCTACTTTGGCCTGATCAGATTCAAAATGGTGAAAACACGATCTACGTGCTTGATCTACAAGCACAACTTTAGTCACTTTAGTCCACTTTTTTATTAATTTGCACCTACATGTCTACTAACTCTCAGAGTAGACTGTTAGGATAGGTTTAGGGTTAGTAGAATAAGTTCACATAAACTTAGTCAGTATGTGTTACATATTCCGTTTCAAGAGTTCACGTTTTCCTGGTAATCGATAGTTTGAATTGTTGCAAATTTGGCGAGCTGTCTGGGGAGCGAGTCGGGAGCACGGCGGACTTGGCTCGATCGCTGTCTGCCCCCCAGCATGGGATAAGGGAAAGAAGGTGGAGAAGGGGTGGAGGAGGGATACGATCAAGGCGAGATGTAGAAGCAAAGAAATTGGGGTGTTTTATAAGGAAGGAAAGGGGAATGATTGGGTGTACTTGATTGGGAAATCGGCTGCCAGCCGTGGGTGATTACTGCATTCACGTTCCTCCCGAAACCATGTTTTTGTCAAAACATATACTTTGTTATGTGTTCATTTTCTTGTTTCTCATTTGGTTTTCTCCTTATTTGCTCATGTGTCCTTTCTTGTTTTGTATGATTATTGATTAATTTCCCACACCTATCTGCCCCTCATTATCATGTGTTTAAAAAGCCCATTATGTTTGCTCTGTTGGTCTGTCCTTAAAGTTCTGCTACGTTGTTTTGACTCCCTCTATGTTTATAACTCACTTACATTGCACTATATGTATTCTTCACATGCCTGGAATCAAAATAACGTGTTACAATATTAAACAGACATGGTTGATTAACCAGCCGGTTGACATGTATTTGCAAAGTTACTCACTGTTAATAGAATGTCTAAAGCGGACTATTGAAAAAAGTGAGTACGAAATTAGCATATTAAAATTCTTTCTAAACAATCATGACACTGAAAAGTGGAGTAATTGTTGCTGAAAAATTTTGCTTTAGGAATAAATTATATTTTTACATATTTTAAACCAGTTATTTTGTTTTAGATTAAATAAATTCAGACTTTTTATTTTTATATTTAAAACTGTTAATATGCAGCAAATAATTTATTGAGGGAAAAGTCATAGTTAATAGTTATCATATGTTATCGATTCTAAAGTGTTACCATAAAACCACTTTTATAATGGAATGTTTTGTCATTAACCATGTGACTGTGCATCATACAGTCATTAATAAAGCTGCCTATTGATTCAAATCAATGATCTTATATGCTGATTCATTCAAAAAGTTAATCATAATTATTCATCAATATCGGTATTTGCATAGTATAAGCTTCCAATTAGGATAATACAGTAATAAGATAATGGCTATTCAGTGCCATAGCAATTAAATCTATTATGTAAATTAGATTTACTAGTCAATGTACTGTTTGGTTTATTTCAAAATCATTAAACATTTGTCAGTCTGCTTTGGGTTGAATTAGGGTCTGTTCACACATAAACCGGTTTCTACAGTTAGGATTAATAGTGCAGATGTTTTGGCTTGTTTTGTGGCATAAGTATTGTAAGAGAACCCTAAAGCAGCTAAACTTTTCACAATGAGCCTTTAACCACAATAACGCATTAATCACTCCCTATCAATGATTCTGTTTCCTGTTGACATCCCTAGGAGAATGAGCTGTACACCGTGTCTCTCTTGGTCTCTCGGTCCTCCCTAAGAGGAGTAGGTGTAGGAGGATAGTGTTAGCAAACTGACCCTGCTCAGTGACAAAGACAAAGTAAAGAAGTTGTTTCGTGGGCTGCAAGAAGATGGAGAGAAGGGGACTGCCTGTTCCTCAATGCAGTGCACTATATGGGATGAGTGGGAGAACGAGGAAGCGGCGCGCTGCTCTCTCTGTAGACTGCCAGGATGAGTAGGCTCTTATTGTCTTCTGCCCTTGTCAAACGCCTGGAGCTCTCCAGGGTCTCCGCAGCCCAGCTGAGGCTCTATTCATCTCCACCTGCCACATCCCGATAAAGGTACAAGAGAGCACAGTGTTAAAAAAAGAAACCGAGTTAGAAAGGGAGAGGGGGAGATATGACTCATTTTGAAAGCATCAGAGGACCAGCTATACCTGAGGGGAAGAACAGACAGATGGAACAGTGTTAGACAACTCGCACACATATACGCAGACACACACAGACACAGGTGCGCAGTCTATTCCGTTTCAATGCTTCATTATGCAGAGAATATTCTCTCTGTTTCTTAACGCTGCTTGATGTCTAGGTGTATGTGTGTAAAAGAGAGAGGCAGTCCCACCTGTTTGTTGTGTCAGGTTTTAGACTGGGAGGCTGGCTGACTAATGTTGCTCACCTGTGCTCAGTGGCTCAGGAGGTCCAGAGAGGCCTGTCACAATACGGCAGAGAAACTGGAGCATACAGAAGGACCACACATACAGACGTATGCATACTTTGTTGTTTTGTTGGATAGGTCTTGGTTAGATTTAGCAGATTGTGAATGGTATGAATGAAAATGTTCAGGGTTACAAGATATTTGGAATATTTGCAGATACTGATGGATTTGCGGATACTAATTTGGATGTTAACAGAATAGTTTAGAAATTAAATACATTTTCTGACAGTTGACTCATCCTCAGAATGAGTTTGATTCTCCATAGGAACGGATTTGGAGAAATTTGGCATTAAATAACCTGCTCATCAATGGATCCTCTACAGTGAATGGGTGCCGTCAGAATAAGAGTCCAAACTGTTGGTAAAAACATCCTGGTAATCCACAACAATACCCATTAGTCAAGTGAAGAAAAAAGCTGCCTGTACGTGCCTGTGTTTTAAAAAATGTTTTTTATATATTTTATATATTATAACACTGTAGTTAGTTATATTGCATAACCAACTAATTCTGTAAATTAAACACTTTACAAATTATGTCACTCGGTTATTGATTTTGTGTGTGTGTGTGTGTGTATTTATTGGAACATGATTAATTCCAACCAAAAATATAACATGATTGGGTCCCACTTTATATTATGTGGCCTTAACTACTATGTACTTAAATTAAAAATAATAATTTGGTACAATGCACTTATTGTGCACATATACACATTGTGCTCATATTTTTAAAAATACCTATATGTAATTAAATATGCACTGTTGACCCATCCCCTACACCTTAACTCACCCCTAAACCTACCCATATCTCCAAACCTGTCCCTAACCTTACTCGTATGCCACCTCAATAGCAGCAAAATTGTTTTGCAACACAATAAAAACATTATTTAAATGCTTCATTTTTGATGTAAGTGCATAGTAGTTATGGCCACCTAATGTAAAGTGTGACACAATTCGTTTTCAATGAACATTCAGTTTCAGTACTTAAAACAGTAGTAAAGTATAAATCTAATTGAATGAGCCACATTTAAAAACACTGAAAAATGGCCAAAACATGAATACCCGTGACAGTGTGAACGCACATCAGCAGAATTCTGAATTAATACGGCAAGTTGCGATGTTGTTTGGCAGCCACGAACAACCAACAGCTACAACGTGTTAACACCGGGCGCTAGCCACATGGTTTCAAAACTAATCATTATAATCAACAAAGCCACCTCGACTGAACTGAAAAGTAAACAGTAGTTTTCTGCTCGGTGATTATTAAAATCATACCGCAGATATTTTGCAGTAGAAAAGATGTAGCAGAATATCTCACTGTTGATATGAAAACATACCACCCAAGTATGCAAACAGTGGATTTAACCATTCCTTTTGTAAAAACAAAAAAAATTGCATTGGAGTTACATGACTGAACAAGGCAGCCGTGATTGGCGTTGAAGCCTGTAAAGATGACAGCTGTCTGCATGACCCAAACTGAAGGGAGAAGATGAACCACGATGACTTTTCGAATTCGTACAAAAAAAAGTAGCAGACAGAAATCCAGTTCTTTGTAGGCCTGTGCCGGGTGAAGTGTTACAAGGTGACACCTCCATGTCTGGGCTCTGCGAGGTGGACAGAGATGTTTCAGCCAATTAGGGAACAGCCTGCTCATGTACCAGTGCTAAAATGGCAAATCTGCTAATATCTACAGTGAGCCTGAGTTCACAGTCAGTGTCAGCTGTCAGACCAGATTTCACACTACCATTGCACCTGAGTTTGTGTATGAATAATTGGTTAGCGTTTTGAGCGATGTGTGTGTTAAATGTGTTTGTAAAGAGATAGAATGCTGTTCGATATTCAGGTCATATGTTGTTTTTGTACAACATTACTCATTTTTTTGGCAAAGTGAAGTGTGGGACAGTGTGATCATGACTCAACTCTGTGTGTGTTTGCTCAAGGTTGTGATATAATGTGGAAGTTGACAGAAAATCTAGACAGGACAGTATATTAAGGCGGTATCTAACTGCCCTCGAGGGGGGGGGGGGGGGTGTTTTAGCAGCTGATTCACTCAAAGAATAATGAAAAAAATGACAACAAAAACTCTGCATTTCCATTGCGCCTGTCCATATTTTGCAGGACAAATTTTAATTAGAATCTTTCACCACTTTGTGTAAAGTTAATAATGTACATAAAACATTTGCACATCATATATATTTCATTTTCATTTATTTTATATACATTTGTTTGACTACAATTAGTTAGTGAGTAAGATACAGTTTTTTCACTAAAATACTGTGCACAGAAGTGGTGCAAGTTTGTCCCAGTGAGAAGTAGAGAAAAGAAGAGGGACACATGGTTAACAGAGCATGTTTTTTCCTCCTCTTTATTTTCTTTGTTTGTTCAGTCGCTCGTTTGGTGAGATCCCACCAGGCCAGCATCAATAAACACGTCCAGTTTTAGTTTTTTTACAGAGGGTTACCCATGAAAAAGAGAACTAATGAAAACCTTATGCTGTGTGCCGTTCATAGCATTTTATTGTCTTTAATACGGTCGTCACATCAGTCGTAGTTTCCACCATAGTGCCTTTATATCTCTGATATAGGCTCTTTACTGTTCACCCTACTGATGGGATTCCTTTAAGGTCTATTAACATTAGGATTTTTAGTAGCAACATAAAACCCTGAGGTCTGTTATCTCAACTGGTGAATCTTAACGTGTATGAGATGTAGGGCCCTACATTATATGAGATACAAAATGCTGCATTAGTCTTGAATTAAGATTCAGAAAAGCTATACTCCTGCTAAAGGTTTATAAAAGTATCTTAATGGGCTTTTTTCACATTGTAGCGAAAAGACATTTTCATCAATAATATGCTAAAGGGTCTATCCCTGCACATCGCATGCAGACAAACCTCTGTTCTTTCACATTGACTAACCCGTCAGTGTTTGATCATTAGCACACAACAGAATTGATTTAATGGACTGGAGGTCGAAGGTCAATTAGAGCATCTCATCACCTCCAATTCTCATTAATCCTTACACAATTCAGGGTTAAAGTATGTCTCTGTGTGTGTGTGTGTGTGTAATCTGCAGTCTAAGCCACAGGACCAACTGTAGTACGTACTGTAACACAGGTTTTAAAATCTGAGGATTCTTTTGCATCTTTTAATAAAATGTTTTTGATTCATGCTCAGTCAGTATGATCAGAGGACATAAGTTCTTTTTGACAGTTTAAAATATATTGTCCTTTGAATGGTTCAAATGTTCTTTTGTTCTTCCTTATCTGTCAATTATTCATGAAGCAGATGTTTCATTGAAATTTCAAATTATCTTCTGAAGGACGAAATCTAAGGCATTATGAATATGAGAATATCCAGAGCTGATTATGAGTAGAGCGTTTAGACATGCTCATCAACATTAGTGGCAAATACTTTAATGTGCCTTATCAATCATATCAGTCATGGAATAGATTTATACCATAAACATTTCATTCTGTCAAAGACATCATAATGTTTCCAGGCTGTAAAAAGATCGATAGAGAGAGAGAGAGAGCAGTGCTTTCTGGAGTAACACTTAATTAGAAAAAGCTGACCTAGAGTTTTTAAGAAGCTATAAGATTTAGCAAATTTCTATAGACATGCACTGGTGGAAAATAAATCCAAGAGGGCAAATTTCTTCAATTACTACTGATAAGTAATAATTCTGTAAATACTGTAGTGCTTTCTGAATCAGTCACTTAGAAACTTTCATAACTAGTGGATGCTATAGTGCAAGGGTCATCAAACTTGATCCTGGAGGGCCGGTGTCCTGTAGAGTTTAGTTCTTACTTGCCTCAATACAACTGCCTGGAAGTTTCAAGTATACCCATTTAGACCTTAATTAGGAGCTTCAGGTGTGTTTTATTTGGTTAGGTGACCCCTGCTATAGCGGCTGTTCACACAGAATTCCACTTCACAGGTTTCCATTGTTTTTTATGCAAGTACATGCTAGATGGATGTCTTTAACCATCGCAATTGCATCTTGGCACTTTTTCAGCACGGCACTCAAGTTAGTATAGTATAGTATAGTAATTTTTTAAAAATAAAATTGCATTTATATTCCTCTGACCTTCATCTCATGTTTTTAAACGCAACAGTGTGATTATGTAGAAATTAGGTTGCAATGCAGGATATATAAGGCATTATTAGTGTTTTCTTTTAAATAAAGCGGCGCCCACAATCTGCCTTTGTTTTGACAGGTCAGAATCCGAAGACAAGGAAAATCCTGTCTCTTATTTTCTCTGTGTGCCATTTAATTTCTTATTTAGAGTATTGTATTGTATATATTAATGTATTATGCTACTGCAAAATGAGAAGAATTGAGTTTCTCTTAATGATACATCAGCAATTAGTTTATGAAAGAAAGGAAAATGTATTGAATTAACAAAGAGGTTGGAAGTCACATTTCTGTTTATCTGAAATTTGTATATTTGTTTACTGAAGTGTTAGTCGTCCACTGTATCAATGTTCTTGTTTTTGGAAAGTGGAGTATACCCTGACATTTTTGTGGTTCCACTGGTGTGTGTATACGCTAAAATATCTTCTGAGTGGCTCCCTTGAAGCAGGCATCATTAGTGTGTTTTGCTGTGTAAAGTCAGCGGGCTCTGTTGGGAGATAGCTTGCTAACTTCTCACAGACAGTCTTTTTTTCCTGTCAGTGCTTGTCACCATGCTGTCCTCCTCTTGGCACTCCCTTCACACCCACCAACAAAATCTTGGTATGGTGTGTTAAAGTAATCATACAAATAAAAGTGTTTCCGAAAGACTAAGGTGCTTTGAGTTGACACCACACCACTGAAAACTCATTCCACATTTTGGCTGATACCAATTAAAGACAACTGAATGTTATTGCTTTCTTTTATGTATAGAGTAAGTGTTTTTATTACCTGATCAAATTAAACATCTGTGTACTGGAAGTATAAGGGGAATATAGTGGTCTTAGAGAAGGGAGGTAGGGGATGCAGTGAGTTACATTTTCATTGCCTCCCACAAGTCAAGACAAATATAGTTTTCCCTTTTATTTCCCTACTGAGTGAAGTCAAAAGTGTTTGGCTGTGTTCATGTGACTTTCCATTCATGTCTGCTGAACAAATTCAGGCACCACTGACACTTTTATTGTTTTGTGATTGTATTTTGGCTTTGCTGATTTTCTGTTTACTTTGTTTCGATTTTTTTCTTCCCTGCCCTAAAGGGATGAAGTGATAAATAGACAGGCATCCATCGGTGTGGTCTGTGCCATTTCAAAGGAGCCTTTTATGTGGAAAACTGATGGACTGTACAGTCTCTATTAACAGAAGTGTTAGAAAGAGATGTTTTTGTTTCTCTTTCAAATCAAAGGTGTCGTAAGGCGATTTAAGATTGTTCTGCTCCAGTCTGAACCCCAGGTTTCCTCCAGACTTTCCTTCTTTAGGGCCTTTATCCAAGCCAAACAAATGTTATTTTCATGGAAAGCCTTTTCATGTAAATGTTTTCAGACTTTCTCATCTCTTTATGCCTGTTTTGTCTGACAGAGGCTGAAAGAGTTGAAGCAAAGAGAATTTGCAAGGAATGTCTCCTCCAAGTCCTGGAAGGATGAGAAAAAGCAGAAGAGAGCTCTGAAACGACTGCACCAGCTTGCACAGCTTAAACAGCAAAGAGACAGGTGAAACATTATATTTTTACAATATCAATCTAACATAATGCATTAGATTTAAAAAATATATATATATCTTTCAGCTTTACCTAATACCAGTCTTCTGTTCTTGCCAACAGTGATGACAGGAAAGGTCCAAAGTTAAGGTCTCCAAACAAGGATAAGGATCAAGTGAAAACTCCCTTGGCTAGCAGTAGCAAGATTGATACAAAACCAACAGCATCTTCAATCCAAGACTCAACTCCAATCTCCACAAATGTCTCTTTGAAGAGCTTGTCCTCCACTCGTATACCCACACATCAGCAGCTATGTCACGAAAAGCAACCCTTACAGACAAAATCCTCTTCAGGACACCGGAGCCCCAGGGCAGGGGTCTCATTCTGTTTTTCCAGGCGAGCTCAAATGAAGCTTGACTCCTGTGCATCTGTGTTCAGTGATGGACATGAGGAGGCCAGTGACTTTCAAGAGCTCCAGCGCCATAGACACAGACTCGCCTTAGAGGCCCTCTGGTCCTGCTCGAGCTCACCCAGAACCCCAAGCAATGATGACCACGATCTATCCCATGATCCACCAACTCCGGGATGGGCAGATGGAGACTCTCAAACACCGCAAATGGAAGCACAAGCAGAACATGTGGAAAGCCCTGAAATTCAGGCAAACTACAGCACAAGTGAGCCAGAGAGTCTGGGGTGTCCTGACACACAAAGTCCTGGAGCAGACTGGAAACCAGCTGGTTCAGAGGACAGATTGCTTGATGGGGAGCAGAGGCCCAGGGTGGAGGGGGCTTATGGGGGATCAGAGGAGAGAGAATGCCTCAAGTGCCCCAGCCCTACTGTTTACACAGATGGACAGGGCACCGTGGCCCAAGGCCAACCTCAAATACACAAAGGCTCACACCACCATACGCAGAAAAGCAGCGAACAGGGTATTATGCAAAATGAGAAGAACTGTATATCAGAAAAGCAGAGGGAAGAGTATAAAATACACAAAGTGTGTAAGGATGAAAATACAGGTTCTTTCCTTAATGTAGTTGGCAAGAATGGAATTGTGACAAAATGGCCCTTTGAGATGGTGCAGTACACGTCCCACGAGCCACACGTCTCTTATAGCGGTAACCCTCTAAACTACTATTTCAAACACAAGCAGGGCAAAGTCAAAAGCACAAAGGCTGAGGGGATAGATTTTGCTGTTGTCGACAAGCTTGCAGGCCAGAATGACAGAGCTAGGCCACAAACACAGGATGTTTCTGGAGTTAAATTAGGCATTTTAAAACCAAAGAGACCCAAACACAGGAGAAAGGGGGAAAAACGTAGGCGTAAATTAGATGCTGTCAGGATCCAGCAAGCGGGCTGCGCATTCAAAACCTGTTCGCAGACAGAAGCTAGAGGACACTTTGAATTCCAAAGCACTCCAACCGACACACCACAAAACAAGCAAGCGTGCACTGAAAGGAGGCACAAGCTGGGAAAGAGGAAAAGATCAGTGAGAGATGAGACTTCAAATGAAAGTGACACCCCAGAGCACAGCCTCAAAAGCATTGTTGTAAGCTCGCTTTCCACCCCAGTACGTAAAAGGAAGAAATGTCAAACGATGAGAGGGCTTGTGTCAGCACTGCGCTTGGTAAGGAGAAGGCCTTTGCCATATTCTTTTCACAACACGACAAGAAGAGAGGATAATTATCGCTGGTATGACGACACCTACGATTCAAAGAGAGATGCAGCTTCAACTCCCACCAGTGAAAAATCTGGGTCATGGGGTGGCCTGTCAGACTTGAACTCAGATGGGGAATGGCCTGTCTACGACACGGGGAGATGCTCTACCTCACCAAGATCAAATTATCTGTACCCTTTGAGAAAGGAGTACAGTCAGTCCAGGCCTTGCATTAGAAGTTCCTCTTACAATGATCCTCACTACAGTTATAGTCCATGCAGAGACTTGGAACATACGGGAGAAAGCTGGGATTACACAAACTCTTATGTCTACAATAAACGAAAGTACTCAACGGTTTGTAACAGCCCAGATCAGTATGAGAGGTACAGCATCAGAAGGCACAAAAGGTTTGAGGAGCATAAATACAGAGAGCACAGAATTCAACATACAGGAAGACAGTTGTTTTATAGAGTCTATGACAGTCCTGAACCTCAAACGGATGTCAGGGACTGGTGGTATGAAAGGCTTAGCCCTGTAAGTAGGAGGCACCGGGAGAGAGAAGAACTTCCTTGGTCAAGTCCTGAGAGAAGTGAAGACAGGTGGTATAACAAGCCAGTGTCCATTCGTAGCCCCAGTTTCTCTAGTAGCACTAGCATCTCTGATCTTAGTGGTGACTGGCTGTCTAATTCCCAAATTAGGCCATCTCCTACTGGACAGAGCCAGAAACACTGCAGTCATTCTGGATGGCCATCCGAGAGATTGATCAAGACCAAATCCTCTGATTCTCTTCTTAGAAAAAGAAGCCATTCACCGTCATTAGGTACAAGCAACCATGCAGCTCAGACTACATCCTTACAATCATGTGTTGGGACAGATGATGTTACAGACAAATCCAACCCAATGCCGACAGACGAGTTGGTTGAGAAGGATCCTAAAGTAAAGAAAGCAAATGTCGCTCTCTTGTTTCCACTAATTGGTAAATTGCCCTCTATTAAGAAAGGGGCGAGAAAAATAAGGGTTAATAAAGATGCAAGTGCCAGTATTAATAACCAGGTTCAAACATGTTCAGCTGTTCCATCAAATTCAAAAGTTATACCTCAAATTGATAGTAATACTCCAAAACACTTACGACACACAGATGTTGAAAATGTCAGTAAAGCCCAAGCTTGTCATGAAATTGCCATGGGAGATAGATCAACAGAAACCTGTGCTACTTTAGCTCTGAATCCAGACAAGACTTTGTCACAAAAACTCGACATTAGGCGCCAAGAGGACAATGCGAAAATTGCAGGGATTCATTGTCCAAAACGTACAACCCCTCCCCTTTCAGAGCAACCAATCACCTTTACTGATGATGAAATTGAGAAGTACAGATTTCTTCAACTCCAGGCCCAGCAGCACATGCAGCAGCAGCATCTTCAAGAGCAAGCATCTGCGGACATGACCCATTTAACAGTACAGACTCCAGAGCCACCCGACCAGACCACGCTCTCAGCCTGTCTGCAATACAGCATACTCCAGCCCTCTTCTCCACCCTCTTCTATTGCTCCACATCCTTCCCCTGTTGCTCTGCTGCCTCCCCTTCATCCCTCTCTCTCTCAGGCCCATTTTGCCCCTCCAATTTCTGCTGCTTTTTTTCCAGGACCACCTGCTACTGTGTTGGCAGCACAACCCCTTCACCTGATCCCAGCCTCATCCCTCCACCCAGTTCACCCTCACCATCATGTTGCTGGGTTGACTCTCCACCCCCTGCCTCCTGCTTCTCTGCTCCCCACGATGCTCAGTCCAATGCCCATGGCTGCTGCCGCTGCTGCTGCTGTTGCTGCTGCCAGCACTCTGCAGATCCACCCCCTACTACACCCTCTGTTCCACAGCCAAGACCTTCAACGCCACCCTGGACCAACCAGCTAGCTCTGGTCAGAACGAGAGGGGAAAGGAGAATAAGAAAGAATATAGTTTTGACTTTTAATGTTCTACAGGACCCCTCCAAGTGTGCTGTGAACTTTCTGATCTTTAGGTTCCACTTTCAGCCAAAGTTCTTGTTGAGTAGTGATTTATATTTTGTTTCATCTCTGTGTGTTGCAGTGTCATCTCAAAGATAGAGGAACTTTTTACTTTGTTGTTTACTGTTCCATTTTTCATACATCCTTCGTCTCCCCGCATTAACACACAGATGAACCTCTCCTGCCTCAGCGCACTGTGATTTATCAGCAGTTGAGCCCAATCAGCAGTTGGTTGAAATTAAGCATAACCTGAAGTCAAATTAGAATGTTAATGCCTTTTTCAATTAGTAATAAGTATAATTAGCATATTTTTTACAGTTATCCTACCAGGCAAGTATTCAAAGGGTTTTATTTATGAAGAACTGAGAGAGATATTCCTGAGCAAGTTTATACTGACTAAGCAAAATGTACATGAAACATTAGAATAAAATTCAGAAAAACGTTTTTCATTAAAATGTTCTTTTTAGAATATGCAAATTTACATGATTATTTGGTGCAGAAATACAGCATGTGATTGAGCTATTGTATCTCTTAATGGATTTAGCAGTGTTCACTAGATTGATTGAAAATGTCCCGTTTTTAACTTTTTTTTTTCAGTGTTTAGTAGGGAAGAGTAAGTGTGTACTTGCTCAGCCGTAGTGTGGACATGCAATAATGCTTTTTTTCCCCAATCTATTTAAAGTGTAATATCTTGAACTATATTTATGTATTCATACTTTGTAATGTAAGTAATAACGAATAACATGCACTTGATTGTTCATTCAAGATGATTTTTATTCACTCTTATTTTGGTAGAGCCAGACATACTTTCATCTGTAAGATAATGCCATGGGAATAATAATAAATTAAATGTCATTCTGAGAAATGACACTTTTGTCTTTCACGTCTATATAATTTAACATGAGGCTTTTAAGGAACAGGACCTTTAGGTTTTGAAAGACAGGGAGTAGCAATTGGCATTTTGCCTGGAGGAGGATTGTGGCTGAATTGTCATTTACCCACCTCTAAAAACCCTCCAGAAAATGGTGTAATACATGTCAAATTCAGTGAATGTTAACACACCTTTATTTCAGATGAGCAGTGCTTCACATCTCAGATCTGAGAGACTGGGAGTTTGTGTTAATGATGCTTCTCATTGCCAGCAGTGGCCCAATAACACAACTGCGCATTTGCACTAATTAACTCTCTCCGGCACGAGTCGTCTGCTCTGGCAAGCAAGAGCTCTACTTTGCAGTTGCACACTGGCACTAAACGGATTGGTGATTCATATCTCCAAACTCAAACTCAACTGTGCTGGGCCTGCCCTTTAATAAACACAGAGTAATGAAGGCAAAGTTGTGTCCTGCAGGACAGGTGCCATGCCATTGCAAATCCAGCGGTAATTTTTCATCCTGTGAAGATGACAAAGAGAGTTGTTTAGCATTCAGTAACATTTCAGCCACTGGAATGGGTTTCTCTTTCGAGTGCACATCATGTTGGAAATGCTAAGTGATCAGGTTGCAATGATGGTATAGTATGAAGGCTAGTATAGGCTTGGGGCAGTTGTGGCCTAGGATAGGGAGTTGGACTTGTAACCCAAGTGGGGTTAATGAATAACCAGCACTCTCTCCACTTTCAATACCACGACTGAGGTGAGACCCTTGAGCGAGGCACCATTCCTACGACTGCTCCCCGGGCACCGCAGCAATGGCTGCTCACTGCTCTGGGTGTGTGTTCACGGTGTGTGTGTGTGTGTGTGCGTGGTTGTTTACTTCTCACTACTGTGTGTGTACTTGAATGGGTTAAATGCAGAGTACAAATTCCTAGTATGGGAAACTATACCTGGCCACATGTCACATCCTTTCCTTTCCTTATAGGACACAAAGTGTCCTACACCATACATAGAATTGCAACCTTTATTTCTCTAGGCCGCTGGAAAATACAAAAGAACATACAGGATAGATCGATGGATGGTCACAGTTTTCTGCTGCCTCTCTGACTGACCCTGGTATGAGCCTTAGTGGATCAGAGGTGAGTTGACAGCTTCCTAATGATTTTTGTTCTCACTGAGGATCCATGCAGATATCCGGTAAGCCAGGCTACCTTTAGGAAAAGCCATAAGGGGAAGCAGTGTGTGGAATGGTTGCCCTCCCATGCCCCAAATACTGCCTCTCTGCTGGCAGACCTGCTGCCGCGTGCTCATACTCCACAGGACAGTAGATCAAACAGACTGTATGAAATAGTGAGCAAGGATAATTAGCAGATGTTACAGAATAAACCCACTCTTCAACTGCCTGCTCTACACAACCAACCAAACTTACTGATGAATACACAATTTCCACGCTCAAAAATAAATAAAATTGATGAACAGGGAGTGGTTAAACATAAAAGATGAAGAGAAGATGAGATGTACTACTGATCAGAAATGTTGTGAAAAACAAGAGGAATCGAAACAGTTACAAGCTTCAAGCATTTACACTGAGGTGGAGTGTGTTTGATGTAAGACACATCATATATCAGTTCTTCTGATATGACCACAGAAATCCATATTCCATATCACTAAGCCTCAGAGGCAAATATAATCACAGAAGAGTTATGTAACATAAAAGTTTGTACTTTTTCCAGAGCAAAACTTTCCCCTCATTATTAATTTCTTCTCCAGTAACTATGAGGCATACAGTAAGACAGAAGAACACTTCATGCCCCTCATAGTCTAGTGCCCTGCCAGCCCCTTATTTAATATGCCACTGAAGTAGAGAGCCACTGTTTGCTGCTCAACGCCTGTGGGGGCCACTCAAAGTCTGTTTAGCATGTATCAAAGCTGTAAGACATCACCATCTCCACTGCTAAATGCCCAGTATGGTGCAGACAGTGTACATATCTTCCTTGCTCATTCTTCCATTACTAGCTTGCACCCCCCGATGATAGTGTCTCACTGACACCACCCACCACAATCACTGAGAAACATCATCTATTCAAGGCAGCATTAAGCCTCATATGATTCATTGATTTATTTTCTTTTTTTGTCATGTATATAATGTCTACACATTTCTTATCATGTCCAAGGAGAGCAGACAGAAAGATGACCGAGGAAATGGACTCCCTGCAGTTTTTAGAGGGGTAACAAGCAAATTGTTTTCTCTGCTGTAATAGCTCACTATGCAATTGCACACTAAGGGTGGGAATGAATTCTCTAAGAATGAATCACGCACACTGATAATGCTGTTTGTTGACACTTGCTGCCTGTAATGACTGGCTATGAGTGCTAGGTTTTAGAGGATGCAGTAGACTGGAATCCGCCAACCAAATGCAATTCATTTGGTTAAACTATTTACTGAATAATAGTGCTGTTCAGTCTTGATGTAACTGTTATGGCTATTGTTTGTCAAGGTTTTTTTTTTATTTTTATTTTTTATAAATTTCATGTTGTTTTTAAATGGAAGGTTTTTTAAAGAGTAAAATAAAGTCTTTGTAGACTTCTACACATGAATTACTATCTTCCATCATACGCAGCATTGGAAAGTTTACGTTTTTGGTGAATCGGATTGTCCTAAATCTAAAGTTTATGTTTTGCACAAAACCTGGTTTTGAAAGGATCGTGAACGCGGTAATTACCCATGGCTGGCCACCGATTCCCTAATCAAGCACGCCCAATCAAGTTACCCTTTTCCCACATGTTTCACGTTCAAGCCGAGCGCCGAACCCTCACCCTCACCCTCACCCTCACTAGGGTTCTATTCCCTAGGGTTCGGAGTCTGCCGTTCTCCCGACTCGCTCCCCAGACAGCTCACCAAACTGCGCTATGTTTTATTACCAGGAAACGTGAACTCTTGAAATATAAAATGTTAAAAAATTCTAGTGTTCTTGGTTCGTGAAGTGTTTTTTTTTTTGTTTTTTTTTGAATTTTGTGATTTTAGAATAGAACAGGAAAATAAAGTAAAGTTTTGCAAATAACTTGTTTCAAGGGAACGCTTGTTTACTGCACCCAATCAAATCTTCTCCCCTCACCATAAATTCTCCCAGCTTTCATTTCCCCGCATCTCGCTTTTCTTGCATCCCTCCTCCTCCCCTTCTCCACCATTTCCATTTAAATTCACGCCTTTCCCAGGGGGGGCAGACGGTGAACGAGCCGAACGCCGAACTCTTGCCCACGCTAGGGTTCTATCCATTAGGGTTCGGAGTTCGTCGTTCTCCCGACTCGCTCCCCAGACAGCATGCCAAATTTGCTTTATTATTTATTACAAGGAAAGCGTGAACTCTTGAAAGTTTGTCATTTACACTCATTTACATTAAACAGTTGCAAAGTTATCGTACTAATGAATCAGTTCAGATGAACAGACCAAAGAGTAGAGTGTAACGATAGAGAGACGAGGAGGAGTGCGGATTCATCTGCAGATTGTTTTATTAACAAAGATGGAGTGAAAGCGGGCAGGGTCGATCACCAGCAAACAGAGTTGACGGAGGCAGAGACAATAGAATAGTCAAAACGTATTGAGGGTCAGATAAACAGGAAACAGACTCCAGGGAGCGAGGCTAGAGCGATAGTCTAAGGCAAGTGTTACAAATCAGCTGGAGGTGCCAGACCAGCTCACTGGATGGCATTCCAGCTCTATATGTGTTTCTTTATGTTCTCATCTCCGTTTCAAAGTCTGGACTCTGATCATCAATTTATGTCTCCACCCACCTTGTCTGTTGCCTCCAATTATCATGTGTACTTGAACCCCAGATGTCTTTTGTGTAATCACGGTTCATTGTTTATGGTGTAGTTTTGTATTTCCTAAGCATTCGTTGTTTTCTGTGTTCTCCTCGTTACTGGATTTCCCGTTATGGACCCCACTTGCCTTGGACTATCGCTCTAGCCTGGACTACGTTTGCTGTTAAACCTGACCCTCGTTACATTAGTGACCATTCTGTTGTCTCTGCCTCCGTTTACACTGTCTGCTGGCGATCGACCCTGTCTGTTTTCACTCCGTCTTTGTTGAATAAACAATCTGCAGATAAATCCGCTCGCCTCCTCGTCTCTCAGATGTTACATAGAGTCTCTCAATATCATTTTAAGTTTTTTGTTATAGACACGTTTATTTTATCGCTACGTTATCAATACAGTTATACAAGTCATAGTGTGTTCTAGTTTTATTGTAAATTTAATAGCTGCCATTTGATGTTATTATCCTTGAGAACCTTTATTGTTGTAATGCCAGACAACTGCAGTTCTGATTCAGTTATATCACTGGATAAGTATACTGCATATTGAAAGTATTTAAAGTAGTTAGCTGCTTAATTTGCTTTTTTCTTTCTTTTTTTTCTTTTTTTATGAGTAGCTTGACAAATTACAGTGTAGCTTCCGCAAGTTTTGAAATGCTGCAACAAAACTGCTTTACTATGATTTCTTAATTAATTCACCCATTCAGTAAATGTTGCAGACAGACTGTCTCATGATCAGCTTGTTACAAACACTTGCTACACTCAGAAATAAAGGTACAAAAGTTTTCACCTTTTCAATAGGTACACTTTAAGTACTAATGTGTACTTTTAAGGTAGCAATACGGATCCTATAAAGTAGGTACAAACATGTACCTTTTCAGTGACAGTTTTTGTATCTTTATTTCTGAATGTAGAACAACTTAATTCTTAGTTGCATATTGAGACGTTTTTTTACACACTTCTGAATGCTGTGTCATAGACTCGCACATAACCCCAAAAAACATAAATGTGGGGTATTAAATCAAAATGAAAGCTAAAGCCCATCTGTTCATAGGCTCTTAAAGCCAGTCAAAACCCATAATGCTCAGCCTAACAGCCAAACAGTAGAGAGATTCGACAGCCTTGGTGTGGGTAATCATCTTCTGCGCTGGCAAAATTAAAGTTAGATCAGGTAGAGCCTGTTTTTGATCCAGCTTTAAATGGCTTCACCCACCTGTGGAGCAGCACTCATCTGATTATTCCTCTTTTCCTTTATGTAAACGCTTCCTTTCTTCTAGCTTCCTCTTCATCATCCCTCAGGTGCTCGACTGAGCCAGTGACAAAGAGTGAAACAGGCACATGTGTGTGTGTATTCATGTGTGGCTGTCTTCTATTTCTGGTCCAGTTCCCTTGATTTGTAGTCTCACCCTTTTCACTTCAAATACAATCCATGGCTCTATTGGGCCAAAACTAATTTCATATTGATTCACGTTGTGCACAAAAATCTGAACAAACACAGCATGTTTACGTTTCCTCGCTTGAGGTTGATGCAAGGTCTGACCTCAGTAATGACAGTGATGTATGCTTTCCTTTAAAGATATTCAGGAAAAAATGACTCACTTTTTGAGTCTGTTGCCCTCGCCACATCCTTTTCCTCTCCCTCTCTTTCTGCCTTCCTTCTGCCAGAGAAACATTCAATGAAATTGTATACTTTTGAAAAGCTTAATTTGATTGCCTCCTACAAAGTGAATGCTGCAGTCAACAGTAATTTCTAGATTTTCAAAAGACGATTAATTGATACAGAGCGAGCTGTGTGTTTTCTCTGCAGCCCTTTTATGCACAACCTCTTTTTATGTTCCAGTCTTGTTTCCAGAATTATATATTTTTGTTCTACCATCTAAAATTATGATTCCTTTTGATATAACTGTAAGTCTATATCTATTTTATCTCTATTTTGCTAAATGTTAGAATGAATAAAAGACAATCTTATCATGCCAGTGATGAGGTCTGTTGTATCTATTTATGAGAAAATTATATACATTGAAGACATATGGAGAACATTAGTTGAGCTATATTTATCATCTACATACGTATCAATATAACTTAGTGAAAAAAATTTAAACCAGTTAAAATAATTAACGTTAAGAGTTTTGTCTCTCTTAGCCTCTTTAGCTCTATATACCAATAATTCACCAGTAATATGCCTCCATAGTACTTGCACTAGAGTTGCATGTGTTGATTATGCATTTTATACACTCTTATTATCTTTTTATGTTCCACTCTCCTTTCCAAACCCCAGTTCCAGAAAGAGCCAAAAAGCGAGAATGCTAAAACTCATTAATAAAATAACCAGATTAGTATTCCTAAGAGTTAGTGTAAGCTTTGCCCTGAAGCGATCATAACTCATAAAGCCATTTTCAGAAGACCACTTAGTCCGCAGCTCCTCCTGCGAAAGAGACCCTCTGCTGTGCTCTATATATATCATTAAAGCCATAAAGGTCTGTGAAATCAAGTATAAATGCTAGGAAAACGTGCTTGCTCTGAAACTAAATGATAGACTGAAACAAACATAGAAATAACCCTATAGTGATGCAACTCCAGAAGTCACGCAAGGCAGATTAAGTAGAATTATATTCTGTTATATACTTTTTACTCATTTTCATTAGTAAATCTCTTAAAGTGACAAAATGCCCCAAAATAAAAGTTCTGTCATCAATTACTTATTCTCATTGTGCTTCGAATGCTTGTCTTTTTTCTCTGGAAGATATATATATATATTTTTTTAAATCTCCTTAAAATGAAAGTTAGTGCGTTGTTTTAGCAGAACTAACACTTCAGTTGCATGTGTAGATAATAAACAGTGTATTGAGACACATTTAGACCTATGTGCTACACTTACTGTAAAATGTCCAATTTGGAAAGAAAAGCACTAAATATTTGAAGTTCCTACATCAGCTTTAGCTTTGTTACAACACACGTTATTCATCCCTGGGCCATGTTTCCCTCTCCTTTCTCCGACAAAGTGAGAGAGATTTTGGGGAAACTCAAGCAGTAAGAGTCTTATCTCAAGGTGCCATGCATAAAAACGAACCATCTCTCACCATGCAAGAGCACTACATCATGAAAAAAGCTGCTCGGTAGTTCGCACACGACCACAGCCTGGGGTTCGAGCCAGCTGGCTACAACAGGCGGCATTAGCAATGTTCGTTTTAGTTATTCAGTGCCTAGCGCTGATGATTAAAGAGACCCAGGCAATGGGCAAAACCTGCTCTGTGTGTGAGCGTTAAAGAGAGAGCGAGTAAGAAAGGAGGCTGAGGAAAGATGAAAAAAGCAAGTAAGAATATAAGAGAAAATAAAGCGCTCACTAGAAACTTCCTCCTTAGGATTGTCTGGTACAAGCTGTATCGCTGTAGATATGCTTTTGAAGTTTCTTCTTTTTTCCGCTCTGAGATCTCAGAGCCAGAGCTGTGCTAGTGCCGCTGCGAGCAAGGCTTTCTTAGGCCAACTAAAGCGACTGCACGTCTGCCGTCTCGCTGATACATATTCATACCTGTGAGCTCCCCTCATGAGAGAACAGCTTTTGAACCCGCATCTCACTGATCTGCTCTCAAGTCTCAGACAACCTGAAACTATGACATGCTACAAAACTTCCAGGGAAAAAAAGAGAAAGTCTAGAAAAATGGCTGACTATCTTCATATCTCAACAGAAATGAAGACGCTGCAAGGAAAAGAGAGGATCAGTAATCTCGCTGGCAGATGATCATAGAGGGTCGAGAGGTGTGAGGAGATGTTCTCACTAATCAAATTGAATGAGTGGTTCTGACGGTGAAGCTCTGACAGCCTCTCTCTCAAAAACACCACTCGTCTCTTCTTGCAATGAAAAGACTGAAGAATAAGATTGAGGGCCATCTGTGATGGGAGGGAAATAAGGAATGCTGAAAATGAATTACATAAAGATTAAAAAATTACCATTACTTTATTATTAGCAATACCAAATTTTAAAATATAAAGGTAAATTTGTGCTGTCGTGTTCTGCAAGGATGATTTTTTCAACCTAGGCTCATTGGAAATCCGTGCCTCTTCGTACATTTCTGCAAAACTGGAAAAAAGCAATAGGATACTAAGTAAAGATCATGTTCCATTAAGATATTTTGTAAATTTGCTATCGCAAATATATCAAAACTTCATTTCTGATTAACAATATGCCTTGTTAAGAACTTCTCAATATTTCGTTTTTCTGCACCCTCGGATTCCAGAATTTCACATAGTTGTATCTTGGCCAGATATTGTCTAATCCTAACATTATTTCTTCAGCTTTTAGCTGAATGTATAAATCTCAATAATAAAAAATATACATATATCCTTATAAGTAGTTTTGTGGTCCAGTGTTACATGATATATCATTATATTAAATCCCAGTATTATCTAGCATAAACTAGTTGGTTGTTCATAGGCTCTTAAAAGTATTCTTTATTGGCATTGGGTTTGATAAAAAACCTTTAACACTAATGGTAACTGCTCATTGCAAAAAAAGGTTCTTCATAGTGGAAAATGTTTTTCAGATTAAAATGTTCTTCACTTTCAGGAGAAAAAAAAAGGTATTTTAAGAACTTTAAGAAAAAAAATAAAACCTTTCATGGTCACCCAACATTTTTACTTAACACATGCTCTTCCTTTCCCACTGCACATAATCTTAACTGACCTCTGCTGCTGTCAGATGAAAATTATGATTGGTTTGAACCACCAATCAAAGCTAGGCTGTTCACTGGGTTATGTATGAGAAAAGGGCCGTAAGCGAGTTTTGGTCTGTGTGTGAGTGTATGTGCACATCCGCCTCTGATTAGAGTCTGATGGAGACCCTGGGGAGCTAATCAAAATGAAAGAGAAACTGAATGAAGGAGAGTGCGAGAGAGAGAGAATGCTGTAATCAGAGTTTTTATTTGGGTTGATGGTGTGTGTAAATCATGCCCTGGCCTGACTCTCGGAGCATCAGTGGAAGTCCTGGTGATCAGAGCTGTGAATGAATGCCTTAAGTGGGTGTTTTTGCCGAGGGGGGGGTCCTGCGTCGCGCCAGTTATGGAACATTAGGCACAGCGCCTGAACAAACAACACCCGCGGTCTGCTGAGGCTTGTGCTCTCCTGCATTCATGGGCACCTGCTTCAGAACAAACACAGCCCAAAGTCCTGGCTCTTAAAGATTCTCACACAACAAAACAAAAGGCTTTCTTTCTGCTTTCCCAAGAATATGAAAGTTGGTCTCTTTAGCTTTTTTATTACAGTTTTGTGGGCATGCTATAATAGCATGTTGAACTTGACCCATATACTGCATCACGGGCGGATGGTGTTTCAATAACTGTATTGTGAATAATATTTAGCTTGTTGTGGGAAAAATATTTGTACACTGGAGAATGTACAGTAGCATAACCCTTTTATGTTACGTCCTCCAATGTACACAGATTTTTTTCCCACAATAGGCTGATATTTCTTCTCAATAAGAGCCAGCAGGCAGATCAGTGGGTAAAAGCTTTGTAAGCTTTGCAAATCTACATTTATACTGACAAATGAAACAGGGAATCAATTCTGAGAAAAACATGTTTGACAGTATTTAGTTAAAAGCGAAAGAAAAGTGATCAAAGTTTTCCACCTCAAGCGTTTTTGAGAAATGAAAGCCTAATCAATATCCATACCGCTCTGCTGTGTGTCAAGGACTATAGCGCTGGCTTTGTACCTCTGAGAGCTAAAGGACTGCATTTGTAAGGTCCTTTGTGTGCTGCTGTGGAAGAGGTAATGGCTCAGCTTTACGTTATTGCTTGGCAGGAATGTGCTGCTGTATCCACAGAATTCAATTAGGAAGCCAAAGCAATTCCAAAATCACTACACTGGCCTTTTCACCCCCTCTCTCCTTTTCTCATTAGATCCCATGTTTCTTGTTGTCTGTCTCTCTTCTAACACTCTCATTGGCTTCTTCTAATTCGCTAACACACACACGCACACACACATTAATGTTACAATGCACTTTGCACCCTTCCCTCCTGCTGATATCCCTCTCTTGTCAAATTAGCTCCTTTTGTTTATGTGTCATTTCCTCTGTAAAGTTGTTGGGTTCAGATCCATTCGCGGCATTGCGAATTGCTTTCTTAATGCAATTTAGATCTGACAAACAAAATCATGCAAATTCAACCATTTTTCAGAGCGGGTGATAAGGAATTGAGAAAAAAGAGAAATGCCTTCAGTCTAAACCTCTCTCTCCTTTTTTTAGCTCTTTCTGACAAAGTGCCACGTACCCAACTTTCAGTTCTGCATCATTAAACCTCAGAACCAATTTACTGCTGAAAGTGCCTAATCACAAGGATAGGCCTTTCACGGCTACATAAATCACATGTCAGGAGGTGCTTTTCATTTAATATCAGTGCTATACTTTCTTTTTCTCCTTCTCTTGCTTATTTGCTCAAACCCTCCCTCCCAACATCTCAGCCCTTTTGTTTTCCCCATTCACACAAAATACATGTTATTTCTTATTTTATTCTTATGATGAGTATATGATTATCTACACAACTACAAACCTTACTGTCACCAACAGCTATGTAGATACCAAACTGTATCTGTAATAAAGATGAATAAATTAAAATCCAACTTTTCACTGTCTCTCCTTCCTGTCTCCCACTTGTCTCTTTCACCCACGTGTTGTCTGCCTAATCTTTCTTCTTCTTCTAAGTATTTTTTCCAGCTCTTTGCTTTACTTTACATATATCTGTATTCTCTCGTTACATGTTTTTTTTTTCTAAACACTCAGTCGACTTTTTGTTTGTCTCCCGTTTGCGGCAAATATATTACGTTGTTTATCTCCTGCAACTCTCAAACAGTTTATGTTTTTTAAACACAACGGAAGCAAGTTTGTCACACAACAATGATCTACCGGTGACTGTGGCTAAACGAAACGTGGATAAAACACTATCAACCAGATTTGATCTTGGAAAACATCTCAGCATAATTTTCCTTCCTGTTTGAAGGTAAACAAAAAGAGATGTCTCTCCACTGTAAACATTGTCTCACTTTTCTCATGCTGTTTTTCATCTTTCACTTCTGTGCACAAGCTTTTACCATTATTTTAAACCAATATTTTCCTTAATTCCATTTAAATGAAAATCTCATATTCAAAGGTTTTACATCCAGTCAAACCAATCAATAATATTTTATTTCAAATTCATCTGTGACTTAGCAGTTAAATTAGGGAGATATGGTTTTGTGCCGTGTAATTGTCATATACAATACAATATCTTGTTAAATTAAAAACTGTCATAATGCTTAGACACAATCTATTTAAAACTTTTATAATAGGTAAAAACCAATTTTGAAACACTTTTTTTTATCTTCCTCTAGATAAAAAAACATTTTAAATGAGATGGGTTTGTAATATTTAAAAAGCTATTAGTACTTTTCCCAGGCAATTTTTAGCTTTCCCTTTGCTCACAGTCATCATCTCACATCTCCTTCCCTTCGTTCTGTTTTCATTCCCACTAAAGAAACAAGCTGATAGGTAGAGGTGAGGATAGGAGACGCAGAACAAGAGGTGTGCAAATGAGGGAGAGAAGGGGCAAAGTGATGGAGGAGAAAGGGGGACAGGCGAAGAAGTGAAGAAAGAAAGGAAGGAGAGATAAATCACGTTGTCACAGAGTTTCCTGCTGTCTGCAGATGACTGATTAAGTCATTCTCAGAACCACAGCATTGGGGCCCTCAGCATGAGCACCATCTTTCCCCTGCATTCTTATTATCCTCTCCATAATTTACTGCTTATGCGTATGTGTGTGTTTTCTGCACCACACCAATTGATTGCTTCGCCCCTTGCCAAGCAGAGAGAAATAAAAGATTATTTCTTAAATCATATTTGCACAGTGTACCTGGTCGCTGATCGGATTCTATGCTGGAGGAACATTTTGAAAACTGTAGACCTGGGAGAACACCTAAAAATATAAATATATCACTTCCACATGCAAAGGTGAAGCTTTGAGGTTGAGCCTTGGCATACTGCCCTTTCTGCACTGGCCTGGTTTTAAACTGAATTGCTAATATTATTCAACCAGCACTAAAAGCTCCACTCTCCTTAACACCTTTCAGTGGAGTCATTGGTCAGAGCAGACAGCACTAGTCCTTTGGCCAGCAAAGACGTGTTTATAACAGCCTGACTGAATGCATCGTCACATAGAAACAAAGCCTTTCTTGGGGAGAGATAATGCTTCAAATACAGCACTGGAGAGTTACATTACTGTAGTGTCAAGGTGAACAAAAACTGTGCAACTAATATTACTTTCGTAAATGTATCCATGAGCTTTGAGTCGGTTCTGTCTGTTCTGTCACATTTACAGACGTTTCTAAAAAGAAAGAAAAACATCTTTTTAAAAACCTCAATAGGACTCTTTTGATAAATGTGTTTGGATGAATGAACAGTAAAAGTCAAATTAAACGTAGCATACAAGCAAAGAAAGTTAAATAAATTTTTAAATAGCTCTTTTCATTTATTCCAAAGCAATGTACAAACAATAGTGAATTACAATCCCCAGTAGCAAGCAAAGGCAATAGAAGAGGGAAAAAAAAGATGTTTATTGTAAGAGGTCTGAGCTGAGACTTATTCTGCCATTTTTAGACAAGTTTAGACAAAAATACTGTAAAATATAGAAAACATATGGGCTAGGGACAAATGTGTATGTTTGCTGTCACAGAAGGAGTCCGCTTTAAACTACACATCTGTTTAATGGCTATAGATTTACACCTAATGAAACAGTATGTAAGTAACATATAAAGATTTTAATATGGATGATAGCATTTGAAGAGTTCCGATGCAAAAGCCTCATGAAGCCATCTTTGTCAAAAATGAGTCAATGATACCTAATGAAGGCTTTCCACACATACAGTAGTATACGTATGTTCATTAAGTAATTTCATTTCAAATGTCTCAGCCTCAACCCATTCAGAAGTACCAGTGCTTATGTAGTATACAGAAAGAAAAAACATTTTTAAACTTACTTAAAGGCTTTTGCATCTGAACTCCTCCTTTAAAAACAATATTTTAACAGTTTTGAACTAGATGTTTGAAACCGATATCATAAACCACTGGCAAAAATTCAAATGCTGTTTCAAATGAACCATACATTTGGTGACATATGTCTCTACAATGGTCATCAGTGAACATGAACGCTGACACACACAGACAAACACACAATGCCTTTGAAACTTCAACTACGGTGTGTGGCCTGATTGTCTGCCATTCGACACACTATATGCTGCTTTTCAAAGACAAATCCTTTTCATCTCTTCCATTCACTCATTCTTCATCTCTCTCTTTCATTCTCATCCATTTCTTTTTACTTCCATTCAAAAGACTCAAAGATATTGTAATTTCACAGAGATTTGGCTGACCCTGGCAGCCTTTAGGGAGGCGAGAGCCAATGTTCTATGGCGGATATTGAATTTAGACGTGTGGAGCTCCACAGACTGTGAGGGGGAAAATAGCTCCCCACATCTCATTAGGCACAGCGATCCGGATCCAAACACTGAGCTGATAGAGCCGGTGAACGCATCAGCACCCTATCACCATGCAACGAAAGGTTTCCTCGATACCCATATGCTTTTTACATTCAGGTATCAGGGTCATCTCAGGCAAGATGTGAGAACAGAAAAAAACTCAAGAAGAAATTCCAGAACAGAACGACATTCTTCATTGTACTAAAATATTTGGACAGAATATACACGTCTACATCTGTTCTCAGCACTGACATGTCTGAGGCAGTGCAATGCATGAAAATTGAGAGAAAACAAAGCCCAGAATCAATATTTGAATTACTAATTTATTAATAATGGTAACAATATATTTGAAGGACGTGCAAATCTGCATCTACAGTAGTTGATTATCAGCATGCATATAATTTGCATATTATTTACATTTACATTTAGTCATTTTGCTGACGCTTTTTTCTAAAGCGACTGGGGAATACATAAAGTGATTTATCTTAAAGAGGCAAGCCGACAGAGGAAGTGCTCGTAATACCAGTCTCAGGTTCTGTTTAAATAAGTATAGGCTGGAAAGGCAAAGGAATATGAAATAATGTTTTTTTGTTTCTTAAAATAAATTTAGGATGAAGTCAAGTAATGTCAAAAAAAAAAAGACTGAGTCCAGTGTTTCTGGATAGGGGTGGAAAGATCATGTCACCAGACAGGAACGGTGAACGAGAAAGTCCATGAAGAGTGATTTTGAGCCTCTCTGTGATGGTAACTCGAGGCGTTGCTGACTAGCAGGTTGTAGACTTCTGGGGGGATGTAGATTTGTACTAGTGAATGTAAGTACGCGGGTGCTGAGCCTGTGGCTGCTGAGTATCAGTGTCTGGAATTTCTTTCGAGCTGCAACCAGAAGCCAGTGCAAGGAGACAAAGAGAGGTGTAACATGGGCTCTTTTGGGCTTGTTGAAGATCAATCGCGCTGCTTCATTCTGTTTATACATTTTTTGTATCATCCTAAAAACACTTTGGCTATTAAACAGTGTCTACTCTCTCTGGCAACACAACTATAAAATCTAGCACGAAACATAAGTGAAATCTGGTTACAGAGCGAATTATTCCTATGATCCGTTTGATTAATGTTGTTCAAAATATTACTGAGGCCAGTTTTTGGATTGCATTTAAAATACACAAAACAATGTCTGTACTAAATCTATCTGTTTTTGAAATAATCTCATAATTTGTAACTGCACTTTTTCTCCAAAATTATATTCCTTAAAAGCACAACAGTGTTAATGGCACTAAAAATTAAATTCAGTTCCCATCTGTAGTTATGATTTTATTGAGTTTAGTGCAGATAAGAACACTGTAACCTGTAATATGTGATGCTTTAGAGTTGCGATGTGAAAGTATAGAACAGTTCACTCCACTTACACACACGGCTGTGACTTCAAATGACATAGTTTATTACATTAGCCTCTTTGAAGCTGCTAATGTGTCATTCTGACATGATAATAGCTGGCAGATATGACATTGCTTGAGCAGCTATTAGTTTCATTGTGCCGCAGGTATTTGTGTCTAATAACTGTAGTTTATTTGTGGCGCACTGTTTGAATGCTTTTTTTGTCCTAACCTATCCATGCAATCATCTCCCTGTCAGCCGTTCCTACGCACACTTGTGATTTAAATACCATTTCCCTGCCGGTCGAATCGAATTGAATGGAAAACCACATTAAGCTTGGTGTCTAGCTTCACACATACACAATCTTTTGAATGTCAGTTTCTTTTTTGGTCAATACTCACACTGCCACCATCACATCTCACTTACTCCATACTACAATACATCATGGCGGTTGTCAGGATAAAAAAAAAAAAAAAAAAAACTTCTCTTTTTCCACTCTACTAGCCAGCGACATTTACAAAACGACCAGGCTGAATGGCCCATTCAATAGCGTTATTTATTGAGATCAATCAAGCTCATTTAAGCTTCACTCAGAGCCACAAAACTCATTTAACTTTCTTTTGGTTCCCTGAATGTCAAAGCGAACAACAACCATGCCCCCTTCTTTGCCGCTTTGCTCATGGTCTAAAAACCTTCGAAAAGCGTTTAAGGGATTAGACGCCTCGGCATTCAGACAATGCCAATGAAGAACGTCAAACACGCTTTGAAGAATATAAATATGATCTGTGATTTTTTTCAATCTCCTGATGAAACGCCCCCATAAATGCGCATCGACAGACCAATATTTATTTTCAGCGGTAATGAATTTTGTTGGCAATTTATGAGACAGAGGAATCGTAAATTTTTGCATCTGCCATTGTTTATTGTTCTAATTAAGTAATGATTCAGGCTCGTTTTATCCATTTGACTTTTCTGTCTTGACTAGCTAGCAAACTTCTTCAAAGCCTGTCGCTTATTTTCTGTGAAAGTTACAGTGCGCTGAAGTGCTTTCTTCTTAGACTGCACAACAAAGGCAGCTATAACATTCCACTCTATCATTTTAGTTCGGTAGAATTAATTAATTTGCAAATGGTATTTTCCTCTAATTAAATACTTTATCTCCTCTTTCTGCCCCTGACACACATATGTCCTTCTTCTAGGAATCCAGATGGAAGAAGAAAGGCAAGATGTTGACAGCCTTGAGGAGGAAACGGCTTTCATTTTTTAAGACACGCTCATTCTGAAAGTATTCAGCTTGCCCATTAACTGATGAAGAGATACAAAAAGGCTATGACTGCTTTTGATTATTTGATATTTATACCAACACAAAGGCTGCATCCATATATGAACAAACACCATGCATAGTATACTAAAAATAGGCTATAAAATATATGTATTCGTTTACTTTGCAAATGTCACTTTAGAATTAATTTGACTGAGGTTTATGATTAAAATTATTTTTTGCAGTTGTGACTTTACATGTAATCTATATTGCACAACTTTGATATCTCTTATTTTTAAACTGTTGTTTAGTTTTGTGCCTAAGAAATCATGTATTGGTTTAGTTGCCACCAAATCTCACTCTGTTTAACTGTAGATTGTTAAATTGGTGCGCTGCCTCAGAAATCTTCAGGAAGGTACAAGTCAACTGGCTAAGCTTTTGGATGCACCCAACATATCCTAGCAAGCTTTGTTTCAGCAGTTAATGTACATAATTTTGCACATTTTTGTGTTCAAACTACCTCGGAGGCTCCTCTTTGAAGAATCAATTCAGCTGCAATCAGACACAGGGAGGATCCTTTCAGCGCCAAAGGTGAGAGACACAGCCCCTGAATATCTGAATATTGCTGCACACAGGTGCAAAAGAGGATGACAAATTTGTCCTTGGTAATGCCCTCAAAGAGTCCAGAATGCCACGCTAATTACGTGTCAAACCATAAGACTGACAACTCTATTAGGCTGTTTCTGTACGCGCTTCAGTTGTCATGTTTGGATGAATAAGCTGATTATAAATGCTTGTCAAATATATATGCATGATTCAAGCCTTATGCTCACTTTGAAATGTCTGCAGGGACACACGAGTGAAAATATGCTTTTTTAAAAATCATCTTACCATGCATTTTCAATGGGACTCAATGGGAATCAATGATGGTTGCTCATAGCATATTCATGGTTTCTTGGTGCGACAGCTAGGACCAATAAGTTACAGGTGCATATTGCATTACTGTACTGTATGTAACGTTTTACACTTTATGTTTTCAATACCTTTGAGAAAAGAGACTGTTACTGCAGAGAGCTACACAAACACCAGTTTAAACAGGGTTTTAATTAGGCTTCTCTTTATTCAACCTCTTCATTCCAATAATAGTCCTTGAGGGATACCATTAAATTGACTTTTAATGTGTGTGTTTAAAAGAGCAACGCTGAGTAAATCTTTTATGAAAAGCTCTGCACTGGTCTCCCTGAGAATGAGATAGTGACAGATATTGAGTAAAACAGATATTTTAAACGGTCAGCTTTGATACAGATTCATTACCCTATTTCACATCACATATTATAATAACAGTTATTAGTATTACTTAGAGGCTTTTAGAACTGCTGATTTCATCTGATGTGTAGAAATAATGGCATCTGAAATGAGAGCGAATCCTAAGAGCTTTCATTTGGCCTGAGGACACTGAGGACGTTGAAACCTATCAACTTCTCAAGAAACCAATCAGCATCCATGAAGACAGTTCAAACAATAGTGATAACCACGCACATTAAAATTTAACACAGTAATTGAAAGAGGAAAAGCAACAGCACCACCGCAGAATCGGATGTTTGACACTACAATAAAATCTAATACAACCAGACTCAAAGGCACTGACATTTAAAAAAGTACTTTTCATTGCCCTTATCAGTCAGAATATTCTCTATTGCATGCACAGGGATATTGAATGCGACTAAATAATATACACTTCACAGAAAATAATTACTTTTGGAGTTCTGGCTCTTTCGTTTGGAAGGAATTTAACAAATTAATTAATGACACACTTCCACTTATGTAAATAAACCCAGTGCCCTTTGCTAAAAAACGCTCCAGAAATTTCTTTCCAAAATTATTCTTAAGAAGCCAAACTTGAAATTAGGGGTCTGTAGTAATTAACATGCTTTCATTTCCCAGCAGAGAACAATTTTGCTCCAAGAAAATGTTCATCGACATATAAAAAAAATGATAAATGAAGGTACTGTACAACATAACACAACATAACAAAACATTGCACAGAAACGGTACAAGGCTTAGGCTCTAACATTGCTACTTTTTTTTTTGTCTGGTAACTGACACTCCTGCAGGACCAGCTCATTTCCTTGTTTTTCAGCCCTGCTGGCGGTAATTGATATTTACTCTGGGGTGATGAGTGACCATTAGTGTAACATTGATTAGAGGTGGAGAGGGGATAGACATGTGAAGATCTGATAATGAGGTAGCCAGACAGAAAAAATACAGTTTGTCTATGACAGAATAACACTGAAATATGTAAGCATTCAGGCACATAATCCTGCATATTAACATTTCAAGTTAATAATTAAACAAAAAAGGACGAGTTTTCACTCCACTTTTCATTTAGTAGGTATTGGATTTTAATTTTAAGGAAGATTTACGATTAGGTTTTCTAATCCTTTTGGGAGCTGCCATGATTAGCTTGGTAATTAACTCTTTGATGCAGTTTCTGCCTTGAGATAGCACTACTGCCTGCCTAATGCACTTTGTCGATTTAGTTATCTGGTTGTTGTGATGACACACGCGTCGTAATCCTTTAATCCTTAAAATATTCATTCTTCCCCCAGTTCTAATTAAACACTAATATTTGGATTAATTGGAGGTTGTCTGGGTCTCTGTGGAGATTAAAAAAAGGAGCTGTGTGGGGCCTGAAGCTAAATATGTGCGGACTGATCTTTCAGGGGCAACAAAAATGATTAAACTGCGGGTTCTACGAACAGTGATGTGCTCGCTGGTGACTATTCCCAGAAGGATCGTCATTGTCCTGTAATGCACTCATGGTTATTTGTTGAATGGTAAATAACAATTTACATAAAGAATATGGAGTTTACTAGAGAGAAAATAAGATAGTGAAGTCTTATTTTTATATTCTGTCACAGAGAGATGCAGGCATACAATTTCATGCTGTCACAAAATGTGAAAGGTGAGAGATGTTTATTGTATCTGTCAATTTCAGCTTACCATTGGATTCTGTCAAATATGCATTGGCTTGGAATGAGAGCATAAAATAAATAAGACACATTCTACATTCATGAGAAGAGCCACTGTCATCGTCTGACGGAACAGAATATAAAATCAGCAAAAACATTCATCTGTGTACATTTTTCATATTTTCATTGAAGCGTGTGTGTGCCGAGTTTGAACACCTTGTCTAGTCTGAATACACCACTTGTTCCTGATGTAATTTAAAGGCTGTTACGTCCAAACAAATGGAAAATACACCAAGGATTGCAGTGTTTATTTCTTATAAAGAGAGAGACAGATGGCCACAACATTCCCAGTCTGTAAAACAAATCTCCAACAAGCAGGAAACATTACAGTTTTAACACTGTCATGCTCTATCTTTGGACTAGAACAGTTCTTGGTTGTGCATGTGTCTGTATTTTAATGTGTCTGTCTTTGATAAGTTGCATTATAATTTAACATCTAACACATTTATTTTGTCCATTTTGTATATATCAAGCTTGGCTTGTGATGGATGGCTGGTTGATATAATTGGTTGTAAAACTCCACCGACCATTCACACACATGAAAGAGTCAAGTGGGGGTATTTTTATGTTTTTGTCGAGGTGTATCTGTGACAGAGATTCTCTAGGGGGCTGGAGTCAAACCAAAGACTTGTCAGTAAAGTTCTTGGAGCATCGGCTCTCCTGCACTCCTCACCTGCTGCTGCTGGTTACTTAGAAGAGCTTCCCGTGGAGAGGAGAGACGGAGCAAATCCTCCTGTCAGAGCTTCGATGTTTGACACAGTTTCGTTTCAGAGTGCAACACAGAGCACAAACAGCCTTGCACACTGGGAGGAGGGGAAACTTTTGAGGTTTTGCTCGTTTACACAAAAATGTTGCCAAAAGCTTTGAAATTTGGCCTCAGCAGACAATACTTTACTACGTCTGATACAAATAGCCTATAATTCAAGTCAGACACAATTAAACTATGAATACAGAACAAAATTCACTTGGCATTCTATGTGGTAAGATTATGAATGATGCACACTAAAAGAAAAAACTATACACCAAGCAAAACAAGCCGATATGGAAAATAGCTTAAAATTGTTTTAACTTTAAACTGCTCAAATTTTATCAAAAGCAGCCCTAAATTGTTTATGATTCATTCAGAATTAACACATTTTTATTTGTTTTTGGTTGTAAAAATATTCATACTAAAAATCAAAATGTAACTTGCAATATTGCGACTAAAATGTTACCATTCTTACAGGTTTAAATAGTATTGACTGTAAATAAACACTGTGTAACACTGATAAATAATGACATTTGAATTAGAATATATGATGAGTTATATTACATTACTCCCTTTCCCCTAGTTTCCATGTTGAACAGATATGCACTTGTCCTCATATGCCAATGTCCAACAGTTTTTCCCCTTTGTGTCACTAGTTTCTTTTATTCACTTCGCTTTCTGTGCTGCCATTTTCAAGGAGAGCCAAGAAAAGTCTTAGTTCACACCCCAGTAAACGTCCTTAATACCAGCATCATGACTAATGCTAAAAATCTCTTATTTCTTTGTGTTTCTCAGCTTTCCTCCAATTTCCTTCCGCCATGTGTCTCCTTTTAAGTGCAGCTTTGAGGGGAAGTCTTTTCAGGATTAGTGTTCTCTTTTTGAGCAGCCTGATACTTGCTGAGCAATTTCCTGAATCTCTGTGTTGAGAATGTTCTAGAAAGTTCACAGTGATGACTACAGGATTACGTGGAGACTTGTTCCAGCCAGGAGCCAGGCAAGAGGTACAGTAAGCCATTCAAAACTGTGGAAATGTCACCGGAAAACAGGTGCAATATTTTTAGCACCATGAATATTTTAAACCGCATTCAAAAGATGCAAAACAAAAGGTTTGTCAAGCATTACAGCTGTGCTTTGTATCTGTAGAAATGATTTCATTCTTTAGGCTGTTCTCAACGAAAAAAGGTGTTTCAGCAACATTTGCTAGAACTGAAGTAACTTCCTAATGCACGCATTTAGCTCAAGAATAACCTTTATGAATTGCTTTGATGCAAACAAACCTATAGTAAGGGAATAGTACTCCCTCAGCTGTGAGAGAAATGATCCATGTAGCAATTATTTTCATTTTAACGGCAAGGTCAAACCCTTGTGAACATTTAAAACTGTCATTACATAACACAAATTACATAACTCAGTTCTCCCCTAATTTCTCTGATGCATATGGCTCTATTTTCAAAAGATGAATGGCAGAACCACCTCCTCCAAAGTCGCTCGCCTTCTAAGACTGTCATAACATATCCCCTTAACCATCAATCCCAGCAAATGTATATTCAAAGGGGATGAATAGCATATCTGACTTAAAAAAAAAAGGCCACAGTATCTTGTTTTAAGAGGCTATTTTTAAAAAGGCCTTGGTGATTGGAGCACTAGCCATTCTTTTCATTCACAGAAGCAATAACTTAGACACATTTATTATGCTGACAAGTCTATGCTGCACAACTGTTTCTCCAACACAGAAAGAAAATGTTCTGAATAAGTACACAAGTAATACAGCGCACACGAGGCCACACAGACATGTTTTTCTCTGTCGAACATGACACCAGTGCATCAATTAATGTCTTGGAAAATGGAAAAGCTGTTTGTCTGTAAGAAACTAATCCATCGAGGCATTTTGAATTGAAAACATTACTTTCCATCAAAATATCTGTCAATAATCTATACAAAATGCTTCCTCCAATTAAAATATTCATACCCTGTTGTCCTCTCACATCAAAATCCAGTCATATTTATTTGACACTTTTTTATTTTAAATATTAACTTTTTTTATTACAAGCAGGCAGATTTTTGCTTCATTAGATGTTAATCGATGAACTCCAAAACTGAAACAAACTCATCTACATCTTGAGTGGCCTTTTCAGCACATTGTGATTTTTGAGTGAACTATTTTTTAAGGCCGAACAAAGTAACATCAGCTTGTTTTGTCATTTAAAGCTAGAAGATTTCAGCAGATATATACACAATGTGTTTCATTAAAAATCCGAGCAGATGCCCTTGTCGTGCCCGAATATTTTAAGCATGCACATTTGCAACTCATTGACATTACACAAAGTGAACATTGAGTAAATAGTTAGCCATGATAATCAGAAAAAATATTAGCATGGGATAGGCTGAGTATAAAAACTGACAATTATAAAAAAAACAAACAGCCAGAGAAGTGTGATCTACGAGCTACTTATCAAGCCAGCAATTGGCCCGATATTATCCAGTGACAGATGAATATACCGTACACTAAAGTGCTAGACTTAAAAACCACGCCAAGCCTTTGACACAGAAATAATAATAATAATAATTTTAAAAGATTTCATGACACTTAGTGCTGCTTTACATGATTATGGTATTAAACATGCTCTGCCCTCTCACGTCTTTCCCGTCTTAAACAATCCCTCTCTAATTCCAGTCCCCTGTAAAAGAAGCCTCAATTAATTATACAGTCTTAGTTGGCCTGAATAAAGTTGAAAACATGAATAATTCACGTGTAATTTCTTGAAACACTGTGTGTGTGCGTGCGGGAGAGAATGGATACAGTTTGAAGGGCCAACTCAGTGTTGCAAGACCAAGTCTGTCATCTGTCGAGGCTTCATTCAGTCTGATTCTGTAACCTCGCTTTGTTCCCCTTTCACTGCTTCCATCCTCTTCTTTGACATTTCTCAGCTTTGCCCTTTTCAGTTTCTTCATTTTTCAAACTTTCCTTGCCATCGTTTGTTACCTCTTTTCATCCTTTGCTATGAAAGAGTATGTGTAACCTGTCCTTTTGTTTTATTAGATACCATTGGGATTAAAAGAGAATTAGTCCAAAATATTGTTTTTGATGCAAATTGTCAACTCAAGAATAACATTTCTGGTAATATTTATTTAGTACTCTCATACTGTTCCATATTATGGTAGCTTACACAGACAAAACATACATCATGTACATACACCTTTGTGAGATGAAGAGATACAAATATCAAGTTGCTATTTACTATAAGTTCAGATTTGAAATCAGTGAATATTAATTTTTAGAACAATTTTTGTAAAGATGAACAAAACTTAAAAAATTCAACAAACCAAATGTCTCTTTAAAGGTTTGAATTGTGAAAACTATTAACATCCAAAGCAAAGACGTGCAGCTCTAATTGATACAAAAAAAAGAAACTAATATCTGCTGAACAGAAATCAAATAACAGTTTATTATTCTATTCAATGGCTATCCAACAAATAAAGTATCCGAAGGTCCAGCAAAGAAAAGAGGATTGGCCCTTTAACAGATAGTCCAGTGATGACTGATTGAGTTGTTTGTGGATGAATCACCCACAGAGTTCACGATCCTTGAGCAAAAAACATAAAAAATACCCCAGAGTGAAAATAGCCACGTTGAAAGATTCAGACAACAAAAGAAGGAAACAACTCAAAATGACTACGTACAGGTAAATACTGTATGAGTGAAAGGCAAACATCCTCCCGACGGTGAAAGATGAACAGGAGTATCAAAGCCTGCCTCCTCTAATCACATTCACTTCATCTAGCAGAAACAGTCATTATAGTGTCATTGTTAGCAATAGTAACTTGCATTAGCATTACTTCCTCTTGCTGTTCTTCCCCTTGGATGTTGTTTGTCATTTATTTATTTGTTTGCTAGTTTGTTTTTGTTTATTTTTCCCTGGAAATATTGTGTTGTGGCATCTCATTTGCATATTCCTTCTGAATGCGTGCCACTTTGCCCACAGCTATGTGTTGTGCAAATGTATCAAATTTTAATATTCTCGTCGCTGAGGGGTCTGTGCATTATGAGAGTAAAGATATGGCAGCGGATTTCCAGAGAAATATATTTTCACAGACATTTCCACAGTTCTACATTTTAAAAATAGAGCTTAGTGCCCTCTACATATTTCAGATATTGCATGCTTGAAAAATGTCTTTTTAAAATATAAATGTGACCATATAATGTTTGAAAAGCAATGTTTTAAAAAAGTATGTAAAAATAATGCACTGTATATATATATTCGTTTTTTTTTTTTTACATATATTAGTCACATTCAGAATAAAAGGTTTTTGTTCATGACATATATACAGTATGTGTGTGTACTGTATATTTAATATGCATATAAAGGCACACACATACGGTATATAAATTAATCATTTGACAGAATACATAATAATAATATATACGTATTTGCGTCTTTTTTATGGGTGTTTAGATATTTCTACATGAAAACAAATCAAAAGCACTGATAAGGAAAATAATTTCCTGAACTCCAACTTTTCGCCTCATACGGCTGTTGTCCACTTCCATGCTCTCGACTCCCAGATGACGTCATCATCTTCACCATCATCAAATACATCATCAGATTCATCTTCCTCTCTTTGTCCCTGCATCTTCAGTCTGGAGTTTGCTCTGTCTTCCTCCATCTTCCTCCCCTCCGTCACCTCCCGCAGCACCTGCATGTCTTTGTCATTGTACCCGCTGTTCGTTGCAATCATCTCTTGTATCTTTTCCAGCAGCTCTGTGACCTGATGACTCTCACCCTTGGCCTTATTATTAAAAACATGATACCTGTTTCCGCATCTGTCAACAAGCCACTGCAGAGCTTCTCCCTCGCATTCAATGTGCTGCTCAATGGCTCTCTCTCCGAGCATGTCCCCAAATGTGAACAGAACTACACTGTGATCGCAAACTGTGGAGCCCAAAAGCCTCAAATGATCCTCCATCGCCTTCCGCTCCTGCTCTTTGAAGGAACAGTCGGCACGAATTACCAAAATGTAAACGACCGATCCAGAAGCGGACAGAGATGCACTCTGAGTGATTTGGTCTTTATTTAGTTCAGGGGTTTGTTCTATGGGCAGAGTTTTCCACCAGCCAGGGGTGTCTATAATGCTGACCCGCTGTCCTCCCACCTCTCCGTGTCTCTCAACACACCGGGCTGTTCTTCTTGACCCAAACACCTGTCTGCTGAGGATAGTGTTTCCTGTTGAAGTCTTTCCAGATTCTCCATAACCCAGCAGCACAAGACAAAATTCGGAGAAATGCTTTCCAACATCTAAACACATAGGAGGGAAGATAAGTAAATGATCTTTAATATAAGTCATGACCTTCACTGGAACATTATTTTGGGAATGAACAGGTCTGACAGGCATAACTTCTGTCAGGTTGATATGGGTTCGAACTTGATCTGCACTGTTTACCGATCGCATTCCTCCTCCTCACTTCATGTCCCTCTAATATAAGAGGAAAATGTCCCAGTAAATAAAAAATGGATTGTTATGAATAAACTGAAAACTATGAAAATTTGTTTTTGCCTCAGAAACAAAGATAATTGCACTAAATAAGCTAATCTTATGTTCTTTTAAATTCTGTCATCAACTTAAAAATCTTTAAAAAGGCCTTGGTTTGTGGTTTCTATGAAAGCCTACTTCTGCCACAAACACACAAATAAATAATAACCAAAAATAGTAATTGTGATATTATTGCAAATTTATATTATATATCTAAAATGAGAAAAGGGAAGTGAACTGGCTTCCACGGAAACCATAATCATTTTAGAACTTTATTATGATAAAAAATGTTGAGAATATGTTTTGGAATGGCAAATTCTTAGCAAAATGACTTTTGACTAATATAAGCAAGGCTATATACATTACTATTATCAAATTACACAGTAATATACATTACAATTATTCATTAACAAATATCACATTCTCAAAACCTCAAGGCACACAGACAAGCACTCAGACTGAACTCATAATAAATAATGCAGCTTGAATGACACAGCGTTTCTGTGATGCACACTGAACTCTAAGCAGACACAGTGACGCCGAAACTTTCTCATCGAAATTGTTTTTCAAAGACAAACTGAGACCATAACAAGCCACAAAAGAACAAACTCAATTTGCAATTTGAACTCTGTATTCCTCCATCACCACAATATTGTATGAATAGAAGTACTTTCAACAGTAGCTCTTATCTTCCTCGATACAGTATCGCTCCAAAAGATGTAAGTAGATTCATTTTAGCAAATGCTTGGAAGAATCATTTCAAATTGTTACGAAATGCAGTTAAAATATTTCTAGCTGTAAATAATGTGTTTAACCTACAGTTTTACTTTTCTCTGCATTCAGTAATACCGAAATCAAATAGAAAAGGCCTCCTTTGTTAACAAATGAAGTTTGCAAACTAATTTCGGGAGGAGCACGGATCAATGATTAACCACAGCTGCCTCCAATCTCCCTATTACCTGGTTACCCTATCAGAGCTAAGAAGCTTCCCTTTAAATACTGCAAACTCCCCTTCCCTCTTCATGCTTTGCATCCCTCCACCACCTCTTCCACCACCTCGAAGCCTGGTTTCTCCCATGGTTTTTTCCCCCACATGGAGTTTTGGTTCCTTGCCGCTGTTGCCTTCAGCATGCTTGGTTGGGGACACCTAGTTTCCAGTAATCATTGTTATCTGGTCCAGAGTCTGCTTCTGCACTTAACTGTTACATCACATCTTTCTCCTATTATCGGCCTATGGTATGCATCGCCAGAAGTCCTATGCAAGCAACCTACGGTCCCTTCCCACTTTCCTCCCGGGGACCAGTCCGGGCACAGGGCTCTGCCCAACCCTTTCTCCCTAGGGGTTAAACTCCTAGGGCTCAGGTCTGCCGAGCTCCCAGCCTGCTCCCCGGACAGCACGCCAAACATGCTTACAATATTTATAAATGAGGAAGAGGGAACTCGTCAAATAGATAATGTGGAATGTTGAATAATAAATACAGTATAAAATAGAATAAAAAATAAAAAAATCTGTAAATTCTTAATGCACATTCTTGATGTTATAGTGATTCATCTGTAAATTCTAATTACACATCACATTTTACTGAAAAATCTCATTATGGAAATAAAGTGCATCTGTTATAGGTTATAAAAGTTTCATATTTTGGTTTTGGGAGTCCCCAGCAACACGTTAACATGCATGCAAGATGCAAGTATTTATTTTTATCTTCTTTTTTTTTTATGACTCCCAAACAATTCATGCAAAGATTAATTTTTCGATGTTTTTTTCATTTAAAGCTGTGTTTGTGAGCTTTTAACGCCACAAAAGCGGCACCTGGTGGCAAAGAATGAATTTGCATTTTCATTTAGGTGCTAATGTTTCTTTTTGACGTCAAAACGAAACAGCTTGGGACTGGTTTTAAAAACTCCTTTCAATGATTCAGAGTCGACTCTTTCTTTTGAGAGACAATAACTTCAAAATGTAAAATGTTGCAGGTTGATTTCATTCCCTTAGAGCTGTAACACACTTAATGAAAGGTTATTTTAAAAAATCCATAATAGGAGAACTTTAAACTGTTTTTAGACTTGTGTAAATGTGTAAAAGCAGATCTTACCCTTCACTGTACTATCCGTCTTCCTCATCTGTCTTTGTTTCCTTGCTCTTGCCTTTGCTTTCTTTTCCACTGCTTTCCTTTTCTGCTTCACCTCCTTCAGTCTCTTAAGGTCAATTTCATAATAATGGCCCCTATTTTGTGCCGCCATCTTCTCTATTTTCGCCAGCAGGTTTGTGACCTGACTGCCATCATTCCAGTTCTCATTGTTGAGGACATGATACCTGTTTCCACATTTCTCAACTAGCCACTGCAGGGCCTCCCCTTCACTCTCAATGAACTCTTCAACAGTCACGTCCCCCAGACAGTCTCCATGGGTGAAAAGAACTATGGTATGAGCCCAGACTCTCTCACCAAGAAGCTCCATGTGCTGCTCCACTGATGTCTTCTCTGCTGCTGTGAATGACACATCTACACGCAGAGTCAGCAGAAGCACGTGTGGTCCTGGTAGACAGAGAGACATGCTGAGGAAAATCTCTTCTTTATCCAGTTCAGGAGTGTCAGCCGCTGGGAGAGACTTCCACCAGCCTGGAGTGTCCACTATAGTCACATGTCTTCCATCTACCTCGCTTTGTCTTCTCACACACGCGGAGGCACTCTTCGAGACAAATGTCCCCATACTCAAAATGGTGTTTCCAGCTGAACTCTTGCCAGACCTTCGAAAACCTAACATTATCATCCTCATCTTAGAAATGTGGACATGTTTGAGACCTGATAAAAACAAAATTAATTTAAATCTAATTTTTGTCTAAACTGAGATTAAAAGGATTGTTCACTCTGAAATAATTATGCCATCATTCATTCACCCTCAGGTCAATCCAAAGTTTTTCATGCTTTTGTGGATAATACGTCTGGCTTATTTGAATCAGTTTATATGGTGTACAAATCAGGATAATTTTTTTTTACAGGTGTGTTTTGGAAAATGTAGCCATGACACTCTTCAGAAAGTCATTTTTTTTGTGTTGCTTGAAGAAAATAATAATGAGAAACATGAAGAAAATAATAATGAGAATTGTAGTTTTTGAGTAAACTATCCCTTAAAAATGTTACGTTAAGAATGTGTTGCATTCCCAAAAAACATTTTTTGAATTCAAATTCCTGAAAAGAATGTTCTAAAACATCTGTGAATAATCTCTTAAAGTTTGGATAACCTCCAACTTTTTCTCATTAGAAAAAAAATGTCTTTCATAAACTCATTTGTAAAGGGAGAGTTAACCCCAAAAAGAAAATAACCTTTTCAACTCACCCTCAAGCCATCCTCAAAAGACAAATACTATTGGAGTTATATTAAAGCTCCCGTATTGTTAAATATGAAATGTTCTGGCTTTTTTCATTATAAGTGAGGTCTAGGGGCTAAGTTACTTCCATACAAGTTTCAAATGGATCAGTCCACAGTAAACTGCCTGAATAAAGTATCTGTGATTTCTCACGAGCTGCTGTGACGTCCGTAAAAATATGACGTCCAATCTTTTCAGTCACCCGAACACCACCCACTATCCATGACATTGCTGACCAACAACAACACGGAAACATGTCAAAAAGGTAACTTTTAAGGTTAACAGATGAAACCACTCTTAGGATGGACGATCTGATGGGATTGTTACTATGAGGTGAATCACTGCTAACATGTACTGTATAGTAAAGACAATCTCATCAGATATGTAAATTTACATTTTTTTTTACATAATTTGTCTGAAAGAATAAAGTTCTTAAAACCCAGGATTGCTTGACGGTGGATATTTTAATTTTTGGGTGAACAATCCCTTAAAGATCTTTTCAGAATTTACCCTTTTTGAAGATCTTTCTGAATCTCACCTTGTCGTACAAGCGGAGTCTCCCATTGTTCTTGCACCATCTTCCTCCTCTGGTTTGCTCTCATGTATCTCTTCGTCATCATTCCTTCCACCACATGCATCCATTGTCTGTCCAACTCAAAATGATAGCCACCGTTTCCCACAACCATCGCTTCTATTTTCTCTATTAACCGCATCAGCTGCGTACCCGTGGCTCTCTCAGTATTAAGAACGTGATATCTACGTCCGCATTTCTCCACTAGCCAGAGCAGAAGAGACTCTCCTTCACTTCCAATGTACTTTCCTAAAGTTTGCTCCTGTAGCTGGTCTCTATACGTGAACACAACTATAGTGTGGTTCCAGACTCTCTCGCTCAGAAGTTCAAGGTGTTCCTGCACCGACCTCCTGTGCTTTTCTTTGAATAAAGCATCGACGCGTAGTATCAGTAGAACCGCATGGGGCCCAGGAGGACAATGAGCTACGCTAAGCACAATCTCTTGTTTTTGAAATTCAGGGGTTTCTTTGACAAGGTAGTTCTTCCACCAGCCCGGCGTATCAACTACAGTGACCTGCCTTCCGGCAAAATCTCCATGCATCTTCACACACTGGGCCGTTCTTCTTAGATGATGCTCTGCGTGACCTGTTATTAGGTTTGCCAAAGAGGTTTTCCCTGCTGCTCTGTTTCCCAATAACACAATCCTCAAATCAAAGAGAAAATGGACTCCTGCCAATAAGAGACGATGCATTTCTAATATCAAAAACATGATTTCTTGTTCCCCGCTGTCTATACATCAAGAAATGTATTGTACTTAGGTTTAAGAACATTTTTAGACACAGACTCGAAATGAATTAATCAGGTAACTTACCAAATTCACTTGCTTCACATGTAGCCATCGCTGCACTCACTTATTCATTAACTTGCCTAAAATATTTAGAAATAATGTCACTATCGGTGTGAATTAGTTGCCGCACCATTTAAATGATAGGAGAAGGTTAATAAAATGACTTCCGTCTTCAACTTTGTATTAATGTGTTTTTGTGGCACCAAGATCAAACTAATGGATGATGCTTTTAAAATGACAAGATTACCACCCCATACATTTACTTTTCAACAAGCTTTTAGAAGCCATTAGCTATCTGTGGAAGAATGAATAAGTGAGGTGAAAAAGGAAAAAAAGGTTTTACCTTTGTTCTCATCACAGCAGAAGCGCTGACAGTGAAATGAAGAATATTATTCTTGTGTGCACAACAAATATGAGCAAAACTGGTTAGTCAGGCTGAACAAGCAACTCAAGACTTTTATGGAGTCTTATAAGAAGGGGCTCTGTTGCTATTACATTTACCAATTTAAATGGATACATCCATTAAGAGCCCCTTGTACATATCCATCCTGGATATTGTAATGAATTAGGCAGTATAATGACCGTAGCTGATGTATGAGTGAATTACTGTATTTGGATTATTTGATCTGGAAAGAGTCGATAATTTGAGTGTGACTATTAGAAGAACATCTAAATGCATTGTAAAAGGATTATTACTGTAATAATACGAATATCACATCATTTACATTATCTATTAAAAGCCCATAAACGTAGCTTGCATTTTACATTAGAAAGTTTCTTTTCACTTATGTAATGCTGTAATGAATTTTACTTTTTTCCCAAACTTCTTTCTCTCTCTCTATACGGTATATATATCTATTTATCTATCATATCTTTAAAGATGAGATGCATCCATTGCATGGAATGTCTTCAAAGTCACACTCGCTGGTGCTCAAACGTGTCTTCAAATGAAAAAATGAGTTTCATGCTTTCCTTTGACATAGATCACAAACGATGAATATATTTGTTAGACAGAAAAGAGAATAGGAGAAATGGACAGAGAGGTTGTGCGAGCGATGACTCATGGATAGTGTCAGTGAGACCTTGTCTTGTTTTGATGTACAATGCACAGATGCTCGAGATCGGTCAGGGACAGATATGGCCATATCAGATTTCACAGAACTAGAGGGGGAATGCAGAAATTGCTTATAACCTTGAAAAGACAGACCTTGAGTGAAAGAAAGAGAGAGAGAGAGAGAGAGAGAGAGAGAGAGAGAGAATTATGTGGAAAGGAACCGTACCGTGAATCCTTTTGAAAAAAAAGGCTTTCAAAAGTTTTTAAAACAGTATCGTTTTGCTAGTGGTATTTTCCGTTTTGGAACTTATGTAAATGTGATGTTTGTGTGAGTTTTATCACATTTTCTATCAAATTACAGATGATTCATATGGTCTCGGAGGTCCTGTCAGTCTATAAATCTAATTAGCGATTCTGCACCCTCAGCCACACAGGACCAACGTTTAGTTTGAAACAGAAGATCTGAGCCTTTGTTTTTCAGTCAGTACAAGCCATTAAAGTTGCATTTAGCTCGTACATCATTATCACTGTTATCTCTCAGTGGAGGATTACTGCTAGTAAAACAGGAAAAGTGAAGGTTAAGAACACAATAACAGAGATTAGAATCTGTCTTTATCTCTAAGGAACTTGCCGGCTTAAACAGAGCTAACTCTCTGTTTATATGCCCGTGCATCAGGTAATTGGAAAGTTCTGCTCGGCTGGAACCTGCGCCGCCTCCAGTGATGTTGGTCACACTTGTTTCTCTCTCATTCTGTAAGGAAATAAAGCCTCCGTGGGTGCGCAGCCCGAGCCCTGATAAGGAGAATGTTAGGAGGGCTTCATGATGGTGCTCGGATTATACATCCACAATCCCTCTATCTAGACTTATCTGAGGACAAACTGCCTCAAAAACCTTTCCAAAGCATGGCTTCTCTTCCACTCGTGCGTTCAGGATTGCAATATGCCAGAGGCTAATCTGTGCCAGGATCTCTCTGCTCTGAGATCATTTTCCCACACGGTTGAATGTGAATTCTTCAAAGAGATGATATTTGGGAGGGAGACTGGTTGACAGGCACTTGAAATTCAGCTGTGGTTAATCTGTATACACCTACTTAGTCGCTTTAGTTTGAAGAGGTTCTGGCACGCAGTGAGCCCCAAAATCACTTATTTGACTTCTTAGAGAAGCCTTCGGCTTGCTAAACTGAACTGAAAAAGAACCGATCTAAATTTACCATCAATATTTCTACTCCTAGCTATGAACAAAAGCCTGTTCTCTTGAAAACAAAAGCAGTTTTAAATTAAAAACCCGAGGCAATAAATAAACAACAGCAGCATAATTTGATTGTGGGTACTGAAGAGTGATTATCTGTTTGTAACAAAACAAAGAATCTCTCTCCACAATTTCTGCTTAATAGGAGTACTTTCATTTGACTGAATAATTAGATTTTTGCGTTCTCTCTACAATCCGATTCCCATGCCTTTCAGGAGCTAAGATGAAGCTATTGCTGTTTTTGATAGAGCGCGTCTGCAATTAAAACTGATGGCAACATCGGCAGCTTTAACTTAACACAGAAGACATCCTTAAGAAGAAAATATTTAAGGTCCATACAGTAACGGCTTATCTACAAGCGCCATTCCTCTTTGCGAAAACATTAATTACCTGTACAGTATATAATTGAGTTTTAGAGAAGCTTTATGAAGTACTTTTGTACTTTAATGCAGTTCTGCTCGTAACAAATGAGCTGCATGTTCATTTAGTTCCAGGGAAAAACGGTAATTAGCGTATTAGGCTGTAGAGCCAGTAAACCCATACAGTATGCCATAGAGGAGTTTCTTACACAAAACCAAAAATATCTCCTATTCCAGCCGAGCTCTCATTAGTCATTGGAATTGTTATTAATGCGCTTCAGCCTTTCTACTCAATCTAACCCGCGGCCATACAGTGATGGTGAAGAGTAGGGAAACCACAAATGGCACTTTCCATGAATATGATACAAAGTAGGCCCAGATTATTTTTTTTAACTGAATTTTCAACAAATGGTGCTAAAAGGAATAGTTCATCCAAAATTGTTGTCAGTCTTTATTCATCCTGAAAAAAAAGTGTTTTTTTGGTGGGTTGAAAAAAAGCATAAATAATATGGTCACCTAAATGGCTTGGTTACCAATATTCTTCAAATCAATTTATTGTATTTTGTGATTTAGTTTAAAAACAGGATGCACTAGACCTTTATAAACCTCCAAAAAAATCATGGCTATCAACCTAAATTATATACAATTTGTTATATTTTGCAGATTTTGGTTATCCTTTTACCAAAATTTAGGATTTGTGAATTCTAATTTTATGCAAAAACTAGGCTTAAATGGGTATCAGAGTTGCAAATTAGGCCTAAAACATTCAGTTGCAACTAAATGTTGGTTTATAGCTAATCATATGTTTCTATTTTATGTTATAGAATAGGCCAAAAACTTCTGTTTTATTATCTAAAACGAGCTACTTTTCATGCCAAGTAAAAGTTATGGTATAATACAGCACATTATCAAACACATCTAACAGGTCAGAGAATAAAAGCATGGTGTTTGTGTTTGTATTGCTTTTAGAAAAGTCATAGGCCACCAAAGTGCACCGCATTTGTAAAAGAAGCAACATTACAGTACACTTCTGTCCAGACGAGTAAAAACTACCTTAAAATGAGGCTAACAGATATTAAACCTGAGCTTATATGAAAGCTTTTAATAGCAATCTTGTCCTTGACACTTTCACTCCACAGCCCTATTTCATAACGCAATTTAACATGTTCTCAATGTTCTTCCTCATGCTGCTTTCTCCCCGGTGGAAAGAGTGTTGCCATCTTAAGTGCCTTTCCATTATTCTAAAAGCCCAAGTGTAAAATCGACCCTTCGATGGATGAGGGGACGAGTCAACAAAACAAGAGAACTCATGGGAACATATTACCCATAAGGCACATCATGCCACCAAATTTCTCTCAAAAAACATAAAATTGACAGTAAAGCTGCTGGAAAGTGAGAATTAATTTATTTAGCGATGACAACCGAATATAAAAGCGTCAACAGCAGCTGCTTTTGTCTGATTCAAGTATGTTCCATTTTCATTACATATACCCTCATGATCAAAAAGTGACACGTCTTCTGACATGTGAGCTTTGTATTGCCAAATCCTGAGGGTAAATGGATGACCTGCCTTTATAATTGAAATCAGACCAGTACAAGGCTCCTGATGCTCGGGAGGAAATCTGGCTCTAAATGTATCACTGAGACTGACCTGACAAGTGCAGACACTGTCACTTCTGCTGTGAGTTACACCTGCTATTCAGGTGACCAATTTATCATCGATCTTCCCATTTGGCTGCTGTTTCGTGGTGATTTTCTGTAAGGGAGCTTCCATAACGGCCTTCACTGTGAATAAAACAGGAGGTTTCATCCATTTTGGCAGTCAACCCACTCATTTGTCTTTCAGGAATTATTAAACATATCACAGAATTATCAGTACACATATGATATCTCAACCTTGACATTCTTTAGCATAAACGTTTCTCATTCATACATTTGTGCTCTGCTTCCTGTCATTTCCCTTCTTGTCGCTGTTACCAGTGAATTGATAAAACATGCCCCATCTGTGTAAAATGTCTGTTAAAGGCCTTGTGTTCAAAACTAAGATGTTCACATTCCCAAAGGCCTTGCTGTAAAGCAACCGTACAAAGCGCCATATACAGTACACACACTGTACAATGTCTCTAGTTATATTGTAATCACACAATTTTCATTTTTATAATAAACTACTGTATACTGTTCTGTATACTGTTTGGAGTCAATAGGATATTTAAAAAAATTAAATTAAATTAAACAATTAAAAATGTATTTAAATAAAATCTATAACCGTTTTCAACATTGATAGTAATAACAAGAAATTAGCATACAATAATGATTTCTGAAGGATCATGTGAACTGAAGACTAGAGTTATGGTTGCTAAAAGTTCAGTTGTGCCATCACAAGAATAAAGTACATTTTAAAATATACTCAAACAGATTTTTTTTGTAATTGTAATAATATTACAATATTACTGTTTTGACTGTGTTCTTGATTGAATGTACAGTATTGCAGTCTTGGAAGGCATAAGAGTTCTTTAAAAGAAAACATAAAAAACCTATCCTACTGACCCAAAATGTTTGAACAGCAGGGCATGTATAAAAGTGGTTATACAGGTTTTATGGGCACATGAAATGTTGTGGCAAAAAAAGAGAAAAAGATGGCTTAGTCAAAATGTGACTATATTTCAGCCAGACTCTCCATCTCTGAGAAGATAAAAGTTCATAAGCTTAATTAAAACTTGAGAATCTTCATTAGGGCTGGGAACCGGCTGGCCTCGTGTGATCGGATTATGAGATTTGCTTAGGATTCACAAAATGAAACCAAATGTCTGGATTGAACTCGGGAGGCTTGTTCTAGTGTCTCTGAAATATTTGATGGGAAAAACTAAAGCAGTTCATAAAAAGGGTTCTCAGTGAAAGCTGGAAGACAGACAGAGACCATCAGAAAATACAAAACAAACAAACATCAAGGCTCATTATATTAATGTACTGTATTATGATGGCGGCATTATAATGCCGCATTTCTGGGGTCTGCATCAGGATAAACAAAACTATTTTTGCAAATCCATAACCAAAATTATCCCTAAGTCCATCATTAAGGGAATGACATAAACAAGCACTAAAGTATGTTGAGAGAATAAATGTCTTCAAGCCTAGTGGGTTCATTGCACAGATTCTGGATTATGACTAATTATACACACGCAAGAGCTTAAGTCATAATGAAGTAAGAATGAGAATGTTTTCACACCATTATCATCATCATCACCATTTCAAAGAGACATAAACATGTGTATTGGCATTCAGCTGTTTGTTTTGAAAAACTAAAGTTCCTCAATGTATTTCTCATTCTCTACAACAAAGCAAAACAAACCAACATCTAAAAAAGATAACAAAAATGCTACAGTATATGGATATATCTTGAACTCTCTGAGGTTGACGTTCACGCCAGCGAGATCAGCGTCTTTTTTAATTTAGTGCAAAAAAACCCCACTAAAAATACTCTGTTGACTTTGGTCACACAAGTAAGTGTTACACACCATTCGTAACAACAAAAGTGTGTGTTTTTGAGAAATAAGGAAAATAAAAAGTGTGCACGGTTTTTCTTTGTTCTCTCCACAAATAGTTTTTAGAAATGCTTCACTAAAATGAACTGAAACACCGCGAAAACATGACGCACAGAAAAATATATGAGAAATATATCTATAGAAAGCTTGAAGTGTCTGTTTTCAAATGCAGTAAGTCATGCTGAAAACAAATATTCTTTGTTAAAGTAATAAGTAAGTAACCAACACTACACTGGATTTAGAAATGCCTTTATTGTTTTAACTCTAATACTGTTTGCGCTTCGTAACATTTATAAAACAGTAAAAAATAAATGAACTAAGCTATTATGAAACATCTTGATCAGGGTCCAGATTAGTGTGACAGATGTCCTGATGGTTTGTAGTCTCAGCATGCAAAAAACAAGGCAAACAGAAAATACATCCCAGCTTTAGTCAGACATATCAAACTGGAAGAAAAGTAACTAGTAGAGAGACTGTGAAGATCAGCCATCTGCTTTCAGTTTAATATTCTGATTGGAGTCCACGGACGACAATTAGAATAAACAAGTGAAAAAACGTTGCATCAGTGATCCATGGCATCGTCTTCTTCATCACTGCTTTGAATAAAATCATCTTCAATGTTGTCTACAGATGGTCCAGCTTCATCATCATCATCAGCCCCATGCTCTTCACCACCCAGCTCTGCTAACAGCTGCTCCGTATGCTCAAACATGGGTGCATCCTCACAGCGCAGCTTCACATAGAGCTACAGATCAGAGAAAGAGAGCGAGAAAAAAGAACAGATCTTATGATTATTATCAGAGGAATAGTGGCAGTGTTTGTTCGGGGAGTAAAGAGAATCTCAGCTTTGACTCCAGGCTTGCAGTGTGAACAAGTTGCTACTAAATCAAAACTCTCTCCTCCTATATATTTCTCTTTTATCTAACTCCTCTCTTCTCCATCTTTCAAGGGCTCCCTCTCTTTCTCTCCGTCCGTCTTTCTTCGAGAAGGTCCGGTGCCAGCGAAGTCAGCTGGCAAATTCCACAAATTAGTGACTCCTTTCCAAGCACAAACCAAGCGAGTTCTGCATCAGTGGGAAATTGTTCAGCAAGTGACTGAGTGCTTGCCAGGAAAGGAAGAGAATTCAATCCCCCCACTGTCTCAGCTCTTATCACTGTAAAATATACCCTGAAAGAACATGATAAAAAAGCAATTCTCGATGTGACTGCAAAACAATATATCGCCCCACACTTTCTCCCTTTGCTTAATATAAGAATGCTGGCTGGGCATTTCATCCTGTTTCGGCAGGGGAATCAGTACAATTAATGTCAGAATGTTTTACAGTTTCAATTCCCAAATGTGAGTAAAGGGATGCACATGGTTAATTAATGACCAATTAATTGTTATTTGAATCAATTCAGCTTCAAAAGACAGTTAATTTAAGCACAAGTACATGCAAGCTGATATAAAATGAGGCAGGCTCAACATAATGAGAGCTGGGGGGGAAAAATCGAATAAATACACCACCTACTGCAAACAAAGTAATAATGAAATAAATTACAGTATGTCAACAAGAAACACTTAAAATTACACCATAATTAGTGTAGCTGTATGTTATGCCAGCCTGGTCTCATCATTTACGCTTAAGTATGTAACATTTAAAAGCACATAACATACATTTTTGTATATTTTTAAGTGATGAAATTTATACTTTGGACGTATTAAAATGTTTACAAAGTAAAAACTTCTATCCTTTTTGAGCAAAAAAAAAGTAAAATATGTTAAATATAAAATACGATTTTTTTCTGCTGTAAACCGGTCATAAAGCTTCTCAAAGTGGCAATTTTTGCATTTGTAATGAGTGCGTCAGTGTATTGCTGCTTGTGGTCACTGCTCAGGATGGAGATGAAGATCGCTAAATAAAGGCATGGATTTGGTTCTGTTTCCTTGCAGTTGTATGGATTATTGGATTATGCCAAACAAATACAATTGATTCTTTTAGAATTATGTTGCGTTCTTTGGTGTATTTTATGGTTCTATTGTAAGTCACAGCATGTCGGTAAAAATGCTTTTTGTGTCCCAGTTCTAAAATTACAAAGTTAGCTATGCACACATTTTTTGAAGTCATCCACGTGCATTTTATTTTCAGGCATATTCCATCAATAGATTTCCATCAGAAAGAAATATATTATATGTATAAATAACTGGAATACATAAAATAAAACAGTAAATTAAAAATTGATCTGCATGTTAACAGTAACAATGCATCAATTGAGAGTTAATGGTAAGAATGATAAAAAATTCCTAAAGAATGACTTGAGTGAGTACTTAAAGACGGATGGAAATCAGACATGAATATGTAAAGGTCTTGATGTGATAAAAATGTTAATGATGGCAAAGCTAAAAAGAGCACAGACGTCAGCCAGACTTGCACCGCGTCAAAAAGCCACACGAAGAGCGCACAAACTTCCTCAACTTTCAGAATGCGTCATGTGAGAATGACTAATGCACACTATTTTTTTTCTAAAGGTCACTCCTTATGAGGTATTAGCAGTGCGTTTGGGGTACAGGCCTATCTGCAGTGAACTGTAATCATGCAGACGCTACTCTAACAACCAGACTTTAATTAAGAAAGCACATTTCTTATTAATACTTGAAAGAGCAGTCATTTAAAAAGCTGGAGAAAGTGACCCCACAACTTATCAACCTATCCTGCGCCACTCTTTTCTCTCTTTCCTTCTTTTTATTTAATGAGTTTTAGCACCACAGAACCTTATTTAACTCCCTCAGGAGTGAAACCACAGAGTCCTTCACACTCGCAGACTAACCAGGTCATCTCACACACACACACATACTGTCAGTGGGCAGCCCGTTGCTCCCTTATATCACCCTCAGAGCCGTGGGAATGGTCGCTAAGCAACAGCGAGTGGCGACAGGGCTCTCTGGGCCTCGTGGGATCTCATTTACGGACCGATCATAAGACCTCAGGAGAGTCTGAAACTCCTACCTGCTCTACAGACCTGACCTTCACACACACACACACACAAACATTAAAACCGTTGGCCACACAGGTTTAGTTAGACCCATGAGGGCATTTTAACACAATGTTGATGTGTATGTCCATGTACCGTAGGGCCTTTTTGCTGCCGGATATCAAGGTTAATTGTGATGATAAAGGCAAAGCTTAAAAATTAAACTCACACTGACTCAGAGGACCGGAATGGTTTAATGTCTTTTGCATGATTTGTTATCTACTGGTTAATGTGTAACTGGAGTGGATGGCTAGATCAAATGGTTATTGCAAACATTACTGAACATTTAATTCCAGGTTCAGTGCTCAAATTAATAGCAGGCTCGGCTCCATGGGGGTGCCAGGTTGGGCCTGGACCACCCTACCAGAAGCTTGGTCCACCCTGGCCCCACACTACTAATAGCCAATCACAAAATTGTTATGATATTCAGTTGAGCTTCCTATATTTTAAGAGTAGATAGTCAAATTGTATATCATGCAAATAAATGCAAGTATTGCATAAACACCCAGTGAAGACTGAGATGAGGTCGGGACGCACCGACTTACCTTTAAATATGATTGATGATTGCGCCCGCTTTGTTCGGAGAGTGACATAGATACTGCCTCTTCAACTACAACTTCGAATGAAGACGTCAGCCAAAGTGAGCACTCTTTCATAACAGATCCAGTGCTCGAAAAGTGCTGGCACTTTTAGCCTTTAATCTTTAGCGTTTTAGTAGTCACAGCCTCAAGAGCTCACGTCCACGGAACGTTGGCTAAACGTCTGATGCATATGGTACACTTAACTGGAAACACTTCAGGAATGTCAAAGTCATCATCTGATTGGTTGAATTTTATTGGATTTCCGGAAGACGCGAGCGTCACGTTTATTTTCGGTCCGCCGGGAAACAAAGCGCAGACGTGTGATTGCGGAAGATCGTGTTTACATGAGTGACAATGAGCATTTATTAAGATCAGTTAAATGTTGGATTCTCAAAAGTATACAAGGTTCAAAGAATCTTTAAGAGATGTCCAAGAGTTTTGTTTGAGGCACTAAGTGGAGACAAAAAGAGATATTTTAGCCTGTTTGCCAATGGGATTTGGGAAGAGTATTATTTTCCAAGCCTGGCTGACCCTTTGTCAGCAATTAGAAGGATTTTTAGCAGATCCAATTTTACTAGTTGTATGTCCTCTCCTATCTATTATGGAAGATCAAGTGAAGTACCTTACTTAGAAGGGGATATCAGCCGCGTTTGCGGGCAAACATGAAACAACAGATGCTAACATCGCAGCTGGCCGATTCAGCATTGTGTTCGGTTCTCCAGAATTGCTTGTGGGTGTTAAAAAGTGGAGAGATATGCTTTAAACAGATGTTTACCGTGAGCGTCTCATCGGTATGGCTGTTGATGAAGTGCACACCATTGTTCTATGGTAAGTAATGGTATTCTTTATTAACTTTTGTCATGAAGAACACCAACAAACTCCTCCACCATTTAGCTTTGTCTTTAGAGTTGTGTCCATGAAATAATCTGTGTTTGTTAGTTTTAGATGCTTTGAAAGTCTCTGAACAAAGTCTGCATACGCTTCCTACTGATTTACTCACTGTTTTGATCAGATGTGGTAATTCAGATGCCATTGTTGTTATATGTGCACTAACAGATCAAAGACTTACTGCTTGTTTTCTTTCTTTGATTTTCTATGCTGACTGACTTGTTGCACACCGGTCTGTTGTTGTGGGGACATTTCCATGGCCCAAAACATGACGCTGAACAAAACAAACTGTGATTGGTTGTATGACATGTCAGTCAAACGGTCTTATGGACGGGCCTTGGCCAAAGAAAGCTGCTATGAATTCCAGACCTTCAGCCATCAGTCTGAAGGTCTGGCTACACGAGACTAGCATTTTAGAGTCACAATGTCAGTGTCAGAGTAATTAGATATGGTACTATAAAATCAGACTACCCAGGACGGACACCATGAATTACATCTCGTCAGTCTAACTCAGAGGTGGTCGAAGTACACAAATCCTGTACTTGAGTAAAAGTATAGATCCATACTATAAAACATTGCTCCAGTAAAAGTACTCCTTTCTTTTTCCTCTCAGATGTTATATATAAAAACTATTTGGACATTATCTAAAAATGACTATAACAGCACCAGCAAGCTTGTTAGCTAA
>JAUYWG010000051.1:12224577-12246390 GCA_034779775.1 Enteromius afrohamiltoni
CACATAATCCTTCTGGGAGCAATAAACCCAGATGATTTTCCACAGGGATAGAAAAAGCACTGCATAAAGAGAATGACCCTGTACCACTCCACCCACCCCTTCTGCCAATAAATAAATGAATTGAGAAACACTTGTGATTTGGATTCACAGATCTGAGTTGTGTTTATTTAATCAGTCTAGAGGAGGACGGCGCTCCAGCTAATGTGTTACCTCAGCAACAGCCACCATCTGGAGTCCCACCCTGTAATTACTGAGACCTGATCTCCAGTCCCGATAAGAGTTACACTCCATCAGCTACTGATACACACACACACACAAAAACACCTTCCACAGACCCACAGTTCACCCACTCCATCTCCTCATCTATACATCCTCTAATAAGCTCTCAACCATGCACACAGCAGAAACGTTCCTCCTGGAGGAAGCTAGCGCTGAATACTATCTTCCACTTTTTGCTAGCAATTCCTCCCTTATCCAAGACATCTACCTCCTCCGCTGATGTATTTGTATGTTTTGAAATGGCAACTTTACAGAGGAGCTCTGTCTGGGGGAAGAAGGTCTTCGCTGAAGAAAATTGGCGATGGTGAGTGTGTGTGTGTAATAGCAGAAAAGAGTCTGCGATCTTCTGCTATCACACTCACTTGGGAACAAGCACAAAAATACATTTCACACATGCCTTTTGCGACTGAAGACAAACCACACACCCATACACAAACACATCTGTTTCTCTGTGGTGTGGATATTCAATAGAGCTAATGATTTTGAAACCGTAATCCTAAACCAAACCCTCACATCAAACTGTTAGCACATTTATATTTAAATTATTAAGAATTAGATGCGTAGTGCATTAATAAGGGTAGTTATTTTTTTATATATATATATATAAGGTTTATTATTATTACTGTATATATTGTTATCGGATATGGTATTATATTTATAATTAATTATTAAAATACTATTGTAGGATTACTATTAGTATTAACAATAACAACAATTTAAGTAATATAATTATTGTATTTGATTTAATTTTAATTAGTAACTCTTCACAATTGTCACACACACACACACACACACATACATACATATAATATATATATATATATATATATATATACACACAGTATACACACACATACTGTATGTTATTAAAATATAAATATTTTCTGTCACTTGGATTTAGATTTATTAGGCAGATTACACACGAATGCATACTGTATAAACACATTATTTATAAAAACCTAGGCATGTTAAATGATCTTTTACAGTAGGTATGACTGCAGAGATATTTTTTTCTATACTTATTGTTTATATCTATATTTATATTTTATTTTATACACACTAGGATTTATTAGGATCAGACTATAAGTGTATAAGTGTTTAAGTATGACTTCTTTACTTCCAAATACAAAGTAGAAGTTCCCTGGTCCCAGAGCATGTGTGCTGAAAGCAATGAATGTGATTGTGTTCGTGCCTGTCCTTCCCTCTTTCCCTGCCTTCTTTCATCATTCAGATTACCATCAAGGACTCCTCCCACTGTCCTTAAATCACTCTCTTCAGGCCGTATCTCTCACTCTTGTTCTGTGCCTCTCTTCTCTGATGAACTGCTGGGCTGGACCGACTTCTGATCCACAACTGACCTTACTGTCCAGCTGACAGATAGTCATTTATATCCGCACAGGTTACACACACACACACACACACACACACACACATACACTTACACACATGCTTTTCTTTCCTCTGTCCTTCCTGCGCTGGTACAATGCAGTGTGATGGCAAAAGAAATTTTACCTGATTTGTGACTTCGCAGGATTTGATTCTGTGTGGTGTTTATTCACATGAATCATCCGAACAAATGCATTTCAAACAGCATCTGAGTATAGGCTGTGAAGGACTATTTCATTTCTTGGTTCTACCTCTAATAAGACATCTTTTTGACAAATGAACATTGATCTGAATCTTGAGTAAATGATTCAGTGATTCATTCCTTAAAGACCAAAAGACTCGTCACAAATGTAACTTGCAGAAAAAGTCAGACTGAGATTGATTTTAGCACACAGACTTATGGGGCGCATCAGAGGAGTTACTGAATTTCTAATTTTCTGACTAAATACTTAAATGTTAATGTGCAGTCAAAGAAAGACTTTAACAAGAATGTTATTATCATTTTAAAGCACAAAATAGTCAGTTTTTAATCACGTCTAGGCATCAAAGCTGGAAAATATAAGCCCCAAATGGTATCAGGGAAGAGAGATAACAAAATAATACAGAATCCAGTTTAAGTATGATTCTATAGAGCGATAAATGACTCCCATCCAGTGTGAGCTCATGTCTACCAAGTGAATTCTCCAAGAGCACAGTGATAGCACCTTCCTATATCTCAAGAGATGAGAACGGCTCTTAATACATCAAACTACAGACCTGAGCTAAAAGAACAAACAAACATAATGCACTCAACAAAAGATGCTCTCACTCAACTGGGAGCGCAGAGATACAAGCAAACAGACTGGAAGGGTTCTCTAGAGTACATTTATAAAGCATCAGTCTACTCTAAAAGTCACTGTGAACTCAAATATTACACACCCTTTAACAAGAGTTTTTGAAATTGCATGAGAAATTGCAATGCCGCCATAAAAGTTAAAAGCCATAATGCAGAGTGATTTTAATAATTTTTGTCCACTTTTTCTATTTATATTTACACTTAAAACAGAAAGCGTTAAGAGAGAATGGGATCTAAGAACATGGGCTTTGATGATTACACAATTTTGATACCTGAGGAAAAAGAAACCTGGTAGCAACAAACTGCTATGCTGCAAAAATACCGCAATCAATATAGAATATAAATAAATAAGATTTGCACATCTTTTCTCGGCTGTTCTTTGCTGACACTCGTTTGTTGGTGCTTTCTAAACCTTGACAGATAAATGTTCAAATTGGACTGGAGGGTTTTTGAAAATGATCTTGAACCTAGTGAATGGAGGAGGTCCAGAATGCTGAAGAGAAAATCACTCTCACAATGATACATCACACATACTGTATTTTTAGCTTCATTCACACTGACAGTGACTTGATTGAGGAACGTTGATATTCTTGTTTATACTACTTTTTTCGACAGCGGCTTGCTCTAAAGTTATATATGAATATTATCAAGTCAATATCAGAGACTTCTGTAATGATTGGTATCAGACAATGTGATAAACCACTATTAAAAGTAATATATTGGTCAATATTGAATTTAAAAACATTATTAAAAGGAATCGTATGAATTTTTTAAATGAATATATATTTTTTTAATATTGTACCTTATAGATGCGCTAGCCTTGATTGAAGATTTAGATTTTTTTATACATTTCAGTTTTCCTGTTTTTATTTTTTATTTAGTCAAAAGAGCATAAATATGACTAAATATCAGCCTGCATCACTTAATGGAGAAAAAAAGAATCATCATTACAGTTCATTTTTTAATACAGTAAAATTTAAATGTCCAGTTCTAACTATAACTTTTCTTAAACTCCTAACTACTGCTCATTAATAGTTAATAATGTAGTTGTTAAGTTTAGGTATCAGGGATGTACAGGGTGGGTCATTTATATGGATACATCTTTGGTTGGTGATATTAACTTCCTGTTTGTGGCACATTAGTATATTTGAGGGGGGGAAACTTTTCAAGATGGGTGGTGACCATGGTGGCCATTTTGAAGTGGGCCGTTTTAAATCCAACTTTTGTTTTTTCAATATGAAGAGGGTCATGTGATACATAAAAAATTATTGGGAATTTCACAAGAAAAACAATGGTGTGTGCAATGGTTGGTTTTAACGTAACTTTATTCTTTCGTGAGTTATTTACAAGTTTCTGACCTCTTATGAAATGTGTTCAATATCACCAATCATTACCATTTTATTAAGGTGTATCCATATAAATGGCCCACCCTGAAGAACATGTGCTTTATGAGTATTAATTAACAGCCAATATGCTAGAAATATGCATGCTAATAAGTAACTAGTTAATTGTTAATATCGGTACCGATTTTAAAGTGTTACCATCAAATCCTTGAAAATTAATGTCATGCGTTTAAGTTTTTGTCCAGAGGTTTTGCTCACTGTGTCACAGCACCACACAGTCACACTGTTAAAACAACAGAGAGAGGGGCACTAAACGTGGCAACTGCTAGAATATTTTTATCCGGACATTTGACCCCTGCAGTGTAAAACCTGTAAACAATGTGAGAGCACCTAATAGCTGGTTTTAAACATAAAATCATAAACATCGGCTGTGCTTTATTGCTCTGGAGTGGGTGAAAGACAGCTGTGAGGGCAGATGTGTTCAAATCTATTGCACTCAAGGAAATGACACAAAGCATCTACCAACAAAGCTGTTGTATATATAAACATAGGGTTGAGTAAAACGCATGTGTGGAAAAACATACAAAATACACATAAACTGTCAAATCACAGAGAAGATCGGCACAGAGCAAGTCTAAAAACACACTCGCGTCTTTTCCAGCCAAATGTTATATTCGCTTAGATAGACACTGCATGGAAACAGCAGACCTGAAACATAATTTGTTTAATTAGAATGTGAAAAGAGCGTGAAGACAGTTGCCCAAATTAACAAACCGTTTACTGTGTATATTTGTTCCTTGAGGTCACACAAGATGTGTGTTCAAGTGAATGTGTTTTTCTAATGTTTTGCTAGAGGCGATTTCAAGAGCTGCCATGGTAAGTTACAGACAGAGCAATGAGACGCTCAAAACTGATCATTTTGCATCCATGGCTGAGCGAGACGCTTCACTAACGCTGCAGCAACATTGTGACACATGAGATCTATATTGCCACACGGAACAAAAGCTAATGAAATGCCTTCAGAATTTTTCTTTTTTCAATTTCCCCTCGAGGATCGATAAAGTGTGACTGTCTATTCATGAAGCAAGAGACTGGAGCATATATGCATCATAACATAAGCATGATAAATCATTATATGTAAGATTATTAATGGCTGAAAATATGGTCATGCACTCAAAGCTGAATCAATACTGTCCAGATCAATACAGGACAAGGAATGGACTTAATGAAGAATAAAAAGAGACGCACTGAGGGACGGACAGAGGAAGAATAAGACATAAATAAGAGGTATTGATGTGAAAATGAGACAGAAAAAAAAAAAAAAATGTGTTCCTCTCTTTTCGTGCAGTGTGTAAAACAGCTGGATGAAAACATTCTGCAAAGCTTTAAATCTGAAAGTGCACTGTGTGTAACATTACTGTTTTTCAAAACAAAGATTCCACTGATTAATTGAAACAAGTAATTTTTAACAAATCCCAAGCTGTTTTGTGTTGACACAACTTTTCGCGTTGGTCTGAATGAAACAGCAATTTATTCTTGCTCACTAATAGCGGTAACCGCAGCACTGGGCTTACAAATTTTAAAACAAAATTCTTGCCTCAGATTATTTTAATGAATTAGATGATCAAGGCCACAAAATCTAAATGATTTGTTATCCTAAAATTGACTTCCTTGCTGACTAAATGAGCTGGGAAAAATATTCTAACATTTTAAAGCTAGAAAGATCAATTCATTGTATTTGAATTGAAAACACTGCAGGATTTGATTCAAAATGTTTTGTGTTTCAGAGAGAAAAAAAAATCATGAAGGCCTGGTCCAACCCGAGGGAGACCGGATTTTTAATTTTGGGTGAACTAATCTTTTAAGACCAGATATATCCAGCAATAAATCTCAAATGACCACCTGTGATCGAATCAGCGAAACAGATTTTAATTGCAGGTAAAACCAGGACCATACAAACAACAAAAAGCAGTGTGCAAGAGAGGAAGAAAAAAGATTTAGCAAGGAACTGAGGGAGTAAAGAGAGGTAGTGAGGAATGACATGAGTGAAAAATGAGAAAAGAGAGGTAGTGAGATATGGAGAGGGAGGAGTGGTGGGTATTGAGGGATGGACGTATAAAGAGCTGGACATTGAGCAGAAGGCAGAAAATCAATAGTGAATAGCGGCTAAAGTGGAATCTGAACTCTGCCTGAAGTCATAGTCTGTGACGGAGGAACGAGCAGAGAGTAAGGAAGCGAGAGAAGGATGGGATGAAGGTAGAAAAAGGCAATATGAGCGCAGACATGGAAAACAAATCCACAGCAGGCAGAGTAGCCACGAGCTAATTAAAATCAGAGGAGCAAGGGAAATCAATCGATTGAGTAGAAAAATCGAGGCTGTAATCAAGAGATTAGCTCAGGAGCCATCAATTTCACAACAACTTGCTAATGATCACTAAAGCACAGGCATGAACCTGAAGATTTGAAACTATATGGAAATACGTTTGAAGATTCAACCATCAGCAGCTGGGCAGCAGCTAACAACGTAATTATATATTTTTTTAGATATTAGGAATATGTCTGTGTATAATTATGAGTGTACTAAAGCACATTTTTGACTTTCTCCTAAAAAACACAGTAGATAGTTATTAAATGTATTAGTTAACTTTCAAATCAACAGTTAACCAACATTGTATGGTATTTTCAAAATACCTCCTTTTTTATTCTACAGAAAATGGAAACACATTTCAGTTTTATAGGGAAAAGAGAATAGTTTCCTCAAGTAAAGAAACTGTGCTCACCCTTTGGTCATCTAAAATGTACTGTAGATAAGTTTGTTTAGCTTTTTAGCTCATTTTGGCGGTACCTATTCACTACAGAGGATGCACAGTTGAGCAAATGATGTAACGCTACGTTTCAAAAGTTGGTTTCTGATGAAGAAACAAACTCATCTACATCTTGGATGGCAGAGGATAAGTTAATTTTCAAGAAATTTGTAACTGTTTTCATTTACAGAGAAATAGTCTTTATGGTGCTGCTAAAATATTCTCTTCTCAAAGGGCAAAAAAATGTACATGATCATCGGGTTCAATACCAGTTTAGGTGACACTATTCTGAAACGTCGAAAGGTTATCACTTTTAATACTAAGCAATAAGCTTGCAACACATTCATAACTGGCAGTATATTTCACAGTGCAGAGAGATGACCTTCTAAAAGGCTAATTAATAAATAATTACTGTTTGCTTTATTATGGCCATATTAATGAAACAGCTAACAAAAGCTAGGCCAATATGGGGCACTGATTAAAGAGCAGATGAATAATTGAGACGTTAGCGAACGTAATTAAATATTCACAAGTCTGAACCAAAGCCAAGAGCATGACTTTCAGGTCTTATTTACATATTTTGTGCCCACGAACTAATTTGTACTTTCAAATTTCCTTTAAAATATGTATAAAGCAGCACAAATAAAGATTCTTCACAGATTTAATCGGTAGACAAACTCCAGAGACATTATAAAATCTTTCGAGATTATGATACTCTTAAATGACCCTCAAATAAAGAGAATAGGTTTGTTATTATATTATAAATATATATATATATTATCATATATTTAACGTATAATTAAATTTGTACTTCCAAAGATTAATTAAAGCATTTAATTCAATTATTTTATTCATTCGGTCACTTGTGTTTAATATGTATATTTGTTTTTTATGTGTCCTTATCCATTTGTATATCCGTAACTGTAACTCTGGCTGGTTTAATTTGAAGGTTTACATGTCTGAGCCCTTGAAAAGCCACTAGGATCGATAAGAGTACTGAGATAGATTTCTCCTGCTTTCCTATTGGCTGGCCATAACTAACCATCAATAGTGCATTCTGCAATAACATTTAGCAATGAAAGTCCCAAGAAGAGACATCCAGTATGGATTTACAGGTATGCGTGAGACAAAAAGTGTACATCCATGCTCTTTCCCAAAATATAAATGACTAGAGAGGAGAAGCAAACAGGAGGCTGCAAGGCAGAAGAAATAAAGGGTGAATGATGACAGATCCATCAGAGAATGAGCAAGACGTAGAGAGAGAGAGAAAAGGAATGGAAGAGGAACTACATGCGGTGACCAAAGGTATCTTCTAAGAGAATCAAAGTCCAGTAACAGCGAAAAGCCTGAGGATGAGATGGAAAGGGGGAGGAGGGAGAAAAAGAAGAAAGGACAGGGGTTGGTTAAAAAAAAAGCTATAGGTATTGTGATAGCTCAACCTGCAAGCTATTCCCGCTCGCGTTTTCTTTCAAACTTTGCCTTTCATTTTCCATTTCTATAGCACTCGGACACCAGCAGAGTTTGAGAAATTTCACAGTAGAAAAGGGGCTGACGGCATGCTGAGAGAGCCATGACAGATGGAAAAAATGAGAAGGGACCAAGGAAGGAGCGGAGAAATCAGCCAGGTAGAAATTGTGTGTGTGTGCACTGTATGTGGGGGAGAATGAAAACTACAACAAGATGAAACCAGATGGCCTCATCATTTTCAAAAGAACAGTGTGTGTATGAGTGTGGGCTGTACCTTTTTGGCTTTGCTAAGGTATGTCCGAGCTGATTTTCTGAAGTTTACATCGTTGTTTGTCAAGTCTTGTTTGTCCAGCTGCAAATAAAACAGCCATCCCAACAGATACCACACCTGAAACAAGAAGAGGAAAACATACAAATACATACATAAATACATACTATAAAAAAATGGATATACTACACAAAAACACGCACACAAGCACACACACACACACACATATATATATATATATATATATATATATATGTATATGCTTTTGTTATATGTTTGGAAACCAAAAGATGGATTCTTTACACACTTGCCAAACAATTTAATTAATGCATTAACATTTTATTAATTTACAATTAATAAAATGTTAATGCAGCCTCCATACTGTTTTGTGTTTGTGTTTAATTATAATGATTTCAATAGTTTATTACTACTAGTCGACCAGAAAAATTCCTCTATTCCCTATTGATTCTAAATGTGCAGTGTTGGAGTTACTTCAGGATCATGGTTTGGAAATACTGGCCTATATTATGCAAAATCTGGCCCAGCTTACCCCCCTCTCGCCTTCAGTACATAGATAAAAGCAGGCAGAGACAGTCAGGCAGCCACTTGTAATTAACAAAACAAACCTAAAGCACTTCCTGTGCACTCTGTCAGCGCTATAAATATTTGATTTCAGGCAGGATTAAAATAACCTTATTTTGCAGCAAACAGAGAGGGAGAAACAAACAATCGGGCAGCTTTGTTTGTACCCTGAAAAATGAGAAGTCAGACACAAATGGGCTGTGGGGAAGGGTGTGTGTGCATGTTTTTTGTTGTGCTGTATTGAAGTGCTCTTCACTTTATCACCTACTGTTACACTCTATACCCTCCTCTGATGTCTCAATAACACACCACAGAGAGTTCAAACATCTCTCACTCCCACTCTCTCTGTCTCTTTCTCTTTCACACTCTCTGATTCTCCTGAGCCGACTGTTCAGAACACTCTGTAAGCGCTCTCAATCTGTCAGATATCTATTAGAGAGAAAGAGAGAGAGTGTGTGTGTGTGTGTATGTATGTTTGTGTGTTGGACTAGACTGATTGCGAAGACTAAGGATGGGAATCAAAGGAATTTAATGGTCCAGTGACAATTCCAACATATCAAAGGAATATTTTTTTTTAAATAGCTAATAGATCTGCTGATAAAAATCTAAATCAATCACAAGTTTCATATTCATAATACAGTTTCTACGGCATATAAATCATTACGTATATGGAGAATCCCCATGAACCACACATACCAGTGTGTGTGTGCTTGTCTGTCAAAATATGATGTCTCAGTATCTCAGTTTCAGCAGTGTAATTTCCATCGCTAATAATGTAAAGTGAAGACCAAAGCACTTTCGCACAAACTACTGTTTCAGCAAAATACAGCGCTATATATTATTAATCCAGCTGTCTGAGACAGTGAGCAATGCATCAAATGCTGGTGTCAAACATCCCACCAGGTAGAGCTGGTAAGATGGGCCTAATAATAAACAACTACAACGACACAAAACAAACACCTTATATGTTACAATAAGACATGTGTTGCCCTTCATCTCAGTCCAGTGTGATTTATTTAGATTAATCAAACTCATTACAACCGACTAACTTTCAACCATTTCAAAAAGATGATAAAAAAGAAACTTAACACACACCTCCACAACCTCGTCATCCTCCTCCAGAAGATCCTCCAACACCTCTGTGGCCATCTGGAAAAAGAAAACAGCTTTCCATTTACTAAAATATGACATTTAACTGGAAAGTCCAAATAATTCCACAACTGCTAAAAAGTTTTTGCATAAAAAGAAACGTTGTGACATTATTTAGATATCATTAAATCAGGATCCATTATTAATTATAATGGTCACATTTTTCAATGTAAATTTTAATAAAACTTTTTTTGCTATGGTTATGAGAATTGTATGCCACAGAGCAGAAAATTATAATGGTCCTAAAAATAAAAATGGTGGCATCTTCATCTTTTTTTTTTTTTTACCTGTATCTAAATCATAGTCAAATATAATATCTGGATCAGTAAAGTCTGTTTATGTTTGGCTTATGGTCAACAGCACTCTTTTTGCTGATCTTTAATTAAGTGTTAACTGCGCTTCTGCTAGCCAGTTCTCAAGGGAGAGAAATAATTGAATGATTTTTTTTACTGCTTTATCACCTCAGTTCTTATGTTAATTTGTTAAACACCATCTTTATCTCTCCTTTGAGAGCCTAAGATCTTCATTTCCCTGATCGGTGTTATTGATCTATCCGCTGTCAGCCTCTGCCTATCAGCTTAATCCATTCACCCAGAGTGTGTTTTAATTAAGCATCATCAATACATCAGATCAAGAGCTGATAGACAAGGTCAGTTAAAGCCAAATATTGGGCCATTAAGGCACTTCATCTTAAAGTCCTTGAGCTTCAAATCAAATACAGATGATAGTAATCAACTGCAGAGTGCTTATGAATCGTGACCGTACAGTGTAACCCCATGCTAATACCGTACATTGATTTTCTGATTCACAATAGCAAATGCACGTTTCTCCTCCTCAAAAGCATTCAGATCTGTTACAGAGTGCAATTTTTTAGACTTCCCAACTTTTAGAAATGCACTAAAGCTCCTTGGAAGGTTCTCATGAACGATAAACTGAGACAGGCTCTCTTGTTATTCCCTCAGGAGGGTCACGGCTTTGGCCGAGGGCCATGGTGACCCCGAAAGCCTCTTTGAACTCAGATGTCAGCCTCTCTCAGCATACCGCTCTCCTCTCGTCCCGTCACACTCACGCCATCCATTTCAACCAGGGCCACAGAGTCAAGATCAAGCTCTCGTGTACGTACGTGCCGAAAGGGAGGGGGAGAAAGAGAGAAAGAGAAAGTAAAGCTGGAGAAAAGTGAGGACGGATAGAGCACATCGCTCGATGGATACGTAATTTAAGGGACTGACCAACCAATTTACGATCCTGCGAGACCATAAAATTCAGCCTGGACTTAATAATAGCACATTTAATGTGACACCTCTGACAATTCCAATCTAGCACAACCACACTCGCACGCCTATCTGTATCTGCTTTTGTGTGTGCGTGCCAGGGACTGTGCATGGCAGAAAGACGGACTGTGTGCAGGAGAATTTATACCCCTAGCCAGGCTGCGCGAATGCAGAATACACACATACTCGCTTTCGCACCCGAATTTTATAGTCGCACCGTTTATCAAAGGCAACATGGCTGCCAGTGGGAGCTAAAAACTTCACTTATATTTAGCCTTTTGGAATGAGGAGGAGCTGAGATAATTACTTTAGGGATTGATGCTCATATTCGCTCTCTCTCCTTAGCCGCATATCACTCCCAGATGCCGGTTCCAAACTCTCAGCAACAGATAAAAGGGATGGATAAAGTCAAATGCTCGGCCCGGAGGAAAACTGCTATGGGATACGTGGGATTCTCCATTTAAGAAGTTCAAATTGAATGCATAAATCTGCTTGAATGCTTCTTAGATACATACACGATTACGGACGGCTGACAGCAGCTGGCGGACCACGAGCTGGTAACGCTCCCGAGCCCCTGTGGAGGTGTACAGCCGCTGGCAGTGTCTACGTCAACTCGGTCTATCTGATGAAGATGCTCAAGAGAGCTTTAAAAGAAAATGAATTTCTGAAAAATAATACCTTTTGATTGCATCTACATAATGTGCAAAGCTTTAAAGAGACTCAAAGTATGAGTTTGGTTTGCAGACAGCAAAAGCGAATGGAGTCTAAGCATTGTCATGCTTTAAAATTGGCAACAGAGATAGTAAGAGTGGTTCATATGTGGAAGTGGACTCTTGAGATATATTACAAATCTTCAGAAGGCATATGATTACTTGATGTTTAGGGGTGGTTATGGATTTCTTGATTTCACATCATGTGAGCTATCCCCCAATTCTGTACCACATTATAGACTACTGGAAGAAATGGTAACTTAACAGCGATTCAATGAATTCATCAAACTAATTCAATGGTAACTTCTGATTTAGTTTGCTTGAATACACTCAAAGGAAGGTTTCAAAAAAGTCCAAATCAGACTTGAGAATCAGGTGCACTCACACCTGCGACACCATAAAGATCCACTGAAACATTCTTAGTAGGCAGTCTTTATATTATGTCCTTCGTTTGGCCTGTTTTGAAGGATGTATCAGGTGTATCCTTCAGGTTCTTCAATTGCTCACAATCCTTTGCACAAATTCCATTTCACAATTGAGCCATTGAGCTTGTGCAATTTCATTAAATATTAGGCGAATTATGTTCATCTTCACCTGCACTGCTTTAAAAGAAAGTACATTTTCAATATCAATTATTCTTCTACTGTAATTACTGTTAAAGAAATTAATTCTGTCATTGTCAACGAACGATGCATCCTCACTAGAGTGCAGTATTACACCCTAGAAGCACCCTATTTGCACCCAAAACTGTTGTTTGGCTTCAAAAGACTTGAAATACAGCAAGCATTGTATGGACTAATGCATGATGTACATTGTATTTGATAGCCTGTGGTCAGCATTCACTTGATCTGTATGAAAAAGAGCACTTTATGTCAAACATTTCTGTTTTGATCTAGTGAAAAAAGTACGTCATATGGTTTGAGAACGACATGGGGGCAAGACTTTTTTATCCATCCTTTCACAGGGAATTATCCTAAATTCTTATGAATACCTTTTCCTCTGAACTCCTCTTTTGTTGGCCTGAATATGAAAAGCTGTGAAAGGGAAATGTTGAATAACCCTATTGTATTTGTGGGGCTGTAATTGTCAGGTCAAATAAAGGCGTTGTCTGAGTGAGCCGGGAATCAGAGAAATGCAGCCATTAATATTAATATGTTCACACTCAGGAGGAGGCCTGTTCATTGAAAAGTGATTATTTTTTCTTTCAACCCCTGCTTATGCGTCCTCATAACTCCTATCTTTTTTTTTTCTTTCCGTATTTGCCTGTCTCCTTTTTTTTGTGGTAAATTGCAAATCATTTTGTGTTTAGCCACCATAGAAGTGCTAAAACTTCATCATATTTTTTCATTATACACACACACACACTTTGCACACATTGTATACATTGTATTTGGATGCTGAAGATATCTATAGTATAAGTTATATTTACTTGAAGCATAAATTGGCTTGCAAACACACTGCTATTTTAAATTAAGACATACACGAAAAACCTCAGGTTTATAGAGTTACTAGTGATGTTATTCAAACATTACCAAGAGCTTAGTCATAAACCACAAATCTGTTAAATTACGTTTTGGCAAACTTTCACCCTCAAGATTCAGTATAAAGCATCCTAGGATGCATCATGAAGTTTTGCAATTCTAGAGAATACATTTAATAATCTAGGAAAATGGAGTAACAAAACGAAAGTATCCCAGCTGTGTAAAAAATTTGAGTGTGGGCATGACAATGTCTCTGAAAGATGCACTTAAAGGCAATTATATTTCAAATAAAATCTTTTAAACCCATTCACAAGAAAATTGGCCTTCAAACTCATTCAGTGACCTTTTCACTTTGCCAAAAAATAAGTTTTGAGTCTTGCTCATTCAGTGCCGTTTAATCAGCAAGTGCCTCTAAATGAGATCCAGTGCTGACCTAATCTTGTTTCGAATTTCAACTTTTTTTTTCAAGTTTCAGCATTTATTGTCCAGAGACAAAAATGTAACATCATCCTCAGATTTCCAGCTGCTGAAATTTTACCAGTATTAAGGTATAAATTCTGAAATGTAACTTACATCATTCTTTACTCACCATAATATTATAGACTACCAAGGAAAATTAATGTCTTGAGATGCCAAATGAATATTTTTTTTTTCCACAGTTTTTATTACTGCATATTCTATTTTCTGTAAACCCAGCCTACAACAAGCATACACTATTTTTTTTATTTAAAAACATACAAACGGCATTATGTTTTTATGTTTTTCATACAAACCCAGTTTTCCACAAGCTAATATTATTATTTAGGGTCTTAATGGAAAGTTTGTAATATTGTTTGTTTTAAAACTTCTCAAAGATAATTTTAAAAACGCTACCCTGTCATGAACAGCTCATTTGAAATCACTCTTCTGTGAACTTCCCCTTTAAATCTTCATGAGCTCCGCTGACTCTTTTTTTAGCTGTATTCATAGTGAAACTTGCTAATTAGTACATTATTAGGAAAGGCGATTTGCAAAGATTCATTAAATACATTATACTCACTGCTTCTGTAGGTGAGGCTGGATCATGAAAGATTCTCGCGAACATAAATGCATTCAGGTTGATCAAGGGGGCGTTTCCCTTCAGAACCAAACATAACGTTAATCTTCCGCGTCTTCAGTCACTCAGATGTCGGGATTAAATGACTACTGCTATGTTCATTAATACATTCAACAACAAAACACCTCAATCTCTTAGGAGTCTTGCTTGTCTCTGTGTCTCGGTCTGATGATGGCTCACTCAGGGTGGGTCTGAAGTAAGACACTAGTTCAGTCTGTGTGACACACTGCTGTCAATCATCTATTGTGGGAGTGGCCTCTGTCGGTGTGACGCCACACCGACACACATTTGAGAATGGCTTGATTTCAGAAGGGGCAACTTATTTTTATTAAATCAAAAGAAAACTACCTGTGGATCTTTATCATTGTATGGTGATTGTGTACACACACTCCTAACACACATTTCAGTCCAAAAAGCTTGTAAAAGTGCATGTATCAAAGTCAATGGTGATCCAAAACAGCCTTGTTACAAACTGCCTTCCTTTGTGTTCGTCAGTTCAACAGGTTTAAAACTACTTGAGGGTGAGTAAATGATGATACATTTTCGGGTGTACTATTTCTATCAAAGAATTGTTTGAAAAGATTTAACCTTTTGAGTGGTACGGTCCCACATATGGTATTTTCCGTTCCGTGCCCCTGGGAGTACGGTCCTACCTACATATGGGATTTAGAACGTTCTGGGACGTCACATAACTGCCAAATTCAAACTGAGCTTTCGCGCGTTTACTTGAGCTGAGCCAGAGAGAGACGTGCACTGTGCTTGTAATATTATCAAAACTATACAGTGTCCTTACCCACATAATGCATATTTTAGGTTTCTGACTTTTAAATACACATAAGCACTAGCGAAACGATACATTTAGAGCTTGTAAAATGCACAAAGATGTCAATGGAAGCAACAATAACAACCCATTCAAATTTAATTAGTTTTATTCATATCAGATAAACAGAGTAAGTAGCTATAAAGTTCACTCTATTCTTCACTCAGTTCACCAGCCACTTACTACCATGTATTTCAGGAGAAACTGATGAATTTATGAGCTTTTAAATCCGACTGATTTGGGACTCTCTAAATTGCAGCGAGAACAAACATGACGGCACTCATCTCATGATACAGATCAAGATCATATATAAAAGTGTATAAAGGACGAAACGCACTTATTTACATATATTTGTGAATCGGAATATCAGACTGTTTACGACACGGTGAGCAAGTTTGTAAATATTTTCCATCCGATCCATCTGTCTTACAGCGGTATTGCGCTCGCAGTGTGTCACGTGGCAAGCAAGACGTGTCGCTATGGAAACAGTAAAAAAAACTCACTCTGGGGGGAACCGCTGGAATATTTTAAACTCACCGCTGAAAGTGTTAAATAAATGTTCTAAATTCCAGTGGCATGGAACACTTTAGGGTCGGCACTTTATTAACACAAAAACACTTTGGGATTAAATGGTGTGTTTATGATGAATTTAATGAAGTAACGTACTGCTAAGCGTTGAAAGTTGACAACATTGATTCTGATTTTTTAAGCCTTTACAGTAACTGCGCTACTGATCTGATTGAAGTCAACAGCTCCTGTAGAGAAGCAATGACTTACACATGGGATTAATGGCTTAATTAGGCTGCAAAATATGAGCAAAGTCTCAGTAACTGATGCAAGACCAAATGAGTGATACTGTTTAAAGACATGCATGATCTACTAAAAGGTCAAATCGCAGGAAAATACAATGGATTTGTGTTCAAATGTGCATTCAGTGTAAAAATTAAGAGAATTAATAAAGGGCACAAAATAGAGATGATCATAAAATATAGATCTGCCACAAAAGGAGACTATATTCTAAATTGCTCACTTAAGTTTAATTCGGTCGTCTCTTTAGTGGCACACCAGGCTGACCCTGGCCAGGAAAAAGACTATTGTCTGACTCTGTTAACCGCTGGCCCACACAGTCCCTCATTATGACATCATTAGCCAGAGAAGACCGCAGCTCTGCTAAATGACCTTTAGAACAATGCTGGCCCATCAGTCTGTTTCAGAGTCACAGAGGCAGCCTGTCAGGAGAAACAGCGCCGAGCTACGGGCCGCATTGTGCTCATCGTCTCGGAGAGTGTTTTAAACGAGCTCTGGATATGATGACACGCTTCGTAAGGAGGAGCGCTCTGACAGATCGCCTTGTGTGGAGAACACACAGAGGGAGGAGCGTTGCTTTTTCTTGTCTTCTAACAGAGGTGAAATTGCTTTTTACTACACGTTTAAGAAAGTTGAAGGTGAGATTGGGCATTTTCTCTCCGTCTCGCACATACACGATTGTTCTTGGTGTGTGTCAGCCGCCGCCACAGCAGCGCTATTGATTTTCAAGAAGTGATTGCAAGCGGTGAAGGTCAGGGTACAGACGTTAAATCAGACAGGGCAAGAAAAGAAGCTGCAGAATCGCTCTACACACACAGGTGTAATCACACATAATCCTATTTCTACATTCTACATATCTGACTTTGCCTTTGGGGACAACACTTAATTAAAGACAGAACGGGAGCTGCAGATATAGATGTTTGTGAAGGAAGTTACTGCAGATGCCACACAACTGAACTGAACTGAACAACAGCTCTACATTCTGAAGAAAAATACTTTTTTTTTTTTTTTTTTTATAAATTCAACAACAAACTCCACAATAAGTTTACTACATCTCTCTGAAGTCACACTGTACAACGTCCCAAACAAATCGATTCAAGAATTAGTATGTTAGACTGACCCAGTGCTCCGTCTGCCTGTTGACTTATCAATAATACAGGAAGGCCTCTCCCGTGATGAAACCGTTTGGGTGTCTGCATCCATTTTTAAGTGTCAGGTTGATTCCTAATAATGCTGTGTTACATTCAACTTTAAAAAGCGCTAGAGCACATCACTTGAAGTTAGAATTCTGAATTAGAAGAAAGCATTTGAGATCCACAACCTTGATTTTGTGGAGCATGGAGGAGATAAAACAAGAAGTGAAAGGGAAAATTTGTAAAATATGTTTGCTCAAGTCTTGATGAAACAAAATAATGTAGGGGAAAAATCTCAAACATAAAGAGAAATATGTAGAATTAAATATAAAGCCTACCCTATATAAAAAACTCTCACCTGCAGGAGAAGCAGCATTGTTCATTCACACTTTCTCAACAAGCATCTGCTCACAAAAGAACGATCACCAGGTGCTGACGTAACCGCACATACACATCAAAAGCTACGGACAGGTTGTCAGGTAGCAGATGTGGCAACAAGTTATTAAAGCCAGAAATTACTAAACTCTCTCATTCATTCTCTTACTAACACGGACTTTTTACCATTCTATGAGGTCAGCAGGTGTCTCGGGCTCTGTAGGGTCTGTCTGAACGTAATTAAGATCTCCTCGTTAAGATGTTGCTCAGGCCAGTAACACTGTTGGCATAGCGACTGCCTGCTGTGAAGCTGTGCTGATCGAAAACCTCTTAGTGATATCATCTCAGCATGATGTCGGTGACTGAAGATAAGTAAGTGATGTCATCACTGTGCCCCCCGACAGAGTTCCCAGTGCTGATGAGCTAAACGGCTGCCAGTGTTGCTCCGTTCACAAATTTGAGGTGAGGGGGTTTCAAGGACAAGAGCACTAAATGATAATACATGGACAGCAGAATGATGAGCTTCCGCTACGACTCTCACTCCTTGAATGTGATCTCAGTTAAGTATATTTATAGTAAATTTGAGCAAATGCTTCTATTTGGGTTTTTTTTTCGAATTAAAAACACTTCATTGCAAATGATATTGTCAGCATATTAACAGGACAATGTAGGGAAAAAGATTAAAATACATTTTTCTACATTTTCATTGGTAATGAGATTACAAATGAGAAGCAATTATTCAAAATAGAATACATGGCAAATACATAAAAAACAATGCTTTTATTCAAATGAATCTGTAAAATGCTTGTGAAGTGTCTGGAGATATTATTTATTTATGGCGTCATTGAGACGGCAGGTGATAAAATCACACGCGCTTCAGTGTACAGTATATAGTAAACAAAACTGTGTGTCTCTTCCATTCATTTATTAAACTACCCGGCCTCATGGCATATACCTGGGTGCACTTTTTAGCGAGAAATGAAATACGCACCAACAAGTATACTTTAAACATACTGACCGCAAACAATTCTACTTGTTAGAATCTATCTATTACTGAAAGTGAACAGCAGCAGAAATAAATTGATTGCCAGGTCTTAGCAAATGTTAATACTTCACTCTATAGGTAGTTTTAAGTCACATGACCAGTTCGAAGACCTGGAGGGCAAAACATCCATGAATCTGCAGCAAAAGCCTGTTAATTTTCCATCTGTTTCAAAGCTGCAAATATTAAGATCACCTCTCAAAACAATAAAACAAAGGTATGTGAATAAAATTTGCAATCCATATTAAGCTCCCGTGACGACCATCGCAACAAAAAGTTGTAGAAACGCTTAAAATGCAGCAATATATTTAAAACATTAATATTTAAATATCAAATGCAGTAATCACTGTATTAACGATAGGAAAGCAGATGAGGTCGGAATACAAACGCAATCCGCTTAATAGTTCAGTTTTCTTTATAACTGTAACTTATAACGTGAAACTGTGCACGTTGCGTTTATTTTCTGGATTCATCTGCTCGCCTGTACAAAATATATCTCATTAATAAGGTGTTTACTGAATTTCACCTTTTAATGTCGGCATTTTACAACATTACTGTGTGGAAACATCTGGCGGTCAGGGGGCGTTCCTTTAAGGGTGTGACGTAACATGAAAGCTATAATTTGCAAAATCTAATAATGCTTGGGAACCATCTAGACCTTTTTTATTTGGAGCACAACCTGAAGTTACTTTTCTATAGGTCTACAAGATGTTTTTTTAAAAACATCTCTTTCTTTAAGCCTGTGGTCTCAAACTTCACTCATGGAGGGTCACAGCTCTGCACAATTTAGCTCCAACCATAATCAAACACACTTGATCCAGCCAATCAAGGTCTTCAGGATAACTAGAAACTCCCACTGTAGAGCTGCAGCCCATCAGGAATGGAATTTGAGACCTCTGCTCTAAACCATTCTGATATTTATTTTTTATCTTTTTAAACGGTGTTGCTAAATGAATGACACTAATTTGTTTACTAAAATAAATAGATTTCACTTATCTTAAAAAAAAATTAAACAATTAATAATTTTTTTCAGCGTGTATGTATTTTAACCTTCAGCCAAAATGTTTTACAACAAGTGATCATTACCATTAATAGATTGTTAACCGATGTATGACAACTAAGACTACAGCAACGACCACATCATGATTTTGGAGAATTGTGTGGAGACTGAATCATAAACAGGGAAAGCCCAGTAAATGTAACATTTTGCAGATGAGACAGGGAGTGAGCAACAAACAGAATACAATATTCTATGCCAAAGTTCTGCATCCCCCAGGATGTGATTTGCTGAGGTGCCGGACTAAATTTCTTATTTGTAAGCGTGAGCGGGCAGTATTCCTAAGAGCTGTCTGCATGAGCGGACCGTCTGAGAGTTGTTTTTAATAATGCATATGTGAAACACAGTTCTCGGGTCCCCGTAGTGCTGAGAAGTCTGACGGATTCCTGCAAATCAATGCTTTTGAACTGTTTGTTTCAGTGAATCGCATCAAAAACTCTGATTCGGTTATACAAGACATCTCAGAGTGTTAACATGAGTCTTTTCTCTTTTTGTAAGAGCCCAAGTACAGAGGGGTCAGCAATGAAAGAAAATAATGAAGTTAAAAGCAGATGGACACTATTTGAAACTCAACTGGAAAACAAAATGAAACTCAAATATCAGTCGGTTCTGTAGTATATGATGTAAACTCTAAAAACACAGCCAATCACACCTATTTGAGCAGAGAGAACATCATCATACACGCAATAATCCTTTTGAGAAGAGCGTTGAATGGCACTGATGTTGCTATTTTGATCCTCTATAAACACCCTGACAGACAATTAACCTCCTCTCAACGCTATCATAACTCAACACTGAGCAATGGCATATTCTTCCCTGTTGGCAACGCGGAGCGCACATCTGCTCGGATGTCAGGTGGCGATGACTCCTTGATAATCTCATCTTTAGGAAAGATTACGGGTTCTTCCTGAGATTTTCTGCCTCTAATTACAGAATTTTCCAAACTGAATGAGCTGGCTCTGTTTCCCTGGTAATTAAGACTTCATTGGTGGAGTGTGATTTTACTTCGCATAATTTGAGGAGAGTGCTGAATTCAAGCCCATTCGAGAATGTAAGATGCACTATAAGATGCAATAATCAGGGTTTGATTTCTAATGTATTTTCAGTGCTGTGCTCAAGCCCCATCTGCTTCCCTACAAAAAACATGACTTTCAACATGAAGTAAAGACCCTTCTCTGTTGATATTACGCCTGCTGAGATGCAGGTCATTCGAAGTATTTCAGACCACACCATGTTTTTTAATATAGCCTTGCTTTAGGACAGAACAGAGTGAGATTACACTTGTAATGGGAGTAACGTTGGGAGTAAAGCGTTACAAAAGTAATATATCACAGTAATAAATTACTTTTTGGTGTAACTCAGTAGTGTAAGGCATTACTAATCAAGTTTCAGTAATATTTTACTCTGTAAATTTTCAGTAATGCTTTCGTTAGTTGGAATTTTAATTGTTCAAAAAACAGCAAGACACGAGATACGTATAAAGAATATTAAAATGCCGCAAGTCAGCTCTATTTTCTGTCCGTGGTCAGTTATTATCCATGTGTGGTGTACAGGTTTGTAAATGAATACTAAAGGACAGCTTCTAATGTATATGTGTAGAGCGATTTATTTGATCTCGCTTTCGCTGGGGTAACCTTGTATGTGTGAAGCTGTCAAGTGAAGACGTATTTAAGGCAGGTTTTACAGGAGTGTGGCGAGGCTATTGGCCCAACAGTGAAAATGATTTCATCCTCTGTGTTCCAGGTCCGAGGCTAATAGGTCTGCCCGTCTGCCTAAAATAAAACAAAACATTTCAAGCATATAACACTGTTTAAACGTTAAACCTGTGCTGTAATAACATGTGTGATGGTATGATGGTATATTAACTTTCTGAGGAGAATTTAAAGCAGGCTCTTGCAGCACACGGAG
>JAUYWG010000051.1:12246490-12265414 GCA_034779775.1 Enteromius afrohamiltoni
TAATAACATGTGTGATGGTATGATGGTATATTAACTTTCTGAGGAGAATTTAAAGCAGGCTCTTGCAGCACACGGAGTACACACAGTACACACACAGTACACTGTCAAAAAATGTTGGAAGGGCAAAAATATGTACAGTATGTATAATTTCAATATACCCTTTTAATATACATGTAAGTATCATTTATAAACAAACAAATATATTTAACAAGAAAAATGTATAAAGCATACATAAATTATTTATGTTTCAATTAATGGGTAATCTCATGCTCACTTGTTTATTTTCATTTCCCCTTTCTTTTTGCTTGTTTATGAGTTACAGCCATGCTTCATGTAATAAATTGTGGCATAAACAATAATAAAGCGTTAGCATGCAGCACACAGTCTCTGGTAGTTTTAATGCTCATAAGTGTGTGAACATGTTTCCCGGCTGCCAGTAAAAGCAGGCAAGCTTTTAGAGAGGACTGATAAGCTGAAGGGGGGACTACCGTTCCTTCATTTTGTATGATTTAATACTTTTCTATAAGCCATCCAGCAAAACCTGCAACTGCATATGAACCCTCTAGCTATAGCAGCAAACACATGATTGAAAACTCAGCTATAAGCTTATGTTTGCAAGCTTGCACTGTATAAACCAGGGCTCAACAATGTAGATGCCCCAATGGCCCCGGGCCAGTATCAAAGAGTTTAATCCTGGGTCACTGAATTGTCACTTGCCTTATTTGGCCAGTTAATTGTAGTTATTTTTTTTTCTTGTAAGTTTTTTGTAAAGAATAAACAAAATATATAACTGTAAAATACATTTTACAGTTATATAGAATGGCAGCAACTAGGAAGAATATAAGAGCCACTTTTGACCATTTGTGAAGTCAGATTCAGACTCTGAAAAGAGATAATAAGGCAGAAAGAAACCAGAACAGGTCAAGACCAGCAATCTCCAGATTTGAGACTGAACATCCCAAGCACTCAACCATGAAGCTGCTTTTTTAAAACGTTAGCCATTTGAATGATTAGAATAATGCCTTGCCTTCAACTTACACAGACAGATAATTTTAGATGTCAGACAGCCAATAAAGTCTTAACCCTTATTCAAAGTCATATAAAAGATGAAAAAAGAAAGACTTAGATGTGCAAAGGAGGATAAGAAAGAAGACTTCTGCCTCAACCGAATCTGTCTACACAGTGACACGCAGAGAAGATTTCTCACTTCCTTTAGACGGATATTTGTATAAACCACTGGCTGAGGCTCTCAAATATACATCTGTATTCTACAACCATGCCACAGATCAAATCAAACTACCTAAAGTTACCTTTTATTTGTCAAACTGACACCTTTTTAAATGTAAGCTTGATGACTTTAACTTGTGATATCATGCCATATTTTGATTAATATCAAAATCAATCGAATAAATCAGGAAGATATCAAGATCAAAAGATGACAGGCCTGCTTACACATCTGTGAAATGAGCCCATGAGGAAGCACACACCACAGCCGTAACGTAGAGAAAGTACCACACTTGTTATTCTGCAAAGTTTTCCTCATTTCCCCTCTCCCTTTCCTGTTTGTTCTCCACTAACCAATCTAATCCAGCCACATATATTAAACAAATGTTATACTAAAATAGCCCGATTGCATCTAGGCAGAGAAGAGACCGTACAAGAAAATAATGTTGTCTCCGGAGACGCGTCTATCAGTGCTTCAGTCAAATTGACATATTATGAATTCAAAACAAATTTAATCAGCTTTTGTCTTCCTCGCTAGAACAAACAAACCATAAGTGAAACGGAATGATGAAAAACACGAAAACAGATAATTATGTGTTAAGTTGATTAAGGTTTGTCCTAATTCTGTTTGATTAACTGGAACTCTGATGTGAATCGTGGCACAAAAAAAGCTACAGATGTTTTCTTTGTAATAAAAACAGCCTATTACTAGTGAAGACACAAAATAGTGTAACTTCTAGTACAAGAATAGCAGTGATTATAAAATAAAATACCTGTTAATGTACAAAAGAAGATATTTTGAAGAATGTTTCAACTGGTTTCATTCATATAAAGCCAAGATCTTCTTTTGTTTTCACATGCAGTAGGTAAATGTCATACGGGTTTTAAATGGCATAAGAATGAGTAAATTATATAATTCTAATGAATGGGTTTTGATTATTGGCTTTTCTGCTAAAACATTCTAAAAAAATCTGATCGCCTGCTTTGATTCAGGATGACAGTACTCCTGTGTGCCAATTATTTCTTTAATGTATTTAACATACAACTATCCAACAGATCTTTTCTGGGATGAAAGAGACAATTCTCTTTATGATTAACACTGTACAGGTTGGGTAATTTTCTTTTTTAAACAGTCCATGGTGTAGAAAAAGGTCCTCAAGAATCCTCACTAATTACTGGTTCTATATCTGGAGGCTGACATTTAGATATGTAAATACCACTGATGTCAGTATTCACTCTTCAAGTGATGGATGGACAAGTATCAGCCCATTTGTGGCTTTTGTTCCCCTGGGAGCAGACCGAAATAACAAAGTCAAACCCCTTGCAAGCGCATGCAGCATCTGTCCTGAAGGCACAGGTCAACCTAGCACTTAGTCTTTAAATAGGCCTATTATTTCAGGTTAATTAATGTTGTGTTAAACAGAAGAAAAGCCTGCATGTGCAAGCAAATGTGTTGAGTTGAGCTTTCTTATTTTGGTCAGCAAGAAAAATTATGACCTATATAAAGTGAAAGATTCTGGGGCAAATTCACCCAGCACTTGCACCACATTAGAAAGCGGTATTCTAGCATATTTCTTATTTCACTTTTTGCCCTCAGAAGCCTAATGATAAGATCATAATATAGCTGCAGGCAACAATTAAGGGGCCAAGCACAAAGACGTAACAATGCCAGCATGGCTGAAAGCGTCATACCAACTGCAACGTGAGTTGAGTGGCTAAAGACATTTTTGGATTGCTATGAAAAATAATACAAAATCAATGTTTAGCATTTTTGACCAATAGCTGGCACAGCTATCAGATTATTATGGTGTGGTCACTGTGAAATGACAATAGCTGGGTTTCCATCCTAAATTAAATTCATGCACAAAATTTGAATATTGCATAAAAAATTTGCTAAAAAGCACCATCCAATGAGTCAAAGAGAATAAAATTGCCACCTTCTGATAAACTGACTTTAAATATCACTAAGAAAAGCAGGAGAGACCACAGAATATAATAATTTTCATAATAAATTACTTTCTGCACAGGCAAGCAGACAGATAAAATAAACGTGGTCATTGCTTGTGAAAGAAGACGCCTGCTGTTTGGAAACACAGTCATGTAAGACAGTTCTGGGAGGCAATTATACAGAAATGCTTGGGCATTTAAGAATAACCATAACATTTGCTGTTTAGTCATGTTTTGCGGTCCCACAACGCAAAGTAACATGACATCATTGAGGCGCATGAAGAAAGGAAATTTGCAACTTGCTCTTTTATTCTCTCATTATTCACAATTTTCCTTTTTCAAGTCCGAAACCACCTCAAGTCAGCGTAAAAACTTTTTTGCAATACTTTATAATGTGCATAAAAAAGGGTGATAGAAACATAATGACAAATAAAATGGTGTCATGGTTTAAGCCAAATTGTTGCAGCCTCAGAATCATTTTGTCAGCATGCCAACAATTTAATCGATGCCCTAATTATGAATGGTTTGGTCTACCACAAATTAAAAAAAAACATGGTCAGATGATAATTTTGAGGAGAGGAGTTTGAAAAAGTTGAATTGAATATGGCATAATCAGTATCAATGTTTTCGAGATGTTCACTTTTATTCAAATAATGTCAAATCAATCAAACGCTTTTGATGTTCAGACTTCAATAGAAAAAAATGGACAGTTCATCCAGTAACCAAAATTCTGTTACCCTTAAATCAAACCTGTGGGATTCTTTCTTCTTCAGAACAAACATAAATATATTTAACCATATCTTTCTCCATATAATGAAGCCCTAGGGGTTCTAAAACAACACTAGACTCCACTGTCTTTCAATGAATTGACAAAACACACGTTTGCCACTTTTAGAATAAAGTAATAAAATAATACAGTAAAGGAACAGCCACATTTGCACAATTTTGGTAAAATTTCAAGCAGTCAACAGCTTTCTGCTAGCCAACGTGGCATATATGCACAACCAAAATTTGCTTACCAATAGAAAAGTTTCGACCATGACAAATAGGTGAGCAATGGTAAATGTGATCATACCTTCGTTGTTTTTTTAAGAACTGTGAAAGTCACAGCTCACTAAAAATAACCAGTTTATTTGTTTGTGACTGTATTTGTTACACTATTCATTTTTGAATCAAAAATAAATAGAATTCAAAAAAGCAGTAGTTTGTCTTGGTTAGACCAAGAGGTTATTGATTCTCAACCCTTATCATTTCTTTAGTGAACTCTAAAATAAAGCAAATAAACATCATTATTAGCAAACGCTATTAATACCCAGTGAATTACCTCTGAGAGATCTTAACACTTGCACACACACACATCCTCTCTCACTCTCCAACATATTTATGCATCAACACACACACGACAGGCATATTTATGACCTTTTAAAGTGCTAAAAAGATTAAGCATCTCTGATGAAATGTGATAACAGAAGACCCAAGTGTGACAATATCCACAAGCCACAGCCTGCAGAAGTCCATACTTAACACAAGCAACACTTCCATAGACATACGCGTTCCCAGCCAGTGGCATGTTGTAAAGATGATAACATAATGCGATTAACATCTAATATAATCTCAGTTGAAATATGATTACGGAGAGCATGCTAGCACTAGCCAGTGGGCTGTGCTTCTGTGCACACCGCTTCCTGACATCCTTATAAGAACATCTTTTTTTATCCTTCTGCAAAAAGGGAGGAAGACAAAAATACACAGTTGCACACACCCGTGGAATAAAAACAACGCAGCAGGGTGGATCGAATCATTTTTCACTGTAACCGGACATGCACGTTGCGTGTATGTGCAGTACACTGGCAATGTGAACAGGGTGCTCAGCCATGGATGCAAAATACCAACACACAAGAAACAACAACACTACATCTTATATCTCACCAGCACATTTTCAGTGACACAAACCGATAAAAATATTTCCACGGTTCTGCACAGTTAAACCCAGTGAAATGGAAAACGGTGGAATATCTTTTTCAGTCTAGTGCAGAGGCTGTTAAGAGATTCAGAAACACAGAAACTCGCACACAGGAGAATTAAAGTCCTTCTTATTTTTAATGGGTTTCGGTTTAAATGTTAAACACTTCTCAAAACTTCAAAGACACGAGCTGTTCACATTCAGGCATATCCGTCAATGTCCTGTCAGGATATATCCGGATGAAGCGCTAATAAACTATGAGTAACTGTGCTGTAATTAGACAGCGATGTCTCTGTCTACATGTTTAAACAATAGGAAGTGACTGGAGGTCTATACGTTCACTCACACCACCACCCACACAGAGCAGCTCAGTCTTTTTCCTCAAACTCGACTTAGAAAGCGGTCCTTATTCTCTGAACAAAACGCTCTGCATTGTGGGCTCATCCATAATGGATTTAGACTGTGGTGGGATGAATGAATCTTTAACCTTATGACGCAGCCCCCTCAGATCAGCTTTACCCTGTCATGTATTTTTCATGGAGCCACAAGTAGTTTTATTCATCTTTGTTTTTTAAGAAGGGGTCCTGGAGGCCAGGGACACTATGGAGGTTCAGGTCACAAAGAGTAAACGCTTCAAAAATTCGCTCTCACACAAATGTTGTTCAGTGAGGTTGAAAGTTGTGAGAAGAGAGTCAACAGTTTACAGATAACCCAGGGAATGGGGATTTATTAAACGTCATGCTTTATAGACCTCCAGGCCTCCTGATGATACTTTGAGAGGCCAGGCGGGCCCTTTCAGTGTCAGTGTGATTTACAGTCTAGTTAAAACCAACAAAAACTTGCAAACACCCCAGCGCAGGTGCTCTCTATGAGGGCCTGTGTGATTACAACTTTATACCAGTGCAAGTTATGATAACACAGACATTTGACTAGTTAGTAATGTCTGATTTGTCTTAAAATATGTAAGGGCTATAATCAAAGTCTCTTTAAGCCAATTCAATTTCACCCACTGGGAGAAATGTTCAAGATAAACAAGCAAATCTTCTCATTCACAAGCACATCTTCTATATGCCTGAAATAACAATAAAAGAAAACCCACTAAAGATGAATACTTGCTTTTTCAGCAGTAACAATATTATTCCAGTCTTCTGTCACATGACCCAGCTAAATAAAAATATACATTTCTTTAATACAAATCTTAATAAAATGTATATATTACATGTAATATTTATATGTTTATAAATGCTATTTTTTACATTATATGCAAGAGCTAAAATGAGTAGTTAATATACATTTTTGAATATACAGTTCTTTGAATTTATTGAAAGGATATATTGTTTGATTGTTTTTGCTCTATTTGGTTCATGAACATCGTTCCAAACAAAGATCACAGTGGGACAGTCACGCATATGCAACACAGTAGCGGTGTTTTGTTAATGAAGGACTCACGTTTTTTAATTTTGAATCATTTGAGCCAATGATTCAGTAGTTCATTCATAAGGACAGGCACTTGCTTTATTCTTGAATTAATCATTTGAAGGCTTCAACGACTCATTAAGATGAGTCACTAAAGATGCTGCCACCTACTGGCGGTTTGTTAGTAGTCTTTTTCCTCCCAACATTTATTAAATTAACTGTAAATTAAAACAAATATGATGGGAAGTGTTATATTCTCTTATTATATTAAGTGTAATTATTAATAAAATGTAAGAATTTGTTATGATAGATATTTGTGTGCAGCATCCCAATGAGAAAACTGTTACCAGTGAAAATGCTTATTTAGAAAAGTTTTTAGTAAATTTGGTAAACCACTAGTCACAGTGGCTGGTGAGCAAACAAGTTAATGTCAAGCTCTTTGTGTGTGTGTGTGTGTGTGTATATATAAGGGGTGTAACGGTTCACAAAAATCATGATTCGGTTTGATACGATACAGTAGTGTCACAGTTCGGTATGTTTTCGACATAGCAAAAAAAAAAAAAAAAAAAAAAAATCTTTTATTTTTTTTTAAATTTTTATTATAAAATAAAGTATGTCTTGGATAGTATTTATTGATTAATTAAAACGTAATAAAAAGTAAATTGGAGTAGTTTCAAATTGTGAAAGCTGAGCGTCCCACATTCGTAGACCTCGCGCCATCCACTGACATCCAGTGCAGCGTTTCTTCCTGCTGGACAATCCGCGTGGGAGAAGACCACAGCGGAGAGATTCACAATCTAATTTCGTGGCGTATGTGTCACCAAAGGCTTAGGGACCGTACACATGCATGTTCATATTCGTACCTTTATTTTCAACAGAGCCGCGTAGTTTAAAATCCAAAGCAGAAATGTTTTTATAACTGCTGACAGCGTATAGTTAGATATATGTAGATATATGTATGTATGTGTATATATATATATATATATATACACACATACATACATATATCTACAGTTCACAAAATGTAAAGGGATGTGCCTATCCCTTTAAAGCAACCACCACTACTGTAAGTGTGCTTTGGATTCAGGAAGCTGATGTGTCAAAAAGAAGCATTTGTATGTAAAAACTGTTCAAATAAATTATAATAATAAAAGGTCACCACTTCATCTCCCGCTGAATTGTGACATCCCCAGATCACCTGCTGCTGTGCTAACCAGAGAGATGACTCTGGGTAAAGAGAATAGACATACGAGGGGCTCCAATTTGCATCACCAAAATGGTGCGGCCAATCTTAATGTTTATTAATATGACATTATCTTCCCTCTCTTTTCTGCCTCTCCTCATGATCTCTTTCTTCGTCTATCACCTGCTGGGCAGGAGAACATGTGTCACTCAGCATGGCGGCACACCAAGGGTGTGAGAGCAGACTCGCGGGCAAACACACACACACACAGTGGAAATAAAAGTTGCTTCGCGCCTTCAGCACAGCTATTTATTGTGCGAATGAAGGTGTGCGGGAACATTTACGTGCGAGTGTGTGTGCACACTTCTACAAGGATTTCTGAGAGGCCACTCAAATGGCGTTTATTGCTCTCCGCTCTAGAGGTGAAGTGCTTTCAATCTGCACTGAGAGAAAAGAGGCAATTATGAGAGCACAGAACACATTAGAATAACCATCATGTTATCATCAGCTCGGCTCAAACAGCAGGCGAGAGCTCTGACCCTTCTACTCTCGCTTGCTTTCATCTCACGCTCTCATTTGCTCATGTTCCTCTGCTTATGATAGGCGGTATGCGATGTGATTTCTTGTAATACTATTGAACATCCGCTATCTTTGTTTTCAATGGAAAGTTCTAAAAAAAAAAAAAAAATCTAAAATGGATGCACAGTGTCTTGCTTTATGAAAAGGTGAGACCCTGAGCTGGAGTCAGTCAATTGAGCCTCAGCCAAATCTCCTACGACAAAAGCTGTGCGGCTGAACACACACAAACACTCACGCGCACGCTCGCATTGGCCAAATTAAAAATTGATCCTCTAGGCTTGAGGTCTATTTCATTTTTTTGCTTGCTTCCGTCCTCAGTTACCCTTTCCCATCTCTCTTTCGGTGTGTAAAAAAGACTACAGCTGGAAATGTGGATGGATTAGGTTAGTACAAAGAAAGAAATACAACCACACACACTTCAGTGTGGGAGATTCAGGAGGTGCCAGGTGAGATGATGCACACAATGTGACAACGGGCTGATATTAAGAAGCAGGGAGGGGTGATGCATCAATTTCACAATATATTCGCCATGATTTTGCTTGAAATAATAAAGCAACACTGTGAATATCACAATGATTTGGCCAATAAGTTTCCCAAGACTGTGTCATTAGACTTCTATAATAATCATTATTTGTCACGTAGCTCAAGAGCACTAATAAAGACTTGAGAGTGTTAAAACAGAAGTTTTTATACAGTCTCTGAATCAAAGTTGAGCAAAAATTACACTGAAGTTGTTGAGTTCACTCCAAAGAATTAGGCCAAACGCTGCATTTCAAAATGATTCCAAATTTTAAATTAACTGATTCAAAATGATTCACTTTAGATATTACTCAAAATAAAAAAAAAAATGTATTCATTCAAATTAAGTTTATTAGTTATACTGGATAGCCCAAACCCACATGGACATCCTGATTTAAACAGGTTAAAAAGATTGTAGAAACATTTAAAAGTCAAAATACTAAGTAAATGAACCAATAACAGGACAAACATCTGCTCACATATGTGACCACTGCAGAAAGACTCCGCAAGATCGATGTTTTTTAGATACATGTGCATACAGATGATTTCACATTCAAACATGGCAGAGAGAAGCCGAAAAGTAAAGGATTAGTCACGGATGAGGTCCCAGCAGTGACAGTTTTACCATGGTGACAGGTTTTTGCCTGAGCATTAGGTTGGCATTGTGACAGGTTCGCCACGGTGATGGTTACCTGGCGACAGGTGAGCACTCTGCGGGGATTGGTCCCTGGGGGTCGGTTCAACCAAGCCTCGTTTATCACTGACGTACACCACATGGAGTAACAGATGCCTGAATGTAGACAGCAGCGGGGAGCGAATGTGTGTATGTGTGAGAAACAGAGAGCAATGAAAGCAGTGGCGGAGTGAGGATGTGCAAACCCAGTAAATTGCATATGAAGTTTACTATATCAAAGAAAATTGAAACTGGCCTAAAAATATTTTTGCCATTTATATTTTTTTTACAAAATACTTGACTGTTTAGTTGACCATGTTCTATTAAGCCTTCTGTTCATCAAAGAATCCTAAAATAATATATTACTTTTGCCACACAAATATGAAGAAGTTTCTGGAGCAGAAAATTCGAATTTTAGAATAATTTCTAAAACATCATGTGACACTGAAGACTGGAGAACAGCAGCTAAAAATGTATTTATTTAGTGCAGTGACGTTATTGCTACTTATTTTTGTTACATTAATTTTTATTATGTACTGATACTACTTTTGTCATTTTTTATATTACTTGAGCTTTCGTTTTTTATTTCAACAATGGTGGTTTGAGTGCATTTGGAGATGTTTATGAAATTTGAACATGAGGTTGTCAGAGAGAGACTTGTGCTGGATCTTGGAGTGTGTGTGTGCATGCTTGCGCTCCTATAATTGCTCTTAGATCCCTCCGCTCTTTTGTCTAAGAGCAAGATCCGTCTTTCATTTCATTTCCTCCACTTCACCACAAATTTGAGTCTGCAGCAAGGCTAAGCGCAAATCCTCCAAAGCCGACCGTGTATGTGTGTGTGTGCAGGCATCTGAAAGCCAGCGAGACAAGAAGAGAGAGAATTCGGTTGTACTGCAGCTTCTCAGAAGCATTGATATGAAATAGAGCTCTGGGACACCAACAAGGTTGTCCAAACACAGCACGAGTCACTCACACTAATGAAAGTTCCTGCACCAAAATAAAGCAAGTCATCAGCACCCCTGCAGATATAATGTGTGCAAATACACACTCTCTCTCTCTCTCTCTCTCTCGATATATATATATTAGAGCTGTCAAACGATCATTTGCATACAAAATAAAAGTTTTTGTAATATATGTACGTGTCCTGTTTTTTTTTTATTATGTATATATAAATATGCACACATTTAGTATATATTCAGAAAATATTTACATGTATATAGTTTTTTATATTTATATGTTATATTATTTATAAATATATTATATAATATGTAAATAAAACTTTATTCTTTAATTCAAGCATGCATATTTTTGTACTTATATATACATAATAAATATACACTGTACACACTCATACCTTAAGTAAACAAAAACTTTTATTGCGAATCATTTAACAGCAGTAATAATACATATACATATACACACATACAGAAAGAGGACATATGACATTTTGATTAAAATAAGACTTTTATTCATATGAATATCAGTGCAATATACAGTAAAACTTTTAAGAATCCAGTCAAAACCAGACTGCTCTTTAAGTTTTCCTTCGGGAAATCAAGTGCGCAGCCTTTAAAAGGCAAACAGATTAATAACTCATCTTTTTGTCGATAGCCTGTTTGACTGCTCTCTTTTTTGGCACATAGACTGAAATTGCGGTTCATCGTCTTGTAGACATAACAAAAAGTTCAAAGGTAAATACAATTCGGAGAGATGTTTTTTAAAGTGTGTGTTGTTTGGGTTTTCTATGCCTCAGTGAGAAAGAGAGTGGAAGAGAGAGGATAATAAGGGACGAGTAAGAGTCAAGAAGCTAATAAGGCCAAAGGAGGATGAAACATGATGCTAACATCGAATTAACCCACTTAAGTAAGAGATGACCAAACGCTCTTCAATCCAGCCTGCAGGGTTAGATAGATAGAGGGAAATTTAATTAGAAAGAAGTGTGGAAGCATGCGACAATCCAAATACAACCAAGTAGGTTAATTAGGAGCAGCGGAGCACTTGTTTCCTGTCTTCATGTCCTTCTCTCACACTTTACTGCATATATGTGCAAACACACTCTCAAACGCATCATGCACATGTAAACAACTTCACAATCACACTGTTGTGCATTAAGTGTAAAATTAACAATGAATCTCACTGAACAGACCGTGTGGGTATGGAGTGTATGCAAATAGGCAGAGGAGAAAACAATGGGTCCAATATAAGCTTAACGACAATAGAGTTTGAGTGACAACTCCATTCTAACCAATCTCTGATGAGAATACATGCCAGTCACAACGACGTTTATGAACATGGAGTAACAATAGCAAACAGTCTGATTAATCCACCCTGACCATTATCTCAAACACCCCAGACAGAAACAAATGCCACATTTACTCAACTCACAGCAAGGTATTTAAAATATTTAAAGGCTATCTAACTTTGAAAAAAGCACATTTGTAATTACTAAAAACATGCATGTACGAATTAATTTGGATTAAAACAAATGATACATTCGTTTCTGTAAATCCAAAAATGCGGGGAAAGGGAAATGGTTTTAATAGTAAGCCGAACATCTGTTTTAACCATTGATAATACTAAGAAATGTTTCTTGAGCAGTAAGTTTGCATATTCACAGAAGGATCCTGCGACACCGAAAAATTCAATAACATTTTAAAATCCATTAAAACAACATATTATGAATTCAATATATATACATATATCATTTGAATCTACAGAATTATGGTAGTACATGTTCAACCATGTTTATGTACTGTACTGGTCACACAAATATTTCAGATTTGAAACAAGGTAGTGTAAAATCATGAAACTAAGAAGCACTAAAATTCCCTGCAATCACTGAGCACTTAAATGGGTCAAATCACAATTTATATATTTGCTCCCTCATGAGGTCCACTTATAAATGTGTCTCTGACCTGTGCTGTTGTGGGTCGTCTTGAAGCGTTTTAGACAGCTATTTACTGCAGCTTGACAACTTTTTAGCCTCAATAGATGTGACTTGAACACGGCAAATGGCGGCATGTCTTTCACAACACATACTTTGAGTCTCTCACACTACTCACAAACAGCAAACTATGTCTCTTGAGATGCGATTTGTCATGTAGGGTCAATCTGACACAGTAACAGCTACACTAGATCCTCCAAGTGCTAAAAGGACCATAAAGATATAGTTATGTCATCAATTACACATTTTCATGTCATTCAAAACCCAGCTGGGAATCGAAAGATCAATTCCAATTCCAGAATCGGATAAGCACTCGGACACTAAAAACTTCAATTACACCTATCAATTGTGTGCGCCTCTTTATTTTTTTAAATGGTGAAAAGGGGCTGTTAAAATGTGTTTGTCTTTGAATCATTTATTCAAGAGATTCATTCAAAAACACTTATTCATCTGGTAATGAAACAAGCAAATCCTGAGTAAGTCACTGAATCATTCCATTCATAAATGCTATGAGATTGGTTAGTTGCTTAACTACAACCTTTTTTAAAAAATTGTGCACAAAAACTAGGGGTGGGCGATAGGATGATTTTCGATCGTGGACGATAAAAATTTCCCCACAATCTGCTTTTTAAGGAATATCGTAGTATCAAGCTATTTTATCATCTCCATCTTCATCAGTGTAAACTCAGTGGTAGAGTTACATTCACCGTCACAAAAGTACATTATTCACTTTAAAGTCTTGCTGATTAAACATTTCATATGTGTGCTGTCTGGATGCGCTTTTCCCGCGCATACACCTGAAGCACGCGCACTACAAGCCTGTCAAACAGCACCTAATTACTGAACTAAGATATTTATCACATGATTGTGGTAATACTGTCAAAAACACACAGCGTTAAACACAGTTGCTTGCGTCTAAAGTGAAGTAAACAATCAAGAGAAAACTTGCCAGTGATGCGTGCAGCTCTTAAAGGGATAATTCACTCAAAAATTATAATTGTGATTGTTGTCCCAAACCTGTATTAATTTCTTTCTTGTGCTAAACACAAAATAAGATAATTTGAGGAACCAAACAGTAGCTGGTCCTCATTGAATTTAACACAATATTCAACAGAAAAAAGAAACTCATTCAGATAAAAACGAGTGAGTAAATGATGGATGTAGTGTAGAAGTATATAGTAATTCAATACTGCTGAATACACCTTCTCTTCCTGAAAAATAAAAGCACTGTTTGTTTTATTCATATTATGTTTATTTGTAAAGTGTATTTATTTGAATAACAAAGATAAAATGACAACTATTTTTTATCTTTGCTTATTTAGGCCTAAATATCTCTGCTTCTTTATTTTATACTTTGTTACCTTGAAAGGCTTTGTTTTGAATAAAAAAGGCGAATTAGTTTGTCTGTATTGCTCAGAAAACTTGCAAATAGTAAAATCAATGACAAAGAATCATTGTAATATGATACTTTTGTCATGTTTCCCACCCCTAGCTCTGTAATTTGAAAATAGTCTTAAAAAAACAACTTGAAAAAGAATCGGGATCAAAATCGTGAATCGTGATTTCCACAGAAAAAAGATATTTTTTCCATATCTCCCACCCCTAACACAAACAGCTCTTAACTGAGTCCAGTTTTTATGTAGCCAGCTGATTTTTGTATTTTTGGTATTTAGCAGCAATTAAATACTTGCCAAAATAAATGTTTCATAAATACATGTAACTACATTGGAATCAAAATTGGAAATCGATAAGAACTGGAATTGATAAGCAGAATCAGAATTGAAATAGGAATACTCAACTGTAGTTCCAAACCTGTCTGATTAGCTTTATTCTGTGGAAGACAAAATAAGGTATTTTTTTAAATAATGCAGGGACCAAACAGTTTTGGTGACAACTGACTTACATTGTACATTAGTAAAAAATACTAATAATATTTCTTCCACAGAAGAAAGAATAATTTGAAATGGTATGCGGGTGTATAACGGAGCAAATTAAATGAGTAACAGCACTTATAAGCACATCTGGATGAACACAGACAAAAACATACTTGAAGCAAAAAGTATTCAATTATAAAATCTTCAATACACAACAATGAATGATGCAAATGAAAGAAAAAATAAATACTTTAAAATTCCATGTCGATTAGCTTTTATACCTCATATACTGCAATGGTTTTCACATAATTTCAAACAAAACTATTATGACTCTTCCAAGGACTTGATATCCTTGATAAGTCTTTAAAGTCACTCCTAGAAGTGACAGAGCTAGGCACAGTTCTGTATTTTGCACGTCCCTTTTTTTTACCCAAAACTGCACTTTTGGAACATCGTCCTTCACGTCCATCGGTCCTATCTAAAAAAAAAAACAAACAAACATCCCACACAGAAAAAATCCAGTTTTTTGTAAAAAGAAATGCCCTGCCTTTGTTGTCCTTGAGATTAAAATAATTTTGTTTTTTGTTTTTTGAGAGAGAGAATTTAGCAATATAACCATTAGTTTCAGAAGTAGTATACAAGTATAAAATTAATATCCAACTCTTAATCAGAATTACACAAGATATGGTCAGAATTATAAAAAGCCTACAAATTTGTCAAGAAATGTAAACACATGTGCAGTCAAAAAAGACTTAAGAGATAAGTGAACACTGGATCCCTGGATAGCAGGTGCTGGAATATTGAAAAGCAGAGAGATGAAATTGTGCAAAAAGCCTGCCATTCACGGCCAGCACAAAGGAACAGACAACACAAAGCTTGTTGTTGAACACGCTCTCACTCAGAATTTGAAAGTGGCACAGCCTCTTGTGACGATCAAAGTAACACGATTCAATGTCCTCTCTATTTACTTTCCTAACAAACCGTCACAGGACGGTTCCGCAAAGACAACTGAATGTATGATAAGCAGCCTATTTGCAGTATCAAAGGTAGACAAAGAAGCTTTCCTGTCACAAAATCAAGTCACGTTTTCAGAAGAAAAAAAATGTCAGAAATAAAAAGACGCATTGAGAGACCCTTGTAAGAAAGACAGTTCATGGCTCTTCAACCCTCTTCGAGATGAAGAACATTGGAATGTTTGTACATATTTGTTCATGTGATGAGTTCAGTGTGTGTTTTTGTAATTAAAAACAAACTACTTATCATGAAAAATTAAATAGCACCAAGCTAAAAGGTCCAAGGTCGGAGCCTTGAGGGACATCATAATAAGGCAAGAGAGGACAAGCAGAGAGAGAGCAAGATGGGTGTGAAGACGAGAACAGCAGCCAAATTAGAGAAATTAGGAATAGAAAGCCAAATGTCAGGTTAAACATAATTAGACTGGGATGAGAGAGAGTGGGAAAGATGGAGAGAAAAAGTGCGGAAAAAGATATGAGATAATCACAACATGCCGAGGACAGCACCACAAAGTTGCAAAAAACAAGTCATTCATCGCATATATCTAGACACCTTATTACTGCTTTTCAGTTTAAACAGACACAAACACTCAATGTTTCCACTGTCTTAGCCTAGATATATAGGGTACCGTAATTTTAAAAGTAAAATATCTTATAACTTTAGAATTATTTTTTTAAAAATAAATATTGAAATATTTTATTGAGTAGAAACGGAGAGCAAAAAATACCTTTTAAACAAATAGAAAAGTTTTTAATAGAACAGTTACAGTTTTTTAATCACTGTGGCAACTGTGGGACTGTGAGACAAAGAACAGAAATGAGAAAAAAACTGAACAGTATTTTCATTAGAGGGAATAATTAATAGAGTGTGGCGACTGCTGATGGCGGGGCGTATTAGGGGGAAACCTGATGAAATCCTTATTAAGTGAGAGAGCGCCGTACTGCAGGAGAGAGCACATGCCGAGAGGCGTGGATATGGGCCGCTGTGATTGCCATCAAGAGCCTTGTGCCCAATCCACTATTGATGGCTGGGCACAGCTCAAGAAAACTCTTCAGAGCAGATACCGTAACAAAACACAATGAATGACTGTGTACAGCTGTACGACTCTGATGTCAAGCACTTTCTGAGAAAATGCACAAAACAGATTTATCAGGAAGAATTTTTAAATATAAACACCATACACTGATCATAAGGCTGATGGTACAAAGGGCACCTACTTAAGCAACGCTGCCAGGCAACTTTATTTAATGTTGTCTCAAACAGCCAACCAGGTGAGACACAGGAGCCACAATCGATCTAAAGTATCCAGACAGGAATTTGTTACCCATTTTCAGTGGGAAAGCGGCCAAGCAACATTGCTCAAAAAAGTTGTGCAATCTATCATCAGCCTAAGAACTGCTGTGCTATATACAGTAGCAACTCAGTATGTGTCTGTCTGCTTCAACATAATAGGCACATTTTACCACCACTCTTTTATTATTATTGAAAGAATTCTTTCCAAAATTTGTGACAGGCTCTCCTATTTTTTCCATATACATATATTGAAAACTTTGCTCAAATTTATTGTGTAAACTATAATATAGACAGTTGCATAAAGTATGCTGGCAATGACATAAATCAAAGCACATGGAACAAAGAAATAAGATGCTTGTCTATAGCCTACTGCAGCACAAGCCGCAGTTCAGTTGCGCATGATAAACGCTGCCAGTGTGAAAGCACAATTGCGCGTGCTGCTCCTGCTCTGCATACGAGCTGCTGACGCGTACAGTGTGAAACCGGCGTTAGCGAGTAGCCAGTGAACAGATCTAGTGCGACTGTCCCGAAGTTAACAAAAAGTTAAACAAAAGCACTTAAACTAATAATTAAATTATAATTTAATTGCATAGTGTCTTATATGCAATTTAACTTTTTAAGTGTTTGCGCATGACTGTAGCCTTGCCATGCCATGAAAGCTCGCTCTTGCATAGCGTGCAGGTTAGCCTCGTCTTAGAGGTGTTTAATGTAAATTAGGAGTTGGGGCGTGCGCTTTTTCCTGCAGACGTTTCTGTAACCTCCATTGCACAAATGGCTGTGTATCTGTGTGCATTTGTGCATCTAGTGGTCTCTCTCCTCAGTAACGTGAGCAGCCCAACTAATTGTTGACAGCGAATTTCATTATCGATAATTATCGTTTTTATCGATTAGTGGTTGCAGCCCTACTACAATATGAAAAACTATATTTCGATTAAATCGAGATCTATAGATATAATCATTAGGGAGCAGTCATGGTCTAATGTATAGGGAGTTGGACTTTGAAGGTTGTGGGGATTGTGGGTGGTGGGAGTGAATAACCAGCACTCTCTCAACCTTCAATACCACGACTGTGTGTTCACGGTGTGTGTGTGTGCACATTGAAAGGGTTAAATGCAAAGCACAAATTCCAAGTAAGGGTCACCATACCTGGCCACAAGTTAATTCACTAGATACCAGCAAAGGTAATCAAATGTAAAAAAATATAAATTAAATATTCTAAATAAAAATAAAAGAATTAAATATTCATTTACTGATATGGTATACTTGTGCATTCTTTTCTATGCAAGAAAAAAAGAGAAACAGACAGAGAGAGAGAAAAGAGAGGACAGTTACCAAAACCATTGATCTTGTTAACAATGAAAGTCAAGTGTGTTTTGTGATGTATGTGGAAGAGAGCAAGACAGAGAAAGTGCCAAAACACAAACATGAAGCAATCCAGCCTATAAACTGCTTTTAAGAGAAGTGAATGTTTGATCTCTCTTGCCCTCCGCTCATGGAGGTAATGATTAAAAAGGATGACAGACCGAGAGTGACAAACACACAAGATATCACAAAGCAGACCCTCTCTTTATCTGCTTTTAGGATTGTGTGTGTCTGATCTTTCATGGCCTCTGCTGACAGAGCTATTGATTGAGAGAGAAAGCAGCCCTGTCGCTCCTCCAGATGTGCTGTGAGTCTCGCTGCATCTCTATGCTGATGCAGTAACAGGTTACACACGTGTATCAGAATGTCTGTGTGTGTGTGAAACAGTGCTGTCTCTGTTCTCTCCTCTAATTCAGGCTACGTTTTCCTTCTGCTGCTGCTCCTGCTGAGCTCTGACGCTTCTACATGCCCTCCCTGACCTCTGCTGGCAAGACAAATAGATTTCCCTCTACCTGCATCTAAACATACACTCATGCTAACACACACACAGACCTTATTAGGATTATTATTGATGTTCTGTCAACGTGGCGCCTAAAATACACTAAACCTCACAACCCTCCACACTGTTCTTAACTAAATGCATGTACAAAAGAGAGAGTGTTTGTGTGTGCGTGTAGTGAGAGAGAGAGTGAGGGTAGAGAGAGAAACAGACAATAAGAGAGAGAAAGACCGAGAGAGAAGGGAAGAGACAAATGGAGATGGAAACTGAAACATGGCACTAAAAAAATTACGTTTTTTAGACACATACCACTGCAAATGCTTTACTTTTGAAAATACATAGGAGTATGTACACACACATATATATACATATACATATATATATATATATATATATATATATATATATAGAGAGAGAGAGAGAGAGAGAGAGAG
>JAUYWG010000051.1:12265514-12278861 GCA_034779775.1 Enteromius afrohamiltoni
TTGAAGGTGGAGAGAGCGCTGATTATTCACTAACCCCACCCACAATCCCTGCCAGACCTGGGACTCAAACCCATGACTTTTGGGTTACAGGTCCAACTCTCTATCCATTAGGCCACGACTGCCCCAGCATGACGTCCTTCAAACATTATAGGTCATAGTATAGTTTCTCAAGCTGGGTTTGTGAAGGAACTGCAGGGGGTTTGAGAGCTTAATCAAAAGCTAATAATAAATGAAATCATAAAAATGAATTTAAACTATTTTAACATGAATCAATAAAACACTTGATGTAAAAATATTTAATTTGGTAAAGTGTAATGTAAGTGTTTTTTTTAATAATATAATATTTTGTAAGGTAACTGTCCTTCAATGTATGCTGTCTGCAAATTATTAATCCAAAAAGTGCATGATTAAGAAAATATTGTCGCTCGTTTTATTTTCAAATCTTCTGCCTGTTACCGATGTACGTCACTAGTTAACCGTCGCCCCGCGAAATCTGACCTGCCCAGAAACACTTCTGCTTGTCAATGTTTACATCATGTGAAGAAGACGCTGTGTTCTGCGCTGTAAAAGCAAGTATGTTTTGTTTTCATTGCCCAAGGATGCTGATGTAAAGAATTTGTGGTTAGACAAGAACCTTGTTGTGCGCTCGTCATTTTTACCAATGACCAATCTTGAAGAGTTCAACTAGGGATTAGCTGATTTGTCAATGAAAGACAACTCCATACCTTCTTTATTTGGACCATCAAGCATCTCCGAACCACAGCCTGAAGGTGTGAGGAATAGGTTATGTTTACATTTTGTATTAATATGTAATGTATGGCCTAGTGCAATTTTAGGTTTCCAGGTAAATAATTACGGTCTTACTAAAGTAACATTAGTTCTGATAAAGCGCTTAGAATCCAATGCTGTTATATTCCGTAAACTACCACACACAAAGTTTAAACCTACCACTGAGAAACATCCTGATCAAGTCGTGCTTGCTTCATCTTCATCCTCGGACTCTGGCTCAAATTGATAAAGTAAAATCGATGCCATCTTTTTTTTTGGTCCAATGACTAAAAAAAAAAGAAAACTTACCTGTTCTTTCCTACACGGAATAACTTTAGATACGGAAAGACCAATCAAAAAAGACTCAACTGACCAATCAGAGCAGAGTTGGCTTATGGTAGGGAGGGGTTTACAGACCTTACGATCTGAACTGATTCAAATGAACCGTATCAAAGTCATTGCAAAACGACTCTTATATTAAATGCATATTTTGAGAAAATTACAATGTCTTGTGAACTTTGATGCATTTAAACCTGTTGTAGGGGACTCCAGCACAATGTTACAGATGTTACAGTAGGGCGACCATATATACACATAATGGTTGGTCTATGCTATAATTAAATTTATAATAAAAATGCTAAATTAAAGAAAGATTAACAAATTAAAGTAGCAACTGCATAAAAAATATGCTACAAGTAAATATACAAACTAATATTTGAAATATCAACTACAAAATTAATTTACCCTTGCGTAAAAGCATAGACAGAACAAGCACTGTACATACAGTAGTATTGTTTGTTACATTCTACTGACCTACATAAAAACATGCTGATGTGGCTGCGGGTCAGCTGCTCCGATCACATCTAGTTCATTAGTCTGCCACGGACATATAATGTCAAGAGGAGCTTATAGTCCACTCAGCTGTGCAGTTCAAAATCACGGCAGCACTTCCGCAACGCAGAAGAAAGAAACACTGCCAGAGAAAAATTGGAATGTCAGCTTTTACCTCCACGCTGTGATAAAAATAAAAGTCTCTCTTCAGCCTTTCTCAGCTTAAACCACAAACCGCACTCGGTTCACCTTGATGTTACAGAGTTCAGCTCATGCTGCAGTGTAGCATCTTAAGAGTTCTTATTTCCTGTTTGCATAGATACAGGGCATCTAAACGACCAGAAGACCGTTGATCTGTAAACAGCATTGTTTTGAAACAATGACCTGAATGTGTAGTTGAGTGCCTTGGAGTGCTGTGTGTCAAAAAACAAACGTAAATATTTCTATGAACATAAAATAAATGTAAAACCATCGACGCATTGACCATCCCAAGTGAGGGGACCATCCCAAAAGTGACTGGGAGAAAAAAAATGGGGAATGTGGTTTGAAAATGTTGCTGAATTTAAGCCTTGCCATCCGTGTGAGCACCGGAGCATAATGTGTTGTGAATATGCAAACAGACTGCTTCACAGCTTGCTTGTAGCTCTGCAACGAAACAAACACACGCACTCACAGACAAACAACAACACATTCCCTTCCTGCTTGAGTTTGATTTCAGCGGCGGCGGAGCTGTCAGCCGCGTGCCGCAGCTCTTGTGACGCTGGAGTAGAGCTGAGCTCTGACTGACAGTCAGGAGAGAGCAGACGCTTGCTGACAGGACTCCAAACAAAGGGAAGTGTCAGTTTGCTTGCGTGACATGCCGGAGGCTTACACGTGGCAAAGAAAAGCTGAAGATGAAGCACTTGTGCCAATTTAGAAGCACTGCCAGTCCTAGGAGATTTTAATCTCATCCATGAGATATCAATGAGAGGCTGTCAAAGAGACGGAAGAATATTCATCTCATCCCCACAAACAAACTCTGTATCACAGAGATAAGAGCATTAGCCCATTGGGAAGACACCTTTTACAGAGGATTACATAAATTAACGGCACATTTCATTTGACAGATTCAACGTGGCACAGACACAGACTTCAGAAGTGTTAACAAACAATAAAGCGCCAGCTCCTGTCCAAAGACAGAAGGACGAAAAGTACAATGTTCTGGTGACAGGAAATTACTTCATGTATGAAGCTTTTAAATCGCATCTGACTGATCAAATTTAAGACTTAACTTCACTTGAAACAGCAGTCAGTTACCAACAGAACACTGGCTTTTCTTTTAGCTGCAATCTTCCAAATGGCCAATTAAATATGCAGTCCGTTTTTGTTTATGCTGTGCTGGACTTGAACTAATGGTGTAGATGCAGCATTAAGCCAAAAATAAGTAAATAAATAAAAAATCTGATGCAATTGTAGAAATACACCATGCATTAATAATCAAGCTGGTCATGTGATTTCAAAATTGTGACCCACAGCATGTAACAAAAAAGATCTTTTATAAGACTACCAATATAATTATGCTGATCTCAGTTGTCCTCAACCTTGTCAAATGACTTTTTCCAGTTTTTTGTGATTTACTGGAAAAAGATTAAATCTAATTTTTTTTACTGATAATTTCTACCCAGTACATTTCTTTTTAGAGCTTTTCATAAGCAGAAAAATAAATATTCATTATAATGCCAGTGAAGTTACATTTATCATTTTACATAACTTTCCACAATCTAGACATCACACTTTTAAAACGAGGTTCTCTCATATATCCTGACTCTGAAATGAAAGAATACAATTTTGAGGGTTGAATACAAAAAAAAAAAAAAAGTGTAGATTTTTAGTTGTTTTGGTTTATTTGCAATACATTTAAGTGATCTTAGAAGTTTGCTGAGGCCCCCTAGTGGGTCCTGCCCCGCTGGTTGAGAATCAACATTTTATCTAATATGAGTTTGAACATTTTTCCAAAATATTATTCTTTTTTTGTGTGCATAAACCATTTTAATGAGCAAAAAGCATTACTGGGTTTCTTTTTTTAATGTGAATTTTGACAGCGAAATGTATTCCTTTCACATTTTTTGTACCACTGATGAAAATCTATTACAAGCTTGCAGGAATAAACGACTCATTTAGCCTGTTTACGAGGTGACAGGCTTATGCGACAAAACTATATTCCCTGCATGAGCAAGATAAAATCCTGATACAGCATCAATTACCCACCTAATGCACATTCTTTGCTCTTCATTTTGCTACATTAGCGCTAAATGCTTTCCCTCTTAAGTGAAAAATCCAAAAAGGCCCATGTTGTTTCGAACAAAATCACTTTTTATTTCATACCATATCACATCTTTCAAGTTAATAAGTACAAGGACTTGAAAGCAGCATTAACCAGTGTTAGGATATTCTTCAACACCCGAAAATTGCATCATCTTAATAGCTCGTCGATTCTTGGCACACAAATTATCTTGAACTAGCCTACATGGCACACACCTTTCGATACGTGAACTAACATGAATAATTTGGTGCTAAATGATCACAAGTTCATCTAAAAGTGGATGCAAGCTGAATGAAGAGCCAATAGGGAATCAAAGTTTCTCCTGACGTTGTAAGTTGGAGGAAACCCAACACTCCGTTGTATTTCTGGAGCTGATCTTCTCGGCATATACATCAAAGGCAAAACAACTCATTAGAACTCTTTGAATGACTGACAGGTCTATGTGAGAACAAATGTGTTTCCATGACAACCAGTCAGTTACTGGATGACAAGGGCATCATTGACAGAAAGATTAGAGCGAACTAGAGCCATAGGAATACACAAAGCTAACAACAATCGATGGGGAGCTTCACACAAACACACACAGACCCGATGGCACAGACAAATACAAGTCATTAACTTAACGGATTAGACCAAACATACCCAAACACAAAAAAAAAATAATACTTAGCATTCGCTCCTTTTCTACCACTTTCACATTATGAGGGAAAAAAGTCTGTATCTGCATACAAATAGCAGCCACACACATTCACTCCTACAGACTCGCATGCATACACAACACAGGCCCTCATCAGCGGTGCTTCATTAAGCTGGGTAAACAGAACATTAATGATTCATTAGAGCCAGCGCTGTTTATTAGTACACAAACCAAGACAGACAGAGCCTGTCTTGTGCCCTCTTCTCAGACATATTTTGTATGGAGACACAAACACACTCAGCACAAAGCACCTGCAGACAAACATTCTTGTAAAACAATGGAAAAGCCACTTCAGCAATAAAAGAACAACACCTGAGACCAAATCTCACCTAACTAGACTTTTGACTATGAGCATATGGTCTGGATCACATTACAGCTGTGATTTTCAGCCTGTTGCCCAGTTAATGTAGGAAAAGAACATCCGAGTGACAAGTAAAGTGTCTAACAAGACATTTATTAAAGGGATAGTTGACCCAAAAATGAAAATTGCATCATAAATTACTCACCCTCATGTCGTTCCAAACCTGGATGACCTTGACACAAATGAAGATATTTTGATGAAATCTGAGAGTTTTCTGACCCTTCCAGAACTACTATGTTCAAGGCTAGTGGTCAAATTACGTGTCAGTCTTTTTTGATGTGTGTGGTGCTGCTGATGCTGGTGGTGGCGTTCTACATGCTGATGTCACATACACAATTTTATTGATGTTTTTACTACCTTTCTGGGCCTTGAAAGTGTCAGTTCCCTTGGTGTCTATGGGAGGGTCAGATTTTATCAAAAATATTAATAACATAATTTACTTTTAATGTAAAGCTCAGTGGTGTTAAAATGTTTTCAGTCAATTTCGCAGGAAAAAATAGTAGTACACATTTTTTTTACTTATAGACAGACTTTGTCCAAACTCAGGGGCCTCATGTATAAAACATTGCACAGACTTCAGTTTAAAAATGTGCATATGCTCAAAAAGCAGAATAATTTCATATGCACAAAAGATTTGTAAAAACATACATAATCCAGGACCTGCGCAAAATATGGACATGCCGTTGACTATATGCCCCTGCAATAGATGCATTTTACTGTATTAAGTAATTGTTAATTTAAACGACGTTCAATTGTGGAAATAATTGAAAACTGACATCCCTTACCCAAATATATGTCAAGCTTAGATGGTCAAGCTGGTTATCTCCAGTGGAAGATTACATAAATACAGCATTATACCGGAAAAAGACTGATTTTTCTGCATTGACCGCAATTTAATAGTAGCCATGCATTCTGACAAGATCGATTTGTTGCAAGCAAAAGATAAACTGCAAATATGTCATTATATTATAGTAGGCATTTTTCAGTGCATAAATGTGCTGGCCTCTTAAAAATCGCAACAATAGTGTTCTCGCAACACTGAAGCTGCCACAAGAATAATACAGTCCCGAGCTCCTCACCAGCAACTTTCTGCTGGTTTATGAGCCGAGAAAAAAATAAGTCTATTCAGACTTAAAAATATACAAAAAGAAATCAGACACTGGTGAAACTTTAACAATATCATAATGGTATTTTTTGCAATTCATATCAAATAAGGTATTCTGTTGTAATGCACAGCTACTCTTAAAAACAGTGTCAGTGGAAAAATATGCTTTCAGTGTAGTTAAGCCATCCACCAGTGGCTAAAGTTACTAGTCTTGGACTTGTAAAAATGACAGCACAGTCTATTGCGGGTCTCATAGGCCCATGTTGACTCATGTCGTCCCTGCTTTTGGTCAGCTGGAAATAGAGGCCCTGGCCTGTCTATACATACCTGACCCAATGCAGTGCAAATGCGGTAATATAAAGCTGGACTGACAGCACATAAAACGGTGGTGGGAAAGATTTAAAGCAGGCTTGCGTTCCCAGCCCAGCCAGAACGTTTCGTGGATGAGAAAATGTCCGGGAAAAGAGCTAATGGCCCATCTCAAGTCTGCTGAGAGTTTGTGAAAAGGTTACCACACACACCGTTAACCTCGTTCATATGACCTTATGACAAGACACATTCTTCTGATCACCGAATATGACTTATGAGGGTGTTCCACCACGCTCATGAGCACACACGCACATTTGCACGTGTACGCATCCAAGCGAGAACACAGAGGAACACATTAATCATGAATAGTGTCATTAGCCTAAAATGTCCCCCAATGCGAAGGCCTCCAAATGTACAGGCTAATAACACTAAAATGTCCCATAATGCAGCAGGCCTGCACATTTGCAGCCTAACACACACACTGTCCATTTCATCTCTTTTGATCGCTTTATCCCTGCCTGGGCTCTAGTGTTAAAAAGTAAACAAGCTTTCTTCCCTAGCAATCACTGGAGACATGGCAAACAACGAATAATTAATGATTAGGGCCGGCTCGTTTTAGTAACGAGGCTTCGCTGGGACCAAATATTCAAATGAGAACTTATGACTCATCAGCAGCTTCTAATTAAGCCCGACCATTGCATTATTTATCAGCTGTTTACCACAATCACTGAGAGTGTGTTTGTCTCTGGATGCTGTGTTTTATGCATCTACCTAACAAAATAATCTAAAATCATTAAGACAAAGTCGAAGCTTTATATTTATATCACTTGAATTTAATTAACTTTAATATGTACATGTTATGTAAGCGTGTTTAAGCGTGGTTGTACATTACTCAAAACAGAAAAAAACCCTGGCACAAACCCGGAACACCCCCCACCCCCACATATATTTCTTTTGAAAATGAAGCTTTGATGAAACTCATTTACTCACCCACATCATTCTAAAGTTCTAAGAACAATAATAATGAATTTTTTTTCCTGCTCTCCAAAGATGACAAAAATTGCATTATATACAGTATAATATACAAAAATATACAGTATATAAAATTTTATAACCTAGCCCATGTTGCTTTTATAGTGTTTTATCCTCTTTGGAACTCAGCAGCATCTTTCCACACTCACTGCTGTTATACAAAAATTCTGTACTGTGAACTAACAAACATCTGTAGTTCCCTGTCGACACTTCACACGTTCTGCGTCTGCGTCTCCTTTTGTCCTCCTAACTGAAGCCTTTTTCAATCACGCAGTGAAAACTGCGTGGCCATTGGTTAGTGCAGTGCTATGAAAATAAATCAGTTGGTCGCTGTGCTGCGCCAACCAATGGCTATGGATATATAGCACCCGCTTTGCCACTGGATTCAAATATCTTTTCCTTCAGCGATGTGCACTTTGCTGTCCTGACTAAGTAGCCAACGCCATTGAAATGCCTTTTGCAGCTGGATAATTCCCCTGCCGCCAACCAGCTTTTATTCCAAAAGAGAAAATTCTAAGAAAAGAGCAAATGCCTGGTCGCGGCTCTTCCAACTGCAGGACACTCCTGCACATCAAGGACAGCCACGAGGAGTGCGTTGCCTGCCTCGCTCTGCGAGTGACCTAGTCTCGTTTGGAAACAGTGAGGACAGGCTGCAAGAAGACTCTATGTCTTTTGCATCCTCGGACACTAAGGAGCTGTCGGGCTCATTCAGTATACGGCTTGGTTAAGCCTGGAACTGTTCCGTGTACTCTCTAAAGCTGTCAGCCCGCTCAAACTGGATTGGTCTCCACTTCAGGAGCCTGCGCGGAGCCACCTGGATGAATGGTTCCTGCCAGGGGACCCACAAGCCCCTCAACAGAAAACCACGCTTCCTAAAAGTTCACGATGAACTCATGAGCCGCCCCACTGATGTGCTGCAAGCCGAAGTGGAAGCGCTGCTCTTAAGCCGGAGTGATACAAATTGTCTCCCCGGCAGAAAGACAAAAAGGGTTTTACAGCCAGTACTTTTTAATCCCCAAGCGAGACGGCAGTCTGAGACCTATACTCGATCTGAGATGTCTGAATAATGCCCTAATAAAACGGAAGTTCAGAATGCTCACACTAATAGCCATCCTTTCGCAAATTCAGCCAGAATACTGGGTGTTTTCACTGGACCTGTACTTCCACGTACAAATAGCCCCTCATCACAGGCCATTCTTGAGATTTGCTTTTGAGGGGACAGCATATCAATACACGGTCCTGCTCTTTGGTTTCTCTCTCGCCCCATACACTTTTACAAAGTGCATGGATGCAGTGATTTCCCCTCTGAGGCAGATGAAAATCCACATCCTGAATTATCTCAACGTCTGGCTTGTTCTGGCCAGATCACGAGATAAGGCAGAGAGGCACAAGATATTTCTCCTCTGCCATTTAGACCATCTCGGACTCAGCGTGAGCATCGCCAAGAGCATGCAGTTGCCCAGCCAATAAAAAATGTTGCTGGGCACTGTAATAGAATGCAAATGAGAGCGTCAATCTCGCCTGAGTGCGCCGTGGCAACAGTGTGTTGCATGGCCTCCTTCAAGATCGCAACGCTTCATCCCCTGAAAGCCTTTCGGAGAATAATGGGTCTGATGGCTGCAGCCTCAGCAGTGCTGCGGCGTCTTACAGATGCTGAAATAGTGGTTAAAGGCACGGGTGCCGCCGCAAGCTTGGTGTCACAGAGGCATCCAGCTCAGAGTAGATGGAACAAAGCGTCGCAGGGCTCCACTTATGGAAAGGCACTCAGTGGCTGCAGGGATGTGTTCGCTCCAGATGGTCCGCAGGAGAAAGGGAATTATGATGGACGCCTCCACGAAAGGGTCGTTTGCTTGCACATCAACTGCCTGAAAATGTTAACAGTATGGCACGGTTGTAACGTTTTCCTGCCGCAACTGAGGGACAGCCACGTGCTGGTTCACTTGGACAATAAGGCAGTGGTGTCATACATAAATCATTAAGGGGGTCTGTCATCGAAACACCTCTTCAGATTGTCTGCGCGCATCCTCAGAGTTGCCCAGCACAATCTGCGATCAATAAGAGGAACTCACATCCAGGACAAACTGAACCAGGGTGTGGAGTCCGTTTAGAGGAATGGACCCTTCACCAACAAACTAGCCAACTGATCAGGAGAAGTGGATCTTCTCGCTTCAGACAGCAACACTCGCTGCCCAGCTTATTTTACAAGGGAAATTGACCCCAGGGTTAAATTATTAGTTCGCTCTGTTTGGTCATTGTACGACCAATCCATTAGCTCAGACTCACAAGCCTCTAAAAAGTGTAAAATTATTAGCTTGCTGCGTTTGGCCATCACACGGCCAAACTGCAAGCTCAGGCTCACACGCTTCTAAGTACAGGGACGATTTGTATATTTATGCAGGCTTTCGCCCTGGCTCGCTGTCAAACATTGATTGTATTTTACTTACAGCATGACGGGATTGAACTGAGTTCCCATAGCGTCTTACAAGAAGCAGTACAAGTGAAGTGTCAACAGGGAATGAATAGGTTACTTCCGTTACTTTAACCGTCCGTTGCTTCAATCAAAGTAACCTGAATCCTGTGGCGAAGTGGCCTCAATATATACACGGCCCCACTCACTCAGGCGAGATTCATCAAGAGCCACTGGTTTATTTCGATAGCACTGCACTAACCAATGGCCGTGCAGTTCTCACTGCGTGATTGAAACAGGCTTCGGTTAGAAGGAAGAAGGAGTTTTTCCCATAGTGTCTTAGCAGATGCAGTACTCGTTCCCGTGTCTCAGGGAACCTGGGTTACAGAAGTAACCTATTCCTTTTATTAACTGACATTAAAAAAGATGAATAAATCCTATATGATAGCTAATGCATCTCTAATGTTCAAATTTTTTGAGATTAATAAATGATTGAACCTTCATTTTGGATGAACTATTATTTTAAATACTGATGATGAAAAACATATAATTAGTTCTGTTATGTATACATCGCTGTATGCAAATGATGTGAAATTACTGCTTAGTTTGCCATTAATTAATTTAGTTCAGAACCAGAAGGTTTGTTTTATGAAAAAATAGGATTCTTTCATTATGTAGTCTGCAATGCCATATAATTCAGCATTAAACTGAAATTTAAGATATATAAATCATACATATTAAGGACTACAAAAGATTTTGCATTATATATCATGTGCACATCTATAATCCAAAAAGAACATTATATTATATATTATTGAATACTATATATTATATTATTGAATAACGATTAATGATTTTATAAAGATTAAAAGACTGGGAAGGTCAGTGAAAATCAATTACTGTAAAGGCCTTGCTCTCTTCAAATATTTGATGCTCCTTAAACTGATTTAAAGTTTAGAGCTCCCTGCAGAAAGTTCTGATTAAAGACATATGTTCAAAAAACAGCCTCTGGCATCTTTAGGTCAAAGTGCTTGAACACAAAATACATATGTGAGTCTTCATATCAAATGATGCATCACACAAGGCTCTTGGCTCTCTCCAAAGCTTTAAAATCATATCAAATAACTGTTTGATTTGTGCTCAATAACTCAAGTGTCAGTGCCTGATGAACATTTCATTCTTTTCATTAGCTAAAAGTTCCTCTAACCGCTATTAAAAGTGTCAGCCAATCACTCCAGCTTAGAGCTGTGGAGAAGCATTATCTCAATTAGAGAGAAGCTCAGAGTGGCATTAGACTGGGTGTGAGCTTAGGAGTCCTGCATAAAGGGATAGAAACACGACTCCAGGGTCACTGGAGAGACGCTTCAGAAATCTCTTTCTTTATATTACGCTCTGCGGGCAGAGGTGAAAAAGTTGTATACTTGGTTTCCATTTAATTTAGGTATGAGCAGATCATTAAAACATCACCACAGCACTTCATCTAAAAAGAGAAACAGAGAAAGCAATTACTAGTAATTTTTTAAAAGTATGATAATTAAACCTGTCTGTTCAAACCAAAAGTCATGAAACTAAATAAATAGTTTTATTAAAGCACCCCTATTATGTCTTTTTAAAGGTTGCTAATATTGCTTTGTGAGTCTTATAAAACAGGTTTACATGAATGCTAGGTCAAATAACACTTTAGTTTTCTCCAAAAATAGATTTAATTTTCCCCCATTTTTAAAAGATTCGTAAAGATTCACTGCGTGTGAAGCAGTTCAAAGAATCAGTCTGTCTAAATCCCTCCTTTCTGTGAGCCCTCACTGCTGTGATTGGTCAGATGGCGCAGTCCTTTATGATTGGTCTACCGTTACAGCGTGTGTTGGAAAACAAAACGCCCATTGCCTTAACTGAATGACAGAGCAGGATGCAGCGTCTTCTTGACATGATGTAATCCACTGGGAAATTGTACTGTTTGTGGGCGGGCAAGTTGTTCGCAAAGTAGGCGAATTTGAGCCGACTCTTTTTTTGTGCAATACAAAAATTTATCGTGCACTGTCAGCGTTACAGCTTTGCAGATTGTTTATGTTCACATACAGCTACATGGCACACTGCATGAAAGATCATATTTTTAAAAAAAGGCATAATAGGGGCACCATAAACGAATAAATTATTTTATTAAATGCTACTAAATTAGTGTTTTAAAAATATAACTGTTAGCATAAGATGGATGGCATTAGGATAATCGAAATATAAAAACATGCATGCATATTTCCTCTTGCCAAAAGGTTTTTCTCAGTGAATAGAGAGAGAAATTTACCAGCTAGTTTTAACTTCAAAATCAGATTTTCAGCCATTTACAGTGAGGAACATAAGTATTTGAACGATTTTGTGATTTTGCAAGTTCTCCCACTTAGAGATCATGGAGCGGTCTGAAATTCACATTGTAGGTGCATTCCCACTGTGAGAGCATTTTAAAAAAATTTAAAAAAAGAGGAAATCACATTGTATGATTTTTAAAGAATTCTTAAAGTATTTGAACACCTGGCAATCAGCAAGAATTCTGGCTCTCAAGGACCTTTAAAAAGTCCAACTCTATTCCATTTATTAATCTGAATTAGTAACACCTGTCTGAGCTCTTTAAAGACACCTGTACACCCCACAGTCAGTCAGACTCCAACTACTACCATAGGCAAGACCTAAGACACCAGAGACAAAATTGTGGACCTCCAGAAGGCTGGAAAGGGATGCGAGGAAACAGCCAAGCAGCTGGGTGAAAGTAGATCAACTGTTGGAGCAATTGATAGATTATGGAAGAGCCTAAAAGACGACTGTCAGTCTTCCTCGGACTGGGGCTCCATGCAAGATCTCACCTCGTGGAGTATCAATGATGATAAGAAAGGTGAGGAATCAGCCCAGAACCATATGGGAGGAGCTGGTCAATGACATGAAGAGAGCTGGTACCACAGTTTGAAAGGTCACTGTCGGCCGCCATGGTTTCAAATCATGCATTGCACGGAAGGTTCCCCTGCTTAAGTCAGCCCATGTCCAGGCCCATCTGAAGTTTGCCAGGGAGCATCTGGATGATCCAGAAAGAGAAGGTCATGTGGTCAGATGAGACCTAAATAGAACTATTTGGTCTAAACTTCACTTCAGCGTGTTTGGAGTTGCATCTCAAGAACACCATCCCTACTGTGAAGCATCATGCTGCACTGTATTAAGGAGAGGATGAAAGGGACCATGTATTGTGAGATTTTGAGTAACAACCTCCTTCCCTTAGTCAGAGCATTGAAGAAGGTTGTGGCTGGGTCTTCCAGCATGACAATGACCCGAAGCACACAGCCAGGAGAGAATGGCTCCGTAAGAAGCATATCAAGGTTCTGGAATGGCCTAGCCAGTCTCCAGTCCTAAAAAAAAATAGAAAATCTTTAGAGGGAGCTGAAACGACAGCCCGGAACCTGACAAATCTTGTGGAAATCTGTGGAGGAGTGGGCCAAAATCCCTTCTGTAGTGTGTGCAAACCTGGTCAAGAACTGCAGGAAACGTTTGACCTCTG
>JAUYWG010000051.1:12280721-12299791 GCA_034779775.1 Enteromius afrohamiltoni
ATGAAGATAACGATAAAGATATTAGCATCCACCCCAGTGAAACAATATTGTCTGTTTATTTCAAGTGCATGCTTATCCGTTGCTTTAAAATCTCAAACTTGTGATTGGATGGATTCTGATTGGTGATTGATCTGACAGTAAAAAAAAAAGTTTTTGAAAGTGATTATAACAATATTGTTTCTTTGTGCCTTTATCGTTATATTTATGGTGTGGACTCTGCTATGCTTTAATATTGAGAATGTTTTATTTAGAATTATATCTTTATCATCATTATAGTTATTATGCTTGGCGTGAACTGGCCTTTTACGGATTAAAAATCATGTGAGAACCTTTCTTAGCCATTCTGGTGAATTAAGTTTAACCAATTTAGGCTCAACCTAAATTGTGACCTAAGCATCCAGCTACATTTTGGGGTTACTGCCGCTGTGTTCACTGGCAGAAAAAGTGTCCAGTTTTATTTAAAGCCGTACACTGGTGTGTGGTCATTAGTTCCAAAAGACTAATTAGCTCAGGGGTCTCCGTGTGTATAACCTTGTGTGTTGGTCCCTAGGGTTTGAGTTTATTTTAAACATCTCCCCCTTTAAAGATAATTAAGTCCTCCGCTACTGACATTAAACAATACCTTCATCACTTTTAAAGGGCAAGACTTCCTTCTCCTCCCAACTACTGCATTTCATACAACTATATCTCTTTTCTGCTCTCTCCATTCCTCCCACCACTCGTCCTACTGACTGTGTCTCTCCTCCTCTCCTCCTTCTGCTCAGCCCACTAGCAAAGCAAGACATCAATCTTGTGCTGTCAGAGAGTGTGTCAGGCTTTGACCCAGCTGGAGTGGAGCAGGAAAAGGCCTTGCTAATATTGAGTTAGCTCATGCAGGATGCGCTGCCACTCCACACAAACACAAACACACACACACACACACACACTCTCTCCCGAGTCCGCAAAACTCATTTTGAATTGTCACTGTCTGACAGTTACACATATAGCCAACAAAACTAACACTCAATGTGTTCATGCAGGACATTACGGCACAAGGACACTCATATATTCTACATATAATCTATAAAGCAAGTAAACATTTTACCCTTGTAATAATAATATAGCCTTTCTCCCTTCAAAGGATAAAAAAACAATCTCACTAGTATTTTAGAATTTTACTAGTATTGCAACATTTTACCTCAATATACTTTGTCAGAATATTAAAATTATGATAATTTAGTTAAATTGTTCACGTTTTAGGAAAAATAAGATTAATATTTTTTTGGCCAAAAGGAGACTTAGGTTAATACATAAACACAATAGATTACATTTGTTTGATCAAAGTCTGAACTCAGACCTAGCAACAAGTAGTAAATAAAATAGCAATATATAAATTGCATTCATTTCTACACACTAAATATAAATAACCATAATATACTTGTGTTTTTATTATTGTAAATAATTGTTACCTTAATATGTACACTAAAAACTATATATAATACTTCAAAATCGCATTATACTCAATTTGAGTGAAAAATAATGTCAAATGGGGGTGGGGGGGGGGATTAACTGGTGGAAATTTGTCAACTGATAGAGATTTTGGTCTATCATCTTAACCGCGGTTGAATTGAACCACGCAATTAACATTGACTTCGACATTGGATGAAGCAGTGTTGCCAACTTATCGACTTTGTCACTAGATTTAGCAACTTTTCAGACCCCCTTGGTGACATTAGTTTGCTTACATGTGACCAAACCAACAACGAGGAGATTGTAAAGTAAAAAGGTGCATCGTCTGTGGTGTGGAATTGGTTTGGGGAAAAGTGACACGAAGGAGATGAATGGGAGGTATGCAAGAGCACTGTTTTAGCAAGCGGTGGAAACTGGTATACTAGCTGTCTAACTGTGCGCTACAGTACCGGTTGTTCTCAGAAAAAAACTAATTAACCTTACAATGCGTTGCAGTAAACAGAATGCTTGTTTACTTAAAGTATTGCTGCAATTCGCAGTTGAAATAAAATTACATTATATGAAACAGTTTCTTTGTGTTTGAATTTTTATTTTTGCATTTTCAGATTGCAAATTGCTATATCGTGATATATATCGTTATCAAGGTAGAAAATTGCTTCTACTATGATAGAAAATTTTGGTTATATCGCCCACCCCTAATGTCAAAATATAGTTTTTTATTAAAATAAAAACTATAGATGGATTGCTATTGATTTATGGGGAAACCCATCTTTTTTTTTTTAATAATGTAATATTTTTCAAGTAATCAACTATTATCAATATTATTTTGATGTACTAATGATTCATGCAAAACATGACTAAGTTTTTTAAAAGCAATTTAGGCTTGATTATTACTGTGATGAATATATAAAAAAAAAATCAATCATATCTCTGAAATTAAACTGCCTTCTAGATATCTAAATTAGTCCATGCTTCCCTCTCCCTTTCTCTCTGTTTAGAAGTGCTCACCTCTCCCAGCTGTCCAATCAAAGGGCCTTGCTGCCGGGGGGCCCGGCTTCTGTCTAAACACCCGCTGTCGCAGAGTCGACCCTGCAACCTTTGGCATCATTTTGACAGACAGCCAGGTGACTGGTTTTAATATTAATATGTCCCCCATGCTGAGAGGAGATTCTATTTGTGTTCGGCTAAGGGAGAGCAGACGCTTTTTAAAAGTCAGGCAGCAGCCCTCAGTCCTTCACTGTCTCCTCAGGATGAACCCAACAAACATAAGCAAGTGTGAAAAAGAACTAAAAAAAAGTGTGCTCTTCACAGCTGTCAACTTATCATTCTCTCTTCCTTCACCTTACAGCATCTCATCCTGGTCCTGCCCTACTTCATTCTGTCTCTCGACCCCGTCATTCCTCCTTTTTCCTCCTCGCTATTATTTAAATTCTCTGTTCTCTCGCTTTTTCCGATACCTCTCTCCGAGTGCTGGACAGGTGTCAGGCCGTTCACACACCCTGCACAAAAAGAGTCCTACTGCACACTCACGCTCAACTGCAAAGGTCACGGTAAAGTGCAAATAAAATACCGATCCTGCATTATTCAAAGGACACCTTAGCGCTGATAGAAAAAGAGAAAAGGATTTAAAGGAAAGCAAATCTATGGCCTTAGCTTTATTAACTGTGAACACTGTCTCCCCTTCAGAGCTCCAAAAGAGCCGTGGGACACCTTGAATACAATAGTCAAAACTACTAACCAACACTAGAGGACTATACAATTCACCTCGACTTCTGATCTCACCAACAGGTCAGCAGCCTACCTAGATAGCATGAAGGGCATCTTTATAGTGTTTGCATGCACTCAACAGAACAGGAAAATTTGTTTCTCAAAAGTTTTTTAAAGGAATAATAATAATAATTCCTTATGGGTTACGAGAAGAGCTAACCATTTTGTGTACTTCCCCAGCCTCATGGCAGCCACAGAAGCAGACGTTTTTAGACAGTAAATAACTGTTCTGTTGACAGTTATACAGTATTATAACACACTGGCTGATGGTTTAGTCTACAGCGGCAGTAGAGCACACATTAAACCTTCTCATTACACACAACACTGACAGCTTTAAGCCTGTTTGTTAGACATATAGCTAATATTAGTGTACTTGTACCAGATGTATTCTATAGGTCTTTAAAATTGCTTGCACAGCAAGAATGGATTGTTTTGGATTAAACCGGATAAATAAAGACTGGCTCTAGAACGGATCCAATGCACTGTTCTGAAATGATTTCTAACTCAGTAGCTGAGTAGAGCTCATCAGCTGAAACTGTGTATAGGACGGGATTGGTACAGCCTCAAAGAAGTACTGACAGGTACTTTACGCTCCTCTTCTGAACATTCTGAAACATGAATTCTCTAAAAGGATCAAAACACTTGAAAGTGTTTATCTAGACCGTCATCTTACCTCATATTCTTCGGCCTCGATCAGCAGTTTGGCTGTTGTTATTCTGGATTCATAAGGCGGGATGTTGGTCTAAAACAAAAAAAAACACAGTAAATATTAAGTGAAAGGTAAATTAGTTAAGGATCATGAAAAGGCTTGATGATGTGATTTGAAAATGATGAAAACTCATAATTATGGAAAAAGGCTACTCTTTAACAGCTAACTTACAAAAATTAATTAGAAAATAAATACACTATTCAAAATATTTGAAACCATTTAAAAGATTTGTTTTACCGTATGATTCTCATAATCATTTGTTTTCTCAAAATATTTATAATATACATTTTTATATTTTAATATATTCTTGCATTGGCAAAGCTGATTTTTTAAAGAAGCCATTCCTCAATGTCACATGATCCTTCAGAAATCATTACAATACGCTGCTTTTGTTTTATTACTGAAAACGTGCTTAGTTTGTAATTAATTAGAATTTATTTGAAATATAATTATTTTGTTTGTCCCCATGTAAAAGTCTTTACTGTCACTTTTGATCTATTTGATGTGTCCTTGCTAAGTAAAATAAATCATTTATTTTCTTTTAATGAAAATTGTTTATTACTGAATATTATTTGTACTGCTTCCACTGGAAAATGTCTATGAATAAAACTGACAAATAGTTTAAAAGATCCGCACTCTTTGGACCTCAAACACACATAGCATTTGAGCAGAATAATTAAAGTTGATGTTGAAGGTATTGTGAATAGTAATTGACAGTGTACCACAAATGCTTTCAATACACCTTTGATAAATCTCATGTTTACCTTGCTTAAATTTGGTAGGTCATTTTCTTCATTATATTACTGCAAATAATGCAGGCGTTTAACTTCTTAGGATAGAAAATCCAAATAGATTATTGTCTACTAAAGGGAAAAAAAGGGAAAACATATTCAGTTGCATTTGACTTATGGTCATTTATTAAATGAAAAAAAAAACAAATTCTGGTTGTGACAATTTTTTTTAATAATAAACACTATTCAGTTATTCATACCATAAAGGTCACTTATGGTTAATTGTAGCCTGTCTGTGATGTTGCACTGTATACAAATACAATTTACCATCTCTTTACTGAATAAATGGTTTTTGTAAAGAGTTGATAAGAGCTCTGAAACCAGATTACATTTTAAACAGGCACATACTCTTCTACCTGCCAAGATTTTCCAAATGTCACAATGCTGCATCTACATGTGACAAATTTATGTCTAGTGCCAAAAGTTCCCTGAAATTTTAACCAGAAGGAAAGTAAACAACTTTTAGAAATTCCTTCAGCGAGTCAGTTCAGGTGAGGCTTGTTTTTCTGTTCTGTTTTCTGAGCTCTCCTTAACAGAGGAACTGCAAAAATTCATTTAAGTACACGGAAACTAAAATATGTTTTTTTTTAAATAAGCGTAAAACTTTGTAGCCTTAAGCAAAAAACTGTGTTTTCTAAGAATCGCAAGACTGTCAGCTGCGAAGCATGGTCACTTGATGAGGGAGCTGTGTGTGTGCCACAGCCTTGGCCTGGCAACGAGGGAAATATAAAAACATAAAATAAGCTAGTTTGTTTCCTTTTTTCCCTTATCTTCCCCAGAATAAAAACTTTTTAAGAGCAGTACTATTTTCTTCCATTCCATCAGAAAGAGGTCAAAGGAGAGGTCATGATGAATGCTATCTTTATCTCTCCAGTGCCTTTGGAACACAAACACCTGTGCGCACACCTTATTCTGGTCTTCTTCCTCCTCCATGTCATGCTCTGTGCTCGCCAGTGACTCTTCCTCTTTCTGTAGGCTTGGTAACCATGACGACACGCTCTTCTTCAGGTACTCACGCCCCTCCTGCATAAAAACACAATAACAAGCTGAAAAGTTGAAAGAGCCTCTAGGTATGCAGATTGTAAAAATATTCCTCTTTCTGGAAAAGGTACATGTTGAGAGGAAGTAGGATATGAGGAATTAGGAAGTAGAATAGAATGACATGTAGTAGGACAGGAACAGGAAGCCCTACAGAAAAAAGGGAAGTGGTATAAGATGAGAGGAAGTGGGAGAAATTAGGATAACCGGTAGTGGTACGAGATGAAAGGAAGTAGTAAAAGATCAAATAGAGTAGAATATATTGAGGAGAGGAAAATAGGAAGTAGGTTAGGGAGAGAGAAAGTAAGACAGTATAAAAGGAAGTAGCATATGATGCAAAGAAGCAAGAAATAGCAGGGCCATTAAGAAGCAGCATGGGATGAGAGGAAGTAAGATGGGATGAGAGAAAACATGTAACAGAAAAAATAGAAAAGGATATAGAAACTATAATGAGTAAAATGACAGGAAGTAGAACAGGAAGCTCTATAAGATGAGGGGAAGTGCTGTAGGATGAGAGAAAGTCACAGAGTAGATGGTAGTAAAGGATTAGAGGATGTAGAAAAACTGCAAGGGTAATAAAGTAGTAAAGAATGAGAGTGGGTGACAGAAAGTAGCATGGTATGAGGAGGTAAAATACAGAATAGGATGAAAAGAAGTAGGTCGGGGTGAGAGAAAATGAGATGAGGAAGTGATAAAGGATGAGAGGAAGTGGTACTGTATATGATGCAAAGAAAACAGCGTGAGAAATAAGAAAGTATAGACTGAGAGGAAGAAGCGAAGCATGAAAGAAAACGGAAAAAGTAGGATAACAGGTAGCAGTTCAAAGTAGGATAGGCGAAGTGGAAGTAGTAAAGCAGAAGAGAAAATACATTGAAAGTGTATAGGACAAAGGAAGTAAGTCAGAGTGAGAGACACTGATATAAGATGAGTGGAGATGTTCCTTAGGAAAGGACAGGAAGTTTTATGTATATTATGAAAATAAGTAGGAAACAGCAAGTGAATAATAAGTGGTGTGGATTAGGGCTGGCACGGTTCATGAAAAAAAACCGAACCGTTTGGTACGCTTGTCTCGGTTTGGAGCATGCATGTGTCGCACGGTTCCACGGTTCATGACATGCGCAATGTAGCCTCGTGCCCCGTATGTGACGTCAGAGTGTTTCCCTTTCGCGCAAAAGAACTGATGTGTCTACGGTGTGGAGTGAGTGCTGCAGGTCACGATACTGTACGTGTAGAAATGGCAAGTGGAAGAGAAAAGAAAGGCTTCCCGGAGTTGGAGGATGAGCCAGTGTCGTAAAACTTCTGGTGTGTGGGAACATTTCATGTTACCTATTAGAGTATGGATACAGTTCGGACAGATATTAAGAAAGGATGCTCGGTCACATCAGTGTGAATGTGCGTCTGTGTTATAACGGCGCTTTTTGCCCCGTGTGCGCTGATGCTCTCATCTGTTGACATTTCCCAACGCCTTCCTACAGTTGCTTAATAAAAGCGGGCTTTCCACACAAAAAAAAGTGCATGTGTCATTAGTATGAGAAAAAAATTCGGAACTCATAATAGTTGGGTTAACTTAAATAGCCGTGAATGAAAGAATACCACAAATATATTTTTTGCGTTCTCACTTCAAATCAAAAGGAAAAAGATTGCTGGAGACTGCAGTCAGAAGAGAGAACAATGTAAAATTAACCACCCGTCCTATAGAAGCTGCATTAGAAACACATAAACTAGTTTTTTTTGCGAATAGACGCAAAGGTAAATATAATGCAAAGAATAGCGTTTTAAATGTTCATACAAAAAAAAGAAATGTAAAAAAAACTTTTGAGGATTTACGATGCTGGTTAAACGTATCATCAGTCTTGTAAAAAGGGTCCTTAGGATGAGATGAAGTAGCAAAAAGCATGAGCAAGATGGAGCAGCAAGATAAGAGAAATTGTTAAAGGGCAAGAGTGAACAATACATGAGATGAAAGGAAGAACAGGATGAAGTGAAGGATCATCTGATGTCAAATACATTGAGAAGAAGTTACTATGAAGTTGGAATATACATTGTGAAGTAGGAAATTGTATGGACAAAAAGCAGTGGTTTAGGATGAAAGAAAACGGTACTGAATGAGAGGAAATAGTAAACCACGAGAGGAACATAGAAAATAGCAGGAATAAGATGTACAGGATGAGAGAAACTGGTAAATGACAAGAGGGAGAAACACTGGATGAGAGGCAGTGACATAGGATGAGATGAAAAGCACAAGCCTGAAATAGGGTTGAGGTTAGAGGACACAAAGAGACTCAAGTTTATGATTGTTGAGTCAAGTTTTGCTGTCTGCTCTCTGAAGGGAAAAGGAAGTGTCTACTAAAGTGAAAATACCCACAAATGTTACAAGAGCTTTAAGCTGCAGACTGAAGCTCAACTCAGACGCGCTGGTCTTATGTCTGTTTGCCCCCTAGTGGTTCAAAAAAGAACTAAAGCAAAGCGGGCTTGTTCGCACTAGTAGTAAACGTCCCACATCGAGTCATGAGCTTGTTTTATTAATGGCTTGTAATTCATTAACCGTGACCTAACTCTCTCATCTGCCTTCGCTGCCTATCCCTCATACAAAAACAAGTGTACATGCCCAAAACCTGTCTTTCTTAGTCACTCGTTCTCTCACACAATTTCTATCCGTGTCTCCACAGAAATACATGAGTCAGCTTTCTCAGCTGTTCTCCACCTACACTAATTATGACTGCATAATGACCCACCGCTCAGAACGCTGCAGTGAACCAGTGCGACAGTGAGAGAACTCTGGGTAATTCACTCCGCGGTTGTCCTATCGTACCTCAGTTTTCTCGATGCTGAACAGGTAGCTGGCCATCAACTGGAGTGCTTCGGGGTTGTGCTCGTCGTACTGTAAAGCTTTGTCGATGGCCTCTTTGCAACGGTCAGCAGCACCATCCTCCATGCTGTCAAACAATAAAAAAAGAATTGTTTAAAACACATAAAAGACAGTCAGTGATAATAAACTTTATTTCGCTTTAAAAAGAACTGCGTACATATATTTTTACCAAAAAAATTAAAAGAAAGAAATGGTAAAAGGTAAAAGAAAGCATGGTTGAATGAGATCAAGTGGTATGAGATAAAAAGAAGTAAAGGTAGGATGAGAAGTCATCATACAGGTTAAGAGCATGTTGGTTATGATAGGAGAAAGAAAGGATAATATGACAGATAATAGGAAGCAATTTGAAAAAAAGACAACTCAAGCTCACACAAAACAGGTAAAAAGTCATTTATTAAATAATAAGAAACTTATTACAAACAATAGGACAATAGAAGAAGCAGTAGAAATGCTACATACATTGTATAAAGAAGTCAAACGTACTCTCACTCTGTAAATGAAACATATTTCTTCTCATTAAAGTTTATTAAAGCTCCTTGTTTCAGTATACCTTGGCTGAGATTACAAACAAGCCATACCATTACCAAAACGTGACACGTAAACCCTGCTGATCCCTGATTGGTCGGAGAGAAATCACCACTACCTGCGTCATTCAACAAGCGACACAAAACATCAGACCTGCTAGACTTAAATATCCTGTCACACATTTTCTTTCTCAGCTGTTTGCTTTCCCTTTAGACCTAAATTACTGCGTACTTGCAAATATGGCCGTTTAACTGTTCAAGGCCTATAAAGTGACAGAAATAACTTCAATACTCCAGAGTTTGATGGGCACTGTGTCCACTATATTGCCCACCCAAAAACGTAAAAAAGTGGTAAAGGTTGTGAGTAAGATGTGTGTGCATTTCATCGTAAAGCAAGTTTGAACTTTCTACATATAGAATAAATATTTGTAAATATTTGTAACACTTGTAAATGCCATTCGGTGTAAAAACAAAAAAAACATTGTAGCAGTTCAAAGCTAATCAACTGCAAATTTAAATCTGTACCAATCTTTGCCACTATTCTTCAAACCACTAGGTTTTACAATTTTTTTAATAGTTTAAAAAATCTATAATAAATGACTAATTCTTTTAAATATTTGAAGTACATGTCAGACTAAGTCTGATGTTTCATTTTTACATACATATATATCTGTTACACTGAATGTTTATGGAACATTATTTCACCCATATTTTGAATAACAATTTTTAAAAGTTACCTGAAACATTAAACTTGACACTTTTCTCGCATTTAATATGCTTTTTCATTTCATCTGATAGGGCGCATCAAATAGGTTTTAGAATTAAACGCATTTTAGGAACTTTATCCATGTTTTAGCTCTGTATGGGTACAATTTCAACACCAAAGAAATCACCAGTTTGACCAATCATTGAACTAAACAAGAGTTTCCACAGCACCCAGGGGCATCAACACTAGTGAAGAAAATGTTATTTGTTAGCACACACACATTCTTTCCTGCTCTTGATTTTTCAGTTATCGCCTGCAGCAAACATCTACCACAACAACAACCCCGATACACGTACAACCATACAGTACATCAAGAGGAAAGGCAGAGATGTACTGTACTTTGCTAGAGGCTGCTGCTGTACCTTCATAATGCACACCGATGTGTGAAAATGGTATGATGCTTACTTAGTCAATAATCCTGACCTTTCCCTCATCCTTTGAATTTCAATATCTGGGTTTGAATGAAGTCACGTCGTGCCAAGATCCTCGGCAATCAACACTAAGTGCATCTCCAATCCAAATCTACTTTTCATCTCTCTGCTGCCATACCATTACTTCAATCCTGAATTCCCAACCCTCTCCCTTTTTCTATCCCTCTATCAACCAGTCTGTGATTAGATCTTTTCTGCAGGCCTCAGAGCAGATGGGCTCCAGTCTGCAGCGTCCCAGGTGTGTATGCGCGCGCGTGTGTGTGTGTGTCGCATATCTCATCAGGTACAGAAAGCCAAAAAGGTTGAGAAATGAAAAGAAGGAGAAAGGCCAGAGCAAACAAAGATGGGCAGAAGTTGAACAGGAGCCAGCATATATCTATGTAAAAAAAGACAGATATTTACCACAGATCTGTGAAGAAGATCTCAGCGATGGAACAGAAGGCCACAGACACATCCTTCTTTGTGACAGCGCAGACAGATGGAAATGCAGCTGCTCCGAATGCACTAGCCTATCAGGGCACAGAACCACATGTGACAATGAATAATAATAATAATTATTATTATTATTATTATTCTCCCTGTCATTGTTGACTAACCTTATGTCATTCCAATAGCCATTGTTATTTTTTAAGTGGAATTAAAAATTCCAAAAATTGGCATAGACATCATGTGCAATATTCCAACATGATAGCTGCACAGACCAAATGTAAGTCATTATTCACTGCTCCATCAAGACTCTCAAAATAAATATGCCACCTGTTCTTATGGCTTCAGGGGACTTTGATCTTTTATTTATTGTATGCTTCTTTAACCGTTCATAGCACAAAACTTTTATGATTTAATGTGGAATTATATTTATTAATTATAACAACATGTAATATTTTTTAAATCTAATAATATTGGTTTTTTATTATTTAATTAATTTATTAAAATAATATTTTGAACACACATTCAGCTAACTGTCAGCAGACAGGGATTTTCCAGGAACTTCAGGTTTGCAGAATTTATTGTTATAACAGTATCATCATAACATATTAAAATAATCTTACTCAATTTAAAGCATGCACAAAATATTTATATAATTTTTTTAAATGTTGTTTGTGGTTGATTATTATGTAAGCATTTTTAGTTTCTGTTAATCAAATAGTAAATGAAAACAATTCAAATGAAAGAGAAAAAAAGCTAAAAATAAAATCTGTTAATCCTTTGAATACTGTGTAATTAAATACAATGGTGCATCATCAAGACAAAAGATTTGAGGGCTTTTGCGCTATAGGACTTTATTTTCTGCTTATGTTTTATTGCCCTCTAGTGCAGAAAGATTCAACTGCATATTTAGCACTAAAGAATCCCTACAGCTGACTCCTAGATAATACAACTATCCCTCACGACCAGTCATTCAGACCACAGAGCATGTATATTTTATCCTGCCACAACAATTCTAATTCATAGCATCTGCATTCAATACAGCAATGTATGCAAGGCCTGTGAGGTCATTGTAATTGATTACAGTTTGCTTTAATGTAAAACGATCTACCTACAGAAAAAACAGAAACTACGTCTGTCCTTCTGTTTTTTTCCATTTACCTGCCCTGTGTAGTGCACACTTTGAGACCAGCACCGCATAACTAAATGCCTCCTGCTATTATGTCAGTGCTAATTCTGTGCCTTCCAGAAAGCATTACTCTGATTCAGCAGCTAACTTAGTAATCAATGCAAAGAAAGTGCTGTCCACTGGGAAAATGCACCACAATGATGGAATGCATCCATTATTCATTACCCAAAGCTCTCAGGGTTCTAAACAAAATGATAATTCTGTTGCCTCTTAGGGAGTGAGATTCTGTTTACATCTGGTCTCATATAGCATCTCTCATTTTCAGGGCTCCGAGGAACTTTAAAACATATACAGTCACAGTCACACCATATTTTACTGCGTTTACCTGTTGCAACTGTACGCATACTATGTTGTGGTTTATTCTAGCTGTAACTTGCTGACTTGGCTGGCTTGACTCATCTTGTATCGATTATATTTACTAAACTAGAACTGTATGTACTACTTCAGACCAGCACTTGAAGTTCAATCTCAGCTCTTCACTTGTAGTATTAGTATTTTTGTTGTAATGTTTATTATCATAACCAAAAGGGGAAAAAAACTCAAAACTAAACTTTCTGTGACTGAATAACTTAGACTTCAATTTTAACTTATCTAATTTCAAAGGGTTTTAATTTGTTTTTGAATCCATTACACAAAACTCATGTCACTAAAAAAAGCACTTGTACGTATAAATGGAAACCTTGTTTTATTATTTTACCTTTATTATACCTTATTTACCTTTATATAAACTTGGATTTAACTTTATTATGTGAAGTAAGTTATGAGAAAGCATCTCCAATAACATGTATGCCACCATTCCAAAGACTGGGTTTGGTAAGATTTGTATGTTGATCAAAGCTGTTTTTTTTTTTTTCATTTTTAATTTATTCCTGTGATGGCAAAATATGTTTTTTTTGTTGTTGTTTGTATTTACGTTAGTGCTTTATTTTCCAGTCCTGTTTTCCATCTACATACTTTGTAATTATTAAAGTAATTAACTAGGTACTAACCCTGAACCTACAGTACCCCTAAATCTAAACCTACCTCATGTAGTTACCTTATATTACTAGTACGTTCTTGGGAATGAGGGGCATTCCTGGTATCCAGTAACATTTTGGCTTCCAAATTTTAGGAAAAAAAATTATGTCATGCGTCAGATATATTTTGTTTTTGGATCGGACAAACATTCTCCATAACATAGCCTAATAGCGAAATTTTAAGAGTTGGACAAGCAGGAGAATATTTCAAAAACATAAAAAAGGTAGGAGTGAGGGGTGACATTTACCACCATTTGTATAGTTCAAATCCAGTGGGAAAAAATAAACAATATAATTTCTTGAAAATTATCTTATGGAATTGTAGTATATTTTGCAAGGCGAGGATGTATATCCTAACAGGATGGAAAATTAGATTAGGGGCATGGTAAATTAAGAGAATTGTACAAAAATAAATATACTTTCACATGATTTAAATGTATGAGTAGATATGCAAGTTCAGCCCAATCCATAACATAATGTGAAATTTTTTTTTTTTTTTAACATTTTGCGGTTTATATTTCTAGTGGAAGTTGATTACTTTGCACTGAGGATATGATATAACTTTGAAAGAATATATCAATTAAAAGGTTTGTAAAAAACAAAATACAATTTTTAATGTCTATTATCTCTGATAAATTAGACCTAAAAATATATAATTTTAGCATTTTCTTATAAATGACTATTTAAGAGTATTTAAAATATGAGTATGTAAATCATACAGACACTGTTTAACAGGAATGACCCTTGTCATGTACACTGTAAATGCATGTACACAACACATACTAAAAAAAAAACCTGTTAAAAACCATGATGCATATTTTTTTTAATTCTTTAAAGTCTCAATTTAACGAATCCTTACAGAGTAAAAACTGTGTCAAAAATCCCGAATCCCAAACATTTGAATGGTAGTGTATACAAATGAAATAATCAAGCAAATGACAAATCTCTTTAAAATGTTAGAACCGTTTATCAGCAGTGACTTGCCTCATTGACATGTTTGTCCATGGCATTGAGCATGACCTCAGTTCCTTTACTGAAGTACTGCACAGCCTCTATGCCTGTGTGAATCTGCCCCAGGTACATGTACTTACTGTGGCCCTCCTCTGGACAGAGCTCCACAGCCTTCAGATACACGTACACCACTGTTAAGGACTGCAACATTCAAAAACAATCATACTCTCTTCAAGAAAAAAAACAAGACAAGAGGCTTCACAGGCATAGTACAGGATAACATATTCAGTTCAGTACATGTCTAAAGGATATTCGTTTAGCTTTCTCTACATCTCCCAGCTCAGCGCAAATGTTCCCCATCATGTCCAGGAGGGTCAGGTTACTGGGATCGATATCCAGCGCTCGCTGACAGTAGAGCCTGGCCATGTCAAAGTCAAAGTTGTCTATACACTCCTCAGTCTAAGAAAAGAGAGGAACGGTAGTACAGTCTGAAAACAAGCACTGATATTTCATGTCTTCAATATATCACCATAGTAAATATATTGCCTTTTCAACTAGCTGATCTGTGGTGTATTTTTCAGCTGTTTTCTTCTTGGCTCTTTCCTGCATCTTAGCTTTCATTCTCTCCTGTGGTGACATCAAGGCACCTGAACATCAAGATAAGATTTTCACAAACCACTCACACAAGTAAACATTCCTGTTCAGGTTCAGTCGCAAATTCTTAATGTGAATAAGTCTAGGTTAAGTACAATTACGACCAGTTTGACAATCATTGTTGAGATCACATGTATATTAACTGTCATGTTTACAATGAACCGTTGCTGTCAAAGCAAACACTGGTGACAGCTAGTGTGAAGCCTATAGCAAGAAATATGTTTAATTAACATGGCACTTTTAAACACGTCATTATTTACGTTAAATAAAAGTAATACGACCAGATAGTTTAACACTGTAACGTTAGATTCCTAACACTGACATACCTTCAGTTGGTTTAGTGTCTTTTCTCTTAGCTTTATTTTTCTTTTTAGCTTTTGCTTGTCCGCCCATTGTTGTTAGATAAAATCTGTGAATTTCTGTCACTGTTTATAAAGGGAAAATACTTTTCTATAGAGGTGCGTTCACTTGCCAGCGTGAAAGTACGCATGGGCTGCAACGTGAATCAGACAGATTGACTTCCTGTTAAGTCACATCTTTCACAAAATAAAAGTCTCCAAGCGTTTTTTTGTGTGTGTGCGTCTGTCGTTGAAAACGCATAAACTGCTTCTCTAAGTGCATTTCTCAGTGCAAGATATGTTGCTTGGATGCAACTTTGTGCAAACAATCGAAAGAAATGATTAAATACAGTTTATTTTATTCATTGAAATATTTGTAGAGAAAAAAGTGACTATTAATGCTAAAATGTAAAAAAAAAAATAATAATAATAAAATTAAAAAGGCAAAAGAAATGTTTAATCAATTACATACGTTTATTCACACAAGTTTATTCAGTAATTTATTTTCATTATTAACCATTTCATTTCATTTGCCAGTTTATATCATGTGTTCACAAAATTGTCTTGTTACCCGATTGTACCTTGGTGCGTGGTGCAGTGCAAATGCATGCAGTGCTTATCTATTTATAATGTTTAGGTGGTTATACATACTGAAGAAAATGTATTGTTTTCTGACCATCTATTCACTGTACGCTTTGTTAGGTTACATTGTCGACAAGACATCACTATAGCCTCTTTGGGCGCGCCTGCTTCACAACTGGTATTTTAAGAATTTATGGCTGCCTAATCTCTCTCTTATATAACATTGCTTAGCTAAGCTTTCTGTATATTTAAGATCAGTCTCCGTATAGTAGGCGGGTACGACACGCGACGTTGCCGTATGATTGATGCGCGGAATAACCAATCAGACCTCTCCCTCGCTCGACGTCACCAGAACCTTCTCGATTTGAACCAATCTCTCACAAAGTCGAACTTGAGGTGGAGGCACGTAGTAAATAAACTGAATGGATCACAGGGCACTCTGCAGTTACCCCAGCGAGCGTTTTTCATTGAATTTCATTGTATTTTCTCTGGGTGTTGTCGAGCGGAGTTGACAGTCGTTAAATACTCTTAAAACCGGCTGTCGGAGGAACGAGCTAAACGTTTGTGTTGGACGTTTAATAACGCAACAAGCCAAAGACCGTATGGTGAGTGAGTTACTTCTGTGAGGACATACAAGGCCTGTCCAGTTAAACAGACAGAACTGGAAATTAAGGAACTGGATACAACATAAGACGTAAGATCACATTGGTTTCAGAAACAAAGCGAACCTGTATGTTAATAAGGCTTTTGTGGTGTTGTTACAGTCTGCGTCTTCAAAAGCTAACAGTTAACGTTCTTCCACGCTTTTTGGCGCGAGCGTTCGATCACTCATCGCTTGTGGGACAGTTCACGCATCTGTAGCGCATCTGTGGCCAATGCCACCTGCTCACGAAAGCCAAATCTTTGAGATTGAGCGGAAATACAAAAGCAGGCCAGGACGAGTTCGCTAGCCACGTCGCCTGCAATACAGCGGTTAGCTGTCACAAGGATCTCCATTGGCCTCCATGCATTGAGTTAATACTGACGAAAATCAAGAATAGAAATGTCAGATACTAATAAAGAAGTTGTGGATCTGGTGTGGGGCAGACCTAGTGGCGGAGGAGTGCCTGCATCCCTCTTTCGCAGGTGGTCACAAGGTAAGTTAAGCAGTTTTGATCGTTTTATTAGATAAATCAAATTATTAGATACTTAAAAAAAATCTTAGTAATGCTGACATAGATTTTCAAGGTTGAAACTCTGTTTAATGGATATACACCCATTACTTAAATTGTAAAATCTGCAGTGGTCAGCACAGAAGACCAATGCCAAGACCATGTTACTTAAGCCTGTCTGCTTGCCCAGTTATAAATTGTGATGAATTGCTAAGCTGAGACTTGTGACATTGACTTTGGTTTGTGTTCACTGCGTTTCTTTCTACAGGCTTTGTGTTCAGTGAGGCTGAACACTCTGCATTGGAGCAGTTTGAAGGTGGACCATGTGCTGTCATTGCACCTGTGCAGGTATTTGCCTTTATTTTTTCTGTTCACAGGTCGTGATGTTTAATCAGTATGCGTACATCTGATTAATATAAAAAATATTTAAAAAATACAAAATATAAAAGCTATGCTGCGGTGATGTAATATACAGGTTGATGACAAATAAAACAAAAATCCAGGGAAACCGGAACCATGCCGGCGGTTTTTCCAAGTGATTTCACCATTTATTCCATTCTGATGGGGCTGTTCTCTTCCAGGCTGACAGTAGCCCCATCCATAGGGCACAAGGGGTCATTGATTGATTGGTTTAATGAGTAATTTTTGACAGCAGTGTAAATGAGGCAGCAAGAAACAGAAGTAAAGTGTGTAGGATGGCTTGTGCTGTTGTTTAAAAGATGATGAAATGTTGTGTGTGTGTGTGTGTGTGTGTGTGTGTGTTTATCATCAGCTAGAAAGAAAACTTATTTTGAAAGTGATGTGTTTATATATATATATATATATATATATTATAATATTAGGGGTGGGCATAGATAATTTTTTTTTCATCTAGATTAAAATGGCTCATTTGAATTCTGCCAAAGGCATTCAGTATATAGCCCTATTCGGACAGGAGTTACTAGTTTTACAGGGGGTCGTTAGAGAATGTTTTGTTTCACATACGTACTTGGTGATTTTAATCCCATCCGAATCTGCCATGTCTGTGTTTTTCTCTCACAACCTCTGTGATAATTCTAGAGTTCAAAAGCGATGTCTCTGATGTTCTTTTTCACAACGCTTTTCCTTGTGTGTTTTAGCCAACGCAATATGCCGTAGATGCTCTTTCCAGACGCACATTTAATATGTTTTGATATATAAAAAAAATAAGTAAGTACAAATAAAGAGCCAGATCATGTAAACTGTTAAGACTGGTTACATATGTTTTAATTATCAAAATTAAACATGAGTTTACTAAAAAAAAAAAATCCTAATAGTTAAACTAAAGTATCCACACATTAACATGGTTTTGCTGTACTAGCCATTTAGCTTTACCATGGTATTTGTGATTATACTAATTGTCATCAATCTGAATGATTATAGTGATCTCTGTGATGCCCAGATGTACAAAACAGACCCTCTCACCTCTGTAATAAACACGGAGGTGTTAGTCCTATCCGAAATGGTACATGAAAATCACGGACGACAGGTGATAAGAATCGAAGCTCACATGTAGTTTAGAAAACTAGTCCCATCCAATTAGGGCTACAGTGCAGTTCGGTTAGGTATACATCCGCGCTAAAATGTCAAGGTGAAAGTCGTCTTTGTAGTACAGACCACGCTCCCAACACAAGTTTGTGAATAGATTAGATGAATAGATTTTTTTATTGCGTGATAAGAGTCTCACGTTAATGCCGATAACTGCCCACCATATATATATATATATATAATGTTGTTCTGTGCCATTATAATTTTTACTGTTGTGTGAAGTTCTCTATTTTTGTTTTTTCTATTTATATATTTTTTTACATTCATTGCATTGAAACATTGTTAGCCCAACACTGTCAAGACACTTTAAGATTTGCCTTTATATCAGTCTTCAGATTCTGATTAGTTACAGTGGAACAATTCCAAACATCCTATGTTGTCTGATGGGCACAGATCCTTTTTTTCACTTCACTTCACTTCACTTCACCACTTTTCATCTTCAGTCTAGTTGGGAGGATCAAATCTTTTAAATATTTTGACCCAATTATAAAACATATTGTTTTCATTTATCATGCAACGCCTAGCATATTTCTGCGTGAGCTTATGTTTAGAAAATACATGAAGGTCTGCTAATGTGTGATCCTCAGTTGCTTAGTGTTCTTTGTAACCACTTGCAAAGTTGGCAAGTGTGTGATACCTGCTGTTTTAAAATCTGTTCAGATTTTAAGTCATATTACTGTATTCCAGCCACTAGTTTTGCAATCGCATTCCATATCTATCTTAAATTCTACTTGATCTGAGCGTTTGCATGATGTCCTTTTTTTTCACTCAGTTTCTGTAACACTGGTGCAGTTGCTATCTGAACTACAATATACATGTATTGAGATGTGGTTTGTTGTCAGATTGTTTCTTT
>JAUYWG010000051.1:12308666-12320066 GCA_034779775.1 Enteromius afrohamiltoni
TATGTATTATTTACAAATAGTCATTTACTCTCTACAGGGCTGGTTGATTTACTGTTAATGCGTAATGGGTTTGGAGCAGCAGTGCTTTAATGTATTTGACGACTCGAGTCTTTTCAGTTGATGTTTCGTCCTGATTAGAGCTGCAGGACTAACAAAGGCTCATCTCATACTTCTGCCCATGAATCACCCTTCAGTGTTCCTTTGTGTAGGCCGATAGTACTGTGTGTGCTGTTAGTATAGTAACCATATAGTCTGCATAGAGATTTTCTACATAAGAGCTCTGGAAGTAAAATTTACTGTAAGTGTCCGTCTCATCTAAGTCGTTACACACTGATAGTTTTCCCATCCTTTGCTCCTGCTTTTCCAGACTTCTTAGTTTCTTAGAGCAAATCTTAGCTTGACTACAGTATGATCTGTTAGTCCCGGTGTATTCAGATGATGTGATAGGGAAGTAACTAAAAGCAGCTGTGTTTCTAACATAATTGCACTCTACTGTTATGTGACAGTAGTTCAGCTGCTGTAAAGTCGCATCTTTTTGTCTGATTCATGCAGTTGTTAACATAATTCTTTGTTGCTGTATTCCATTAAAAAAACAAATGATTATTTAATTAAATACTGTTTAGGTTATCACCATTTCTTTCACAGCTTTCTGGAATACTTCATTCTAATTGGTCAGCCATGGTGTCCTGTGGTCAAATGTTTTTATATGATAACTGCTACACTGGAAAATTGTAACCACTGTCCCAGGCAACCTTCATGTTACTTTAATGTTTCCCATATCACTCTGATCTCATTCTTCTCATATACTACAATTGTTACAGTCCAAATATTCCATGTTTATTAATTTATTCAGGAAATGCTTGTTGTGCTTTTAATTTGTGAGCCTCTTGAATTTGTCAAGCATCAGTTTTAAAGTCATTTCTCCAACACTGCACAGATGCAGTTTCTCACTAGTGTTTTTTTTTTTTTTTTTTTTTTTTGTAGATCTTTAATAAATATTTGACATGACGCATCTTGGTGGAGAGCTGAACCTCCAGCAGATTTAAAACATTCTTATACTGCTCCATTCCAATGAGCTTTAGAAGATCTGAATGATTTAAGGGCCTGTTACTCTTTGCTCTCAGCAGCCCTGTACAGTGCGCACACACACAATCAATTTAACCCTTTTGCTCTCAGGGCAATCTCTCTCCACCTTCTCTGTGGGGCTGGTTAGCAGAGCATAGCCTCAGGTGGGTAGGAAAGCCGATCTTTTCCCCCCTGGAGCTCTCTGTTTGTCCATCTGCTTTAGTTTTCCCGCTGGAATCACCAGTAGAGTCGGCCACTCTGCCAGGCCCTCAGAGAGGGGATTTTTTTTTTTTTTTTTTAAGGCAACAACCATGCGTTGTCTAGTTAGCGAGTTTTGTTATAATTCAGATAAAATTAAATATCCAATATTGGTTAATAAATATGTTAAACTTCCAGAGCAGTAATATGGTATAAGTATGTCATGATTGTATTTGACAGCTGTCCATTAGGTGTGAAAAATTAGGTTTTGTGGTTGTGCTGGTCTAATTTTTGGGGACTGTTCTGGTAGTTTGTCAGTGGCTTCTTAAAAGTAAATTTTAGACTTAAATATTTCTCTCCTATGGGATTTGTCTGTTAACACAGGTTGTTTGCAGTGTGTCATGGAAGGTGGGTTTTTTGCCTCTCTCTCTGTGTGTGTGCACATAACATAGGTGTCTCTTATGACAAGTTTTAAGCCCGTCTCCCAACGGATCCATACTCCTATTACCGTCTTTGTTTGTCTCTGTGTCTCTGCTTTTAGCTTCTAATAGGGTTTGTGTTCCACTCTTATCTGATTTATGTGCACACAAAGCAGCAGACACTATACAAATGACCTTTCACAGAGGTCCTGAGAGGGCCACAGACACACAGCAGTGGTCACTAAAGGAATGATCTCAGGTCCCAGTGGATTAACAGCCACACACACCCTGAGGACAGTGAGTAATGGAATAGCAGCTTTTAGCGCAGCGCACTGGTATCTATAACCATGTATAGTGCAAAGAAACATGATCTGTGACTACTGAACCACAGCAGCCCTGTTTATACCAAATCTGATGCTTCTCTTGCTCACACACCCACACTCAAGGTGATTAATGGGTCTACTAACACCGTGGCCCGTGGTGGACACACAGAGATGATGGTGTCCATCTTCAACCGCTTTCACTTTTTTACCTCTCATAGCTGCTTTTGAGGTTATGAGCTTCACATCCCTTATTTCCTTCCATCCTGCTCTCTCTCTCTGGAGGCCCTTTGTTGTATCCAAGTATGGGATGTTAACCTTCTTCTTATCCCTCGCTTTCTCGTTCCACTCATCAGACCACGTTCTTTTTCAGATCTAATGAGGTTAACATCCTCATCATTTTATGAATCCCTTGGTCCTCTTCTCCATCCTGTCCACCCTTTAGGGGCCTGTTCCTTTTTTATACCCACAAACCACTTCAGCCGGCCCTTAACTCACAAAGCTGTTTTCGTCCAGTTTCCAAATTTGGCCCCCTGCTTGTTGCAAAATAGTACGTAAATGATGTCGCTACAAAAATGAGGGATGTTATGCAATGGATTTGTTCCAAAACCTAGTGAGCTATCTATGAAGAATATATTCTGGGGCGTCGTAAGTATGCTTTGACTTTTCCTATCACTAGGCAGAAATATGAAAGATTATTTCCTTATGTTATTATGTTTTTAGTCTAAGGCTCATTATTAACACTTCATAATAAATTATTCATAAATGTAATACTGTAAACTGTAGCTAATTATATTTAATCTTATTTAAAAACATTTATTTAGTTAAATAACATACTAGCATTTAAAATAAATGTGGAGCATTTAAATTTGGCCATTTATATGTTCTGTTATGATTAGGATGTTGTCAGCGAGTTAGCTCGCTATAGGATTTTGAACAGAGCTCTTTGAGAAACCACAATGCTGGTAAAGTCGTCTGGTGCACCCCAGGGCTCTGTCATCCTCTACTAATTTACTGACTCCATGCCCCCAAACACAAACAAACGCCTCACTTTTGTGAGTCCCACAGGAGCTCACCTCACTGCAGCAGTCGTGCTTCTGTAGGGCCCTGCTCTGCTACTGTGAGGAGCCCTCCGTCTATTGTATCGCCACATAGGACCACAGTGTTCTCACAGCGATAATGCAACGGTGAATGTGACCCGAAACCACAGGTTCTGATTTCTGTCAGCTTGAAAGGCTTCGATCATCACGTTCTTAGGTCTTTTATGAAAGGATGACACAGTAAGTTATACTCTAACATATGTAAAAGAACAGAATAGGAAGGAAGGGAAAATAATATCGCTTAATAGAATCCAGTTTCATCAGACAGTTGTCTCTCAGAGGCATTGTGCGGTCTGACACATCATTAATCATTCCTTTAGTGGGATCTGATCTATTATACACGCTTCAGCTTTGTAGTGCCGCACTTACGCACTTGAAACCACAGCTTTTAAAGCCTGTTCACACCAAGAATATCTATATTATATATAACACTTCAGCGGCTTAAAATGGCTTGTTTTTAAACTACAATGTTTGATGTCTTTTCACATGTGACTACATAGCACAGCAGCGTTATGAGAGAATGTAACTGCAATAGAAATCTCTACCGGTTAATTGAAATATCACCCACCCCTAATCCACACCACACATTTTTATTCATCAATTGTACTGTCGGACATGTGCCATCATCGGCCCTGCCTTGAATTGAATCTCTTGTCGAGGCTCTACATGGCTGTATGGACAAACATACACACACTACTTTATACCCATGGGGCTCGTAATACATGCAGGGCCTCACATCCTCTCTTAAGCCACAACAATGGCCTCTTCAGCAGCCTCTCACTAACACTGACGCCTGTATAAGGAATACTTCACCAACAAAAGACATGGACACAAAGAGAGAACGACAAGGAGATGGGGAGATAGTGTTAAATGTAGAAACGGACAAACCTCGACTTTAAGAGCCAGACACCAGAGGGAGTAAAGAGTGGATGTGATAGTCTAGTAAGTGACCCAGCCAGCTCTGACGTATCGGGTGTCTAAACCACGGCTGTCTGATGCTAGTGACATTTTCTCTGTCGTGGAGAACTGCAGAGGAGCTGATCTACCTGTAGTTTGAGTTACAGTGGTCTGGTTGGTAATGTGGTGAATGTGACTGTAATTGTCACTGCTGCTTTGATGTTGGTTAAACACTGGGCTTGTTGTTTGGAGTTTGACTGCTGAGAGGACCTCCATGAATGGGTTTTCACCTCAGAACCCATGAACCTTTGCACCTGAACCAGGCTCTCAGAGATACCGATCTTCCTGCAAGACTAATCGCATTGGCTTGAAAGTTTCAGAAATAGGGTTGTTTTGTCTGAAACTCTTTAATTTGCAGCAGGCTGCTTAGTTGCTATGCTGTTGGTTGTTATTAGGTGTTCTTGCCTATACTATCTACCTTTTTATCAGGTGCAAATTCACTTGTCCTTCATCTTGGGCTGGTTACTGGTTTTGATTCAAAAACTTTCAAATTGATTAAGATGAAAAGTTGGTAGCATTGAAGAGTGTTGAGTGTTTTGAAGAGAAGTTGGAAAATGGAGATGGGGCAAGATAAAATCAGCTTAATTCTGATCTGGATTTCACTTTGATTTCACCTCACTAGAGCTGGAATATATCAGGCTGGCCTGGGATTGTGTGGATGACAGCAGTGTAAAAAATGCATGCTCAGTCTAATGTTGAATCTTGCATCACCTTTTAAGGTTAAACGGTTTTTATGCTAAGCTTTCTAAAAAAAGTCGAGCACACTCTTTTCGTCTCGTCTGTCATCTGCATACAACTCTTCTTATCACAGGTTTGATAGTTTGTTTAATCATATATGGCTCGCTTAGAGGTGAGAAAGAGGTCTCTCTCGTTTTCTTTTTCTTTATCTTTCGGACTTTATTTAACTCCAGCTTGCTGGCTTGTATAAGTAAAGTTCTTTATCTTTCATGTTTGCAAAAAAAAGAATTGCCTGTAAATGCGGAGAAAGAAATTCTGTGTAAGCATTTATGACATTTGTGTCATGCCTCGTGGATATTTCTGAAGCTCATCAGCATCTATTGGCTTTTCTCGCTCCTGTGTGTGAGCCACCTCTCTGATCTCCATCTATGGCCTCCAACTGTTGCCTTCTACGGCGCGTGTATGTGCGTGCATGTATTTGGGACTCTAATGAAAGCCAGATTCAGGATTCTTAACATGTGACTCTGCTTTACAGATGTGGTGAAAAATGATGCTCGTTGAGCTTGTTGATAAACAGCCATATATAATAACACCATATCTTAGTCTAGAGTGTGCAGTTTGGAATATTACCATTGCCCTGACAGAAATGCTCAAGGCACTTGGCTGAAAACACCTGTATGACTTGACCGTGCCCTTTACTATTTGTAATTTAAGACCATTTTAGACCATGTTGCTTTTTTTTTCTTTTTCTTTTTTTGTCAGTAAACGAGACTTTACTTTATTTGTGTCCCTGGAACCCAAAACGGTCCAGGATATCAGGTCTGTGTGGAGCATCTGTCTTCAGTGTGGCTCCAAGGGTCCGTCTGGGTCAGATCACTCATCGCACAGAACCATCCCGCCTCAAGCTGAAGTCTTTACCTGACACACTGCTCTGTAATTCCCCTCTATTAGAATGCGTGTGTGTGTGAGAGAGAGGGAGAGAGCAGCGGAGAAACGCTGACTCAGCAGGGCTGATTACAGGACTGGTTATGTTGTTGTGAAGCCACAGTGTTAACATCAGCGGAACAACATGTTGTTTTTGTCACCAGGGGTCAGACTTTATAACAAGACATGCACTCATTTGCTATTAGCATGGAGCCGCAGCACATGTTTGTGTGCAAGGAAGGTAATATGGGGGGTTTATGTGCACAAATATGTGTCATGACTGATATTGTTGATGTGAGTGCACCCGCACAAAAAAAGGGTCATGTTTGCAAAGCATGTTGTGATTTCTAACCAACAAAACATTCTGCCTCATTGACATCCTCAACAATGACTGGCCTATAACTATATCTTCATTATTCATTACAATGAAAAGGGAGTTTCCTCACCCTTATGTCAAACAGCTCTGAATTTCTGTCGTCAGTGAAACATGGGGGGAAAAAAGAACATGCATGTGTACATTTCAATAAAAGCACAAAGTGAGCAGTTATTAAATCCTCTATTCATTTTTTTCCCTTGTCTGTTGTGTTTGACAGAAGGATTTTAAAATACTTCTGAGTCTGTCAGATCATTTTACTCATGTTTATGAAGCAGATGAACTCTTTAACAGTTAATGACAGATGTCTTGTCTATTGAAACATCTCACTTGAATAATTAAGCTTGTCCATTTTTCTGTTTCTCACCACAGCTGAGCTTTGAGCTACTGCTATATGTTAAAACTAACAAATCTTTTTCATTACTTCAGGAATGAGGGTTTAGAACGCCATGTGGCCTCAGGCAAGAGCTCTGAAAGTTTAATTTAGTTTTGACTACCTGCCATTCGACTGTGGAAAGGTGTCCATTTTGACTTTGTGGAGTACTAGCTCAGATTATGGTATTAAGACAAACAGTATCCAGCTGCAACTTCTCCTTGTCATCTACGTTCTCATTCCTTTGTACCCTTTTTTTTTTTTTTCTTTCATTTTATCTCCTCTGTTGCGCTGTCCCTCTTTCTTGGTGTGACTGTGAGCTGTATATTTACTCTGAAATAAGAGGAGATATTTGTGAGTGTTACACTGAAACCATACTGTGAAAGTATACAGCCTGTGTTTAAGTTCACTCTTCCATGACTGTGTTTGTATGCTCATTGCTAAAGTTTGTTCTTTTCGATTGCAGTAAAACACTTTATATTTAAATGGAATTTTAGATTTTTTTTAAATGTGAGTGGTGGTTGCCAGGGTGTGCGCCAAGGTATTCTGGGTCCAGTAAAGACAGATTTTATTTCTGATTATTTCAGGAACAGCTCAACTCTCAACAAGCCAAATAAATGAGAATGGAGTATTCAAAAATGCATATATGCTTCGCGAAAATGCTTTAGTTTAAAACTTGATTCCTATATGAGGTTAAGTATCACTCGATATTGGAATGTTGCAATGGAAAACTCTGTGAACTGCTTTTAGCTGTATGTGATTCAGCTGTGCATGCTGACTTAGCATATTTTCCAGCTTGAGTTGTTTTTACACACATACAGATGTGTTTTGTTGTCCCAAGTCCCTCCGGCAGCACATATTGATGGGGCAGTGATCCCGCTGTAACTCAAACATGAACAAACACACATGGATCTTGGTTTGTTTTCTATTAATCAGCAAAGTTTGCAGCCTGTTTGTGAGAGTTTGCGCATGTGGGAGAGAGATAGAAGATTGTTTTCATTAAAAGTTCTGTGAGATTACTTGATGGAAGGACCTTTTTTTATTTATTTTTTTTTTTTTTAACATTTACGAGTTTATATCTGGATCGGTTATACACACACCCAAATCTAATCACACCCTTGGTCCTTTTGCAAACACAACACACACAAACAAACTGATGCAAGTACTGTTCATGTAAACATTTTTAGATTTTATTGTTGTATATTTCAGAAAGGGCACATTTTATCTTGGATTAGTGCCTTCTCAATATTCTGGTCAGCTCTCCCTCATTCTCAGAAAAAATCAGCTTATGAATGGTTTATCTTTATCTCTATACTTGAAATTGGAATATTTTGAGTTGTTTATGCCATAATTCTCTCTTCTGTTTGTAGGAGATGGCTTTGGTGGCCCCTGAGTCTCCTTCAGAGCAGGCTAGAAGAGTCTTCCAGACCTTTGACCCGGAAGGTAAGATTATAAAAAAGGAAGAATTTCATCTGTTGTGTATATTTGTGAGCCTGAAAAAGAGACTAAAGAAACTAAATGTAAACTCAACCCCAGCAGCTGAGTCAACTTGTCCTTCACTGAGAGGAAGATGAGCTTTAGCTACACAAAATCCAGAGCACGTTTATTATCGCTGCAGCTTATCAGGCAGTGCAAAGATCCTGCGCTTACGGTGTTTGTTTATACTTTGCTGTAACTGAAGAGAGAGGAAATGAGAAAGACAAGGCTGCATTTGATCTGATATGAAGGTGTTATTTCAGTGGGGTATAAGAGTGGTAATTTTCTTCTACATGGAATTCTATGTGTGTGTGTGTGTGTGGATCGGTTTTGTAGTTCAGTGGCTACATTTTTATGTTTAAGGTTAAGCCCTCCATTCTTTTTGATTACTCTCCCACAGTATCTCTTTACATAGCGGGATATCTGTCATGAAGACCAGACTACACTCCGTCACATCCACCAACACACAGTTTCTCTGCCACTGTTCCAAACCTGGACATATGAAGTGCGCAATCTGTTCTTTTGACAGGGATCCTGATATATTAAACACAACTAAATAATATAGCTCTGTTTATAAAAGTTACATAGTGCTGCTTTAAACCGATATTATGTTGCTTCTGATTTTACATACAAGTATAGCCGAATTTCCAGCACAGCTATTGTCTTTGTCTGATGTGCAGGCTATTTGAGACACGGCTCGATTATAAATGAGGATTTTTGTGCAGATCCACATCTTCAAGGGTAGAGCTGGTTATGCAGCCTTAATGGGTCATGTTTAATTCACGATTTCATATTAATTCTGTTGTCTGACAACAGAAATGTATTAATGGAAAAAAAGTCCATGAAAACTGTTTTGAGAACTTGGCAGCATCACAATACAGTAGCCTATGTGGGCACAGAGAGGCAGACAAATGTAATAATAAATTAAAAAAAATTTAACGGGCAAGAACAAGTTCTTTTGAAAAAAATTGCATAAAGCATCCATATCTGCCCATGTCAATTAAAAGAAACGATATAATAATTATAATATAAAAAATCAATTTAAGGTACATTTAGAACAGATAAAAATGTGCAATTAAATTCATGTGAACTCATGACAGTAATGCGATTTTAATTGCCATGAAATATTTTTCCAGACTTCACTCCAGTCTTTAGTGGCACATGATCCTTTAGAAAAAAAATTGTAATTTGTTTTTTACATTACCAATGTCCACATTTCTATAGTCTTTCCGATATTTATAACAAACTCACTTACTTTCTCTATAGTAATGTTTTCCAACTGAATGTCCTATATATGATTAACAGCCAACAGTGTTTTATTTGTGAGCAGTTCTGCTGAGGATTTTTGGAAAGGAAAGTCTCACTTGATGATTTATCTTTTAAGATAGTCACTGTGCTCTGATGGCAAAGTCAGCGGTGTATCTTTATGAACAAACCTCTGATGCTCCTTTAGTCATATACAGTGCAGTATATCTTTGCCTGTATGTCGCGTTTGTGTGGTTTTTTTTTCCCCCCTGATTCTGTTGCATGAAGTTATATTTTCCTCCCCTGCTTTTTCCTTCAATGTTTATTGCTTTTGATTTAAATCTAAGACTCCTGATGATAATGCAGAGAATAGGTAGGGAGGGTGTTTAATGGAAGAAATGAGAACCTGGAGCAGAGATCACCCACTGCCCACTGTTTCATATCTGTCAGGTAGAAGAGGTTTGTTTTTGTATATATCACTGAATGTGTCACAGTGAGAATGTAAGTGTTCTTCCAGAGTTTTGATTTAAAGTGTCTAATTTACAGCACACTCTCAAATTGTCAAATTGAACAAGATTAGATGTTCTTGCTTGGCATCTTTTTGCCTTTTAACGTCGTAAACAACATTCCTGTTCCTTGTGTTAATCGGAACAATACCTCTGTCTCTCATTTTGTGTGTGTGTGTGTGCGTATGTTAGAGTCTGTGTATTTTAGCTCAATTCCAGTTACCAGCACTTTGAATGTTTATATCGACACCAAACCGTTTAGTAAATAAGATCTTTCACATGCATTTAATTTGTGCCGAGGAGAAAGAAAAACTTATGTAGATAAAATACTATGAATGTCATGATGTTTTCTTTCAAGATGAATGCCCTTTTTGTGAATTAGTGTTGGGTTCAGGTCCACCTAATTTGAGCCCCAGTCGAGTCCAAGACAAAAACATGTAAATATATTTACGTATTTACCGTTGTATAAAACTTTAATAATAATTGGTAGGTAAAAAAATTTTTTTCACTGTTTGGACATGTTTTTCACAAAAAGGAAAAAATAAACCGTTACTGTTTTAGTTCTTTTGACCCATAAAAACATCTACCGCAAATATGTTGGAAACATTCTTTTTCTAAAAGCTTTTTTTTTTATTAAATTATTTAATGTAAATAAAATGTTCTACTTACTAAAGGCAAGTAAATAGTCTAATTATTAATTACATGCAAAAGAATAAATAAATATATCAATGAAAAATACTAATGGTAGTATTTAGGTTTTTATAGGTCTATATAAAAACGCAAGAACATCCTACAAGCATTTAATCGGGTTAAATTGGGATTTGCTGAATGGGAGGCACTTTGGTTTCAGGATTTCGAAGGGTGCACGTGTATGCAAATGCTACAAAATCTTGCATCAATTGGTAAACTGTAAAATAAAAAGTTGAAAGTGTGCTCTGCTATGAACCAATGCTGGCAGTGTACAAAGCTACATTTTCAGAATACATGTGACGAATTTCAAAAATCTAATCTAAAACTTTTTAAGGCCTTAAAAAAACGGATTAAACCGTAAAATAGACTGTAAGAACATGATTAAGAGAGGTTTAAACTATTATATTATTTTAATTTTGGGTCATATGGGTGAGAGAGGTTTATCAAAAATGCAATTATTGATTTTTTTTTGCCAGCAAGAGGCTCTTTTGGAATATAGTGGTTTCCCTGGTACATTTACATTTATTCATTTAGCAGACGCTTTTATCCAAAGCGACTTACAGGTGGGGAAAACGGCAAGCAATTAGTCCTAAAGACAAAAAAACAACTTAGGAAGTGCTCATAATACCGTAACAGGCAATGTTCAAATAAGTGCAGGCTAGAAAGGAAAAGAAAGAGTAGGGTTAAGATTTATTTATTTTTTTTTTTTATGATGTCAAATAGTGTTGAAAGAGATGGGTTTTCAGCAGTCGTTCGGTACTGCACTCATAAACATGACTTTATCAGACATTAGAAATGCCGTGGTCACTTCACAGACTGATTTCCGTTTGTGATCATCATCCTTTAGGAGATCTTGTGATGCATTTTAAAGCAAAGGTGGGGTTGATTTTGACTTCAAATACAAAATTGTCTTTATCTTAATGTACAGTAACCTAACAAAAAAAAAATTGTGTAGTGTATGATGTGTAAGTTGAATAGTAAATAATGCACAAATATCAAAAGAAATATTTATTTGCAACAACTATGGCTGAATAAGTGCTGAATGCTGCATGCACACTTAGCGTTGTCAAGGTAAT
>JAUYWG010000051.1:12320166-12330717 GCA_034779775.1 Enteromius afrohamiltoni
TTAAAAATATCAATTTAAGAGGAAAGTTCTCTGATGTTACGCCAGTTTATTCCCTGCTTTTAATTAATGAATGTAAAAGTGTATTAATGAAAAAAAACTGTACCTGAGACCAGACTCGAGTCTGAGTATGAGTCAGTGTATCTCAACTAGAGCTCGACCGATACATCACCAGGCCGATATTAGGCATTTTCCAAACTATCGGTATCGGCTTTTATAAAGGCCAATAAATTAATATTTCAAAAATAAATTAATTTTAATTAAGCTTTAATATATTCCCATTGTGACAATAATATTTTAGTGAATACTTAACTACAAATAACTATTCTTGTACTAAAACCTGCCTCTGCTGGACTGGAGCTATTGAGGATGGACGGATTCAATACACTACCTCATATACTGTTAGCAATTTATGTTTTGTTTTTGTTATTTATCAGAACTTAACAGAATTTGTCTCCAGTCCTATTCACAGGCATGAAAATCCATCACCTTTCTGCGAAATTCGCTGTTTTGAAGCCAAAACAGGTGACCCACGTGAATCGTGTAGATCCGATGAGAAATAATTTTTGAGGGGGTGGGGGGGTCTTGGAAACGTCAGTCTTGGATGGTATTTATTGATTATTTAAAACTTAATATAAAGTGGATTTGATCTGTTTCAAATTGTGAAAGCTGAGCATTCCGCGTTCGTAGACCGTGCGCTCCATCCACTGACATCCAGGGCGCCGTTTCTTCCTGCGGGAGAAGACGACGGGAGAGATCCACAATTTAATTTTGTGGTGTTTAGGTGTCAAAAAAGGCTTGGGGACCATTCACATGCAGCATGTTTTGTGCGCGCAAGCTCTTTATTTTCAATGAAGATGCGCAGTTTAAAATCCAAAGCAGAAATTATCCTGTAATTGACATGTGACATCCCTTCTATTTAAGGGTTGTACATATGTCTTTAGACAAATGTCAATACAGTATTTTTTCAGAACCTGTGCTTTGCTTATTATTCCATTCAACTTATTTGGCTACTGTAAAATTGGCAAAGGGAAATGGTAATGGTAGAAAACACTTATTATGTTGATTTCTTTGCCCCACCCCCCCCAAAAAATTAGCTGTCAATCATGATGGTAGAAAAAAACAAGTTAAGTTAAAGCATGTCAACTAATGAGGCCGTAATATTTATTCTGTGGGAGTACCTCCACATCCCGGCCCCATCAGAGGACACATCACCCCTCAAGCACCCTTCTCACCTTTTTCACCCCTGACCGATTTTCATGCATTTCATACATTTGCATTCAAAGTTTGCATTTCAGGCATTCAAAGTTATATTTATGAAGCTTACCAAGTCTTTTAAAACTGGTAACTTTGATTTGGTTGTTGTTATTTTTTGTGTTTTTGTTCAAAGGACTTTACGTTTCATATCTTAAGATTCTATTTTTATAAATTTTATTCATCAGAACTTTAATATATTTTGATGTTCTTCTGTTCTGTCATGACAATAAAAGAAACAAGTTTTACAACAAGTTTCTTTTTAAAATGTATTATCATATTATGTTAGTTAAAACTAATAAATAACTACAAATAACTTGTGTTAGGGAAATCTGTTAATGTTTTGTTGCACTATTCTGAAATGTAAAAAAAAATATATTGGCCGATACATCGGAATATCTGATTTTAATTTGTTATTTAATTTGTTATTTAATTTCTGATTTTATTTGTATTGGTATTCAAAATCCTTTATCGGTCGGGTTCTAACCTCAACTCTGGTGTTAATATCAGTGCATTGTTTTAAAGAAGAATTCAACCACCAAGTGCAGTTACTAAGTCAATGAATGATCCAATCATGATCCAATTAAACCCTGATATATTGTACTACTCCACATTATTTCACCATTGAATATATAATTCTACTCAGAAATGTATGAAATTACAGAAGTAATATTTGTGGATATCTTTTTATGTCAATATTATAGAAGCTATTTTAGCCAAAATTTCTAATGCATTATTCAATACACAGAGTGTATTTAGTTTCATGCTGTGGTACAGATATTTATTGTTCTTAATCCAGTCACTGCAGGAAAGTTTAAGCAGAGAGTTAATTTTATAGCGAAAGGAAAAGAGTTAGCATACCAGCTGCTCTGTAAACATCCTGTCTGACACTTGGAGAACAGAGAGGAGGAAAAACAACATACACCACTCGTCCATCCATTTATCAGCCATTGTCTTCGCGTGTTTGTGCACATATGTGTGCGTGGTCTGGAGAATGGCTTCAATTAGAGAGATGAAGTCTTGTTTTATGTTGGGCATTAGACACCATTAGTGTTGGTGTTGATCAAGACTCTCAGAAGCTCTAACCATCTGCCTCTCTCTTTTCTCTTCATCTTCAGATAATGGGTTCATTCCAGACACACTGCTTGAAGATGTTATGAAAGCGTTGGATCTTGTCTCCGAACCAGACTAGTAAGTTTGTGTGTGTTACAATATCAAAATAATTTTAATAAGAGTGTACATGGTTCATACATGGTTTTTGAAAATCTTTAAAAAATATTACCCAACTCTTAGTGTGTAATATTTACAATACAATATATATTTTTTATATTTTAAAACGGCTATGCTCCCTCTGTTTGGGTTCACATGCCATTCAAACAGACTCATTACTCTTGTAGCGCAAAGAAGAGTAGAGAGTAAAGTCCCAACCTTCCATGTAAAGCAAGCCACTGACCATAGTCCCTTTGAAACCTTCACCTCTTAAACAGTTTCCCATTGAAATCTGAGCAATTTTAAACCACCTGCTTTCTTACATCAACCTTTGACAGCTTGAAAGACAACTTCAGGGTTTGTTATATGAAAGTTAAATTGACAGAATAAAGTTTAGGTCATGTGTTTGTTTTTACACAGCACCCTATTCTGTCAAAAGCAGTTTAGTCAAGTGTCGATGAAGTCTGGACACCTTTTTGGCCTCTTCTGAAAATACATACAACATAATCAGCGTTTTATTATTTCAACAACTGCCAATTTTTGTGTGTATGTTAAAGTGACCTGTGATCACACAAGAAAGCATTTATCATCCTCCGATTACTGAGTTTGTGTGGGAGTGAGTTAGTAATGTTATCAGTCTCGCTGTATGACTTTAAAAGGAAAAGTCTACCCTGTTTTAACATCACTGAAGTTGTTTTTAAAACAATATTAGTCAAATTCCAAGGATTACTCACTGTTATATGTTTAGTATCTGATCATAATTCATGATTATAGCTAATTTTGACGACTGCCTCAGACAACATACTTCACTGCTGAAGGATGCCAATGAGCAATAAATGCAGAAAACATGCAACACACACAATGAGCCTTTCTTTCTCTCTCTCAGTGTGAATCTGATGAAGAGTAAGCTGGATCCAGAGGGGCTGGGTATTATTCTGTTAGGCCAGTTTCTGCAAGAGTTCTTCCTTGACCAGGTAATGCATGCATCACATCTCGCTTTGCAAGTTGTTCAAACATGCCTGAGTTGACCGCTGACTAGGCTTTGATATGGTCAGAAAGTATAAATATAGAGAAAAGCTGCCATTGTATGTACTATTACTTTATTTTTTTGTATTGATTCACAGACCCAGTGTACACCTATTACCTACCCAATATCTCTATGTGGTATATTTTTTGTTATTTTTAGATTTTTTTTGTGTTATTTCTTACAGCTTTTATTACATGCTGCCTATTTAGGGGTATTAAAGTCAGTCACTTATGAGGTTCATTAGGTTGGTTGCTGCCTATGAAGGCAGTAGACAGCTAGGCAGTTTTAGATTGGAACATAGCTAACTCTCCAATCATGGCTATCCTTGCTCTTGCTGAACATTGTTTGCTTTTTCTTACTGTTTTTTTCATCAAGTTCAAATAAACCTACAATCAGCCCCCGATCAAATCTTTGTACATTTAGCCCCTCAAAGAGAGAGATGTGGGGAGAGAAGCTGACGGTTATAGTTGGCATGGACTTGCTCTGTGTTAAATAGATTAGGGCTTTAGGGATACATGCAAAAAAAGACTCAATTTACCATCAAATCAAATACTCTAACCCTATTTCAGGCCTACTCAAACACATGCACACACGCTCCACTGTTGTAGTTCTGGCAGCGAGGCAGGCATGTGGTATGGGGGCTAGACAGAGGTATTTGGCTCCTGTCAAGACTCTGTGTTTGGGTTCTGCTGCTGGTTTGAGTTGGTCTGCAGAGTTCTGGCACCGGTTTGCAATCAACTCTTTTCAGCAACTGCATAGGGGGGTGTATGTGATTGCTTTAGACTTAAAGCAATGTATTCCAGTGTGCTGTCAGTCTCAAGCTTGTCATTACACATAAAACCATTCACTGAACCATTGTTCTTGTCCAAGTTTATGGAGTGTGTTTTGATGTGTTTGAGCTGGAGTTGGACATTTTGGTTAAGTTGTCTTAACACACGGAAATGTTTTCCTGGTATCCTATGGAGGGAGTCAGATCTAGGCAGTATATGTCACAGTGAATAAGGACACACAGAGCTGTTTGATGATGTTCCACAGACCCAATGATGTACATGTCCACACTGACACGTGTCGTCTCTTTTCCAGGATTCTGTGATCCCAGACTCATTTCCTGTATATCACTATAATGGCCTGAAGCAGTCCAACCACAATGAGAAGGTAAGGCACACTCACGCTCATTTTTAAATGCCCAAGCACACTTTAATAGCACATATTGCCCCTGCTGGCATAAAAGCCCTGGTGGGTCAGTCTTAGCCTGTCTGATCCCTGGGATATGGAGTCTGCGAGCACAGTGTCCTACGACCCGCACCAATATGATCTCTCAGACAAGCCTCCCAAGTCTTTCCTGTGTGTGTCGACAGCTTTCGAGACTGAGCAGAGTATATTGAAGCCACAAAAATTTCAAACCATTTCATTGGACTAATGTCTAATGCTCTCAATTCCCTCTCTATTTTGATTTGTGTTTCTGCAGAGTCAAACAGGGCAAGATGATTTGCCTCATTTAAACGACACAGGGTCAAATGCTTTTTACTGTAATATTATTTTCTAATTGACTTTAAGTTTCGGTTTAGCTGCTTGTGTGGTTTTGTTAGTCACTGTTCAGTTTTATTTTATGGCTTCATTTTAATATATTTTAGTTTTAGCAATTATAGCAACAGGAATTATTAAGTTGTCATCATTTACTCACCATTATGTCGTTCCAAACCCATATGTTAAAAATATTCTCAGTTGGCTCTTGCATGTCTCCAATATTAAATTGGCAAAACCTAAGAGCACTTTTAATTGCTTTTTAAAAACCAAGAGGATGCGATTGAAAATCTGATTTTAATCTTTTTGTTGCTGTTTACGTTTTAATTGTCAGATTAAAGGCTTGATAACCATGCTATATATATATATATATATATTTTATTTTGTTTACTTAAAAACATTTAAAACGGTAATTTTTTATTTTAGTGGTTAAAATAATTAAAAAGAAGTATTGAAACAAAGACTTCTTATATACTTTTAACTTTCACTCTGATGTTGTTCCAGGTGCTTATTCTCATCTCATGTTCTCTATATTGGCACTGCTACTTAAGTGCTTTTTCTGACCAATTTAAAGAATTGCCCATATTCCATGCACATCCCCATAAAGAGTTCTAATGACATTTACACATGCCATCCTTAAGCACTACAGAAAGCACCCCTTGACCGCCTTGTTCATTGATCACAGTGTGCGTGCGACCCTATACTTCTTGACGGAAGTGCATATGTGTGAGAAGGAGATAGACAGACGTTTAGGGAAAATGGGTAGGAACTGCCACATCAGGCCCCTGAGGACACACAGGTTACTCTTCATTACTCTGGCAAACGCATTAGCAACAGCAGTAAAGTGTGCAGCCTTTGTTGTTGAGGTTTCCTCTGTGCCACTCGTATATTCACAGGAGCCCTTTCTCAGGAACCAAACACCTTGCAAAATGTAAAGAGCTCCTCTGACTCTAACGCAGACCATACTGGCACTTGGAAGCCAAGCCAAGACTGCCTTTCTGTTCAAGTCATATAATCATCCGAAGGGATCTGCTCTCATTTTGTCTTCTTCCAGCACTCCAGCTTCATGTCACTTGTAAATTCTGGACCACTTTCACACTGCAGTCCATATGATTCGATCACAAGTTTGTGTTTTTATTGTAAGAGTACATGACAAAAAGCTTAATTTATTAACTCTGTTACTGCTGACTGTAATTCTCATGATTTTCACAGGATCACATGATTTTTTTTTTTAAGTCATAATTTACCCTTAAAAGTAAAAGAAAAATGTTAAATGTACAATTAGTTTAATCAAACTTTGATTCAAACTTAAATCATTCTTTTTTTTTTTCTGATTCATGATTTTAGTAAATATCACATAAATGTAATTGAATTGCTGATATTATGCATGTTATTTTTTTATTTAAATTTTTTTGTCATGTTCTATAGGTATAAAACAGCTTTATTTAGCATCAGTCAGTTCTCAATGTGGGACTTGTTCAGTCACTGCTTTTATTGAGTCTGTATGTAGTCAGAGTGACCTTCTCTGACTGATTAAGAGCGCACATGCATTTGTTTTAGTCTGAATATAAAGAAATGTTTATTTTAAAGCATAGACTTCGAGCTGAACCCATCCTCAGCTAACCACTAGCAGACTGCCATCTTCAGCTAAACAGGCCAAAAACCTTCATGACATGAAATAATCCAAATATTTTCACTAGTCAGCCAGATTTCAAGTAAACATACATAGAGTGGTGACAAGTTTTATAAGATCCATGTTCTAATGGGGAGAACCCACTGGTCCACATGACCAGAGTTGGCTGGCTGCAATGATGAATGCATGCCTTCTAACAAAATGGTGTAGGGTTTTATTGTGACTTGAAATGGGTGGTTATGGTTCACAGTCTAGTCAGCTGGAGGATGTCGCTCTTCCTTTCATTGCATTCTACTGCCAAGAGCTAATTGATGGGGAACTGGATCAATTATGGATATGGAAACTGAGCCGAGGTGGTTTGCAGATCATGAAAATTAAGATTTCCAAGCTTACAGTTCAAGAGATCATCTCAACATCCTTTTCTTCACCTGCCTATTGGCTGCTTTTGCAGTCTTAAATCAATCTGACATCTTTCTGTAGTCAAAGAGAACATCAATGCCTGTTTGTTTTCATGGACTGTTCTCCCAACTCTGGGAAAGCCGCTGAACACTTCATGGTTGATGACAAAAGCAACTTTTTTGCTGAAACGCAAGGTTGAGTGGAGGTTAGTTGGCTACTTAGAAGAAAAATGACAAGTGGAAGCTTGCAAGTGTGTGATCTGATTCCCAATGGTTTGGAAAGGGTGATCTGCGCTGTTAGCATGTCTGAGCCTCACTGCATAATGGGCTGGAGATGTTGGGATAGAGATGTTTGTGGTGGCCACCAGAGGGAGCGCCGTAGAGCTTTATGGCTTTTGCTCAAGACTGGGTTGAATTAGGCGATGCCTAAAGGAAGTTAATTGGCGAATGGATCTTCAATCACACTTACTTTTGACACCAATGAAACACATTTATATAAATGAATGGACTTTCAGGTTTTACTTCTATAACACAATGTACAACAGCAACAAAAAAATAGAAGGGCGCATGTTTATCATGACATTTCGTCAAGGGCGGATTCCTTCCTGGCAATATGATGCCCTCCATATGGAAGCCATCGACTGTCACATGTCTGGTGATGTCATAGCAAGAGGCCAGGTCTGTAATGAGACGCATACTGAGAGAGAGACACTGACATTCCCAGACACGAGGGCCATGCCTTTATTTAGAGGATCAGGAAGTGATTGTGTGCACACAGATGTGTTGTATGTTCACTCTTTGTGTTTCTCTCTCTGCCAGGTGAGTTACGTTGAGGGGACGGCTTTGGTCATGGGTTTTGAGGACCCCATGGTACGTACGGATGACACCCCGGTCAAGCGCTGTCTACAGACCAAATGGCCCTACATCGAGCTTCTGTGGACCACAGAAAGGTCTCCCTCCCTCAATTAACCTTTATCTCAGCTTTCACCCAGCAACCTCTGGCTACACAGCCCGCCGACTTCAGGAACGCTCATTGGACTTCACTCTCTCTGCACTACGTTTAGAAGGCCAACATGAGGCCTGAAGTTCAAACAAGAGACGATGCTCTTCGCCTGGCACTCACACAAAGCCTCTTGTTTGCTTTTTACACATCTCAACTGGCTTGATTATTGGGCTAATTTTGTTATAAAAGCCCTGTAGTTGAACAAAACATTTTTTTGTTTGGTTTTTTTTTCTTTTCTAAATTGTTACTTTCTCTTGCCATCTTGTGAATACCAAATGTGTTTGCTTTGCAGTTGTTCATATTATTTTTGTTAACTTTCTACATGATTCCGTTTACTGCTCTGAAATGATAAATCTTTGAATTGGCTCAGCGACTGTGATGATCTTATGAGTAATTTATGTAATTGATAATATATGTCTTTTTTTTTTTTTTTTTTTTTTTTTTTTTTTTTGATTGTTAGTAGTTGTAAATATTTAAGGGATCATTTGACCAAAGGCTCTGGTTCGACATAAAGTATTTGTGTTTGTCAGTGGTCAGCTTAGGAGCCGCTATGTTCTGAAGCGCTCGGCCCTGAGAGGAAGTTTGTTTAGGCAGGTTTACAAAAGAATGCACTACAACCCCATGCTGGGCACCAAACGACAGTGGGAGAATAGGGCAATTTTAGTATTTAAACTTTGAAGTAACAACCCTCCAGGAGGGAATCTGGAATGACAGGAGGGATTCTCTGCATGAGAGAGAAGAATAACACTGACAAATGCTCACCCTTTATTTATTCTGATCCTAATAGTTCACTAAAATAAACACTTTTGTTCTTCACGTCTGCACTGTAGTGTGTTTGTCTTGTGCAAGGTGAAATGGTACAGGCTGAAATATAACGGAGAAAAAGTTTTTAGAATCTAGAATCTCTAGATTTTGATATTTCGCTGCAAAACGAACCTTGTCAATCAGAATGTCTTTTGTGTTTTCTTATGCTATCAGCAGAGGATGCGGAGGAAGCTGTAACAGTTCCTGACATAGTGACAGTGCTGGAAAGGAATTTTATGCTACACCTGCAGATTGGATGGCAATGTTATGGAACATGTATATTGTATGTTCCATTACTGGAAAATTGCTACTTTGCTGTGCTATATAACAGTAAGTTAAATAGGCAAGTGTTCTATACTGATTGTTTAGGAATGAAGAATCTACCTCTATTCTTTTAATGTAATTTGTGTTGCTATTTTAATAATGAGATACAATTTTATTTATTTTGCATAAATATTATTTAATAACCCTTCTGTTCTTAATTTATCCATATTTGCATAAATGCATTTACTAGAATATGAATTTATGTGAGTGTGCGTAAGGTTTAATCATTTGAATACGGATAGCTTTATTCCCCCAAATTTCCAACCCTCTTGCTCTTAGGTGGCTTGAATTAAATGATTGAAATCATTTCATCATCATATATTTATATTATAACGGTATAAATGTTCCATGTCAATTTCTGACTACTTGAATTGTTTTATTCCAGGCTTAAGTTTTTCTTTGAATTAGCAGTTCAATTTTGTGTCAGATGGTCAGTATTTGTCATGACTGAAGTCTAAATCAAAGTTGGGTTTAAGACCTTGCCGTCCAATGAGCTTGATGTCTCGGGATTTGATCGTTGTGGCCGTATGATCCTCAGGGTCACAGATCAAGCTGCTCTGGTTTCCTCTGTAAAGGTCAGACCAAAAGATAATTAAAAACGTTCCCACTAAGGGTGCATGTGACATATGGAACACATCTTTCATGGGCCAAGTGACTTGCCTAAATTCCACATTATTACAGAAAGAAATAAAAGCGACATTTAGTGGAACCAAATTTTTCATTGGGCTTCTAGCGTAACGACTTGGCGCCACATCAAACAACCAATATTCAATGGCAGAGAAAATAAATTCAAAACAAGATGCAGGGTACAGGATACAGGACTTTTATATGCAGACCGGGCTTATATTGAGATCTTTCATGTCCGTAGATTCTGTTAAATTCTTACTTTTGACCGTTTTTTTGGCACTGGGTCGGCTGGGAGTTATCAGATGTGTGTTGCATCATTATCATAAACAATCTTAGCCAAAATGATGTTGATGAGACTGTGGTTCATCGCTCTGTAAACAGTGCACACTGTAGAAGATTCTATTATGACTCACCGTGATCGTATCACTCCAGTCAAGTGTATTTATTATAATGACTTTTTATAAACAATCTGCTGTATGACAGGTGCTTCTATTCTCATGATGTTAATATTAATGTCTGTCTGGAATATGAAAACATGGTGGATTTTATGTCACAGACCGAGTTTATCAGTTCTTGGCAGAACAAAAGTTCAAGAAATCTTCATAAATGAGCAGAAAATGTGGAGGAGGGAGTGTTTTGGGATGGTTTATTACAGACATCACCAAACCAAAAATAGAAAGCGGCCTCTGTAGAATAGAAATGTTTTGGACCCTTATTCTCTGTGATCCTTTTTATTGAATCTCAGGCAATG